>LR880970.1:600644-612570 GCA_904067115.1 Aegilops sharonensis | reverse complement strand
GGCCTATATAAAGGGGGGGGGGGGAAGGGAGGGAAGCCGCACCCCAAGTCTTGGCGCCTCCCTCTCCCCTGCTACACCTCTCCCTCTCGCAGAAGCTCGGCGAAGCTCTGCCGGAACCCTGCTGCATCCACCACCACGCCGTCGTGCTGCTGGATCTTCTTCAACCTCTCCCTCCTCCTTGCTGGATCAAGGTGCAGGAGACGTCATCCGCTCCGTACGTGTGTTGAACGCGGAGGTGCTGTCAGTTCGGCACTTGGTCATCGGTGATTTGGATCACGACGAGTACAACTCCCTCAACCCCGTTCTCTTGAACTCTTCCGCTAGCGATCTACAAAGGTATGTAGATGCACTCCTATCACTCGTTGCTAGATGAACTCATAGATGGATCTTGGTGAAACTGTAGAATTTTTTTTATTTTCTGCAACGTTCCCCAACAGTGGTATCAGAGCTAGGTCTATGCGTAGTTCTCTATTGCATGAGTAGAACACAATTTGTTGTGCGCATAGATGTTGTCAACTTTCTTGCCGCTACTAGTCTTATTTTGCTTCAGCGGTATTGTGGGATGAAGCGCCCCGGACCGACCTTACACGTACGCTTACCTGAGACAGGTTCCACCGACTGACATGCACTAGTTGCATAAGGTGGCTAGCGGGTGTCTGTCTCTCCCACTTTAGTTGGAGCGGATTCGACGAAAAGGGTCCGTATGAAGGGTAAATAGAAGTTGACAAATCACGTTGTGGCTTTTTCGTAGGTAAGAAAACGTTCTTGCTAGAACCCTATTGCAGCCACGTAAAAGATGCAACAACAATTAGAGGACGTCTAACTTGTTTTTGCAGCAATTGCCTTGTGATGTGATATGGCCAAAAAAGTTGTGATGAATGATGAATGATATATTGTAATGTATGAGATCATGTTCTTGTAATAGGAATCACGACTTGCATGTTGATGAGTATGACAACCGGCAGGAGCCATAGGAGTTGTCTTAATTATTGTATGACCTGCGTGTCATTGATTCAACGCCATGTAATTACTTTGCTTTATTGCTAAACCGTTAGCTATAGTAGTAGAAGTAATAGTTGGCGAGCAACTTCATGGAGACACGATGATGGAGATCATGATGATGGAGATCATGGTGTCAATGCCGGTGACAAGATGATCATGGAGCCCCGAAGATGGAGATCGAAGGAGCTATATGATATTGGCCATATCATGTCACTACTATATAATTGCATGTGATGTTTATTATGTTTATGCATCTTGTTTACTTAGAATGACGGTAGTAAATAAGATGATCCCTTATAATAATTTCAAGAAAGTGTTCTCCCTAACTGTGCGCCGTTGCTAAAGTTCGTCGTTTCGAAGCACCACGTGATGATCGGGTGTGATAGATTCCTACGTTCACATACAACGGGTGCAAGACCGTTTTACACATGCAAAACACTTAGGTTAACTTGACGAGCCTAGCATGTACAGACATGACCTCAGAACACAAGAGACCGAAAGGTCGAAGATGAGTCGTATGGAAGATACGATCAACATGGAGATGTTCACCGATGATGATTAGTCCGACTCGCGTGATGATCGGACACGGCCTAGTCGACTCGGATCATGTAACACTTAGATGACTAGAGGGATGTCAAATCTGAGTGGGAGTTCATTAAATAATTTGATTAGATGAACTTAATTATCATGAACATTAGTCCAAAATCTTTGCAAAATGTCTTGTAGATCAAATGGCCAACGCTCATGTCACCATGAACTTCAACGCGTTCCTAGAGAAAACCAAGCTGAAAGATGATGGCAGCAACTATTCGGACTGGGTCCGGAACCTGAGGATCATCCTCATAGCTGCCAAGAAACAATATGTCGTAGAAGCACTGCTAGGTGAAGCACCCATCCCAGAGAACCAAGATGTTATGAACGCTTGGCAGTCACGTGCTGATGATTACTCCCTCGTTCAGTGCGGCATGCTTTACAGGTTAGAACCGGGGCTCCAAAAGCGTTTTGAGCAACACAGAGCATATGAGATGTTCGAGGAGCTGAAAATGGTTTTCCAAGCTCATGCCCGGGTCGAGAGATATGAAGTCTCCGACAAGTTCTATAGTTGTAAGATGGAGGAAAATAGTTCTGTCTGTGAGCACATACTCAAAATGTCTGGGTTGCACAACCGCCTGTCCCAGCTGGACATTAACCTCCCGGACGAGGCGGTCATTGACAGAATCCTTCAGTCGCTCCCACCGAGCTACAAGAGCTTTGTGATGAACTACAATATGCAGGGGATGGTGAAAACTATTCCTGAAGTATTTTCAATGCTGAAGTCAGCAGAGGTAGAAATCAAGAAGGAACATCAAGTGTTGATGGTCATTAAAACCACTAAGTTCAAGAAGGGCAAGGGTAAGAAGAACTTCAAGAAGGACGGCAAGGATGTTGCCGCGCCCAGTAAGCCAGTTGCCGGGAAGAAGTCAAAGAATGGACCCAAGCCTGAGACTGAGTGCTTTTATTGCAAAGGGAAGGGTCACTGGAAGTGGAACTGCCCCAAATACTTAGCAGACAAGAAGGCCGACAACATTAAAGGTTTATTTGATATACATGTAATTGATGTGTACCTTACCAGTACTCGTAGTAACTCCTGGGTATTTGATAACGGTGCCGTTGCTCATATTTGTAACTCACAGTAGGAGCTGCGGAATAAACGGAGACTGGCGAAGGACGAGGTGACGATGCACGTCGGGAATGGTTCCAAGGTCGATGTGATCGCCGTCGGTACGCTCCCTCTACATTTACCTACGGGATTAGTTTTAAGCCTCAATAATTGTTATTTAGTGCCAAGTTTGAGCATGAACATTGTATCAGGATCTCGTTTAATATGAGATGACTACTCATTTAAATCCGAGAATAATGGTTGTTCTATTTATATGAGAGATATGTTTTATGGTCATGCTTCGATGGTCAATGGTTTATTCTTAATGAATCTCGAACGTGATGTTACACATATTCATAGTGTGAATACCAAAAGATGTAAAGTTGATAACGATAGTCCCACATACTTGTGGCACTGCCGCCTTGGTCACATTGGTGTCAAGCGCATGAAGAAGCTCCATGCTGATGGACTTTTAGAGTCTCTCGATTATGAATCATTTGACACATGCGAACCTTGCCTCATGGGCAAAATGACCAAGACTCCGTTCTCCGGAACAATGGAGCGAGCAACCAACTTATTGGAAATCATACATACCGATGTGTGCGGTCCAATGAGCGTTGAGGCTCGCGGAGGATATCGTTATGTTCTCACTCTCACAGACGACTTAAGAAGATATGGGTATGTCTACTTGAGGAAGCATAAGTCTGAGACCTTTGAAAAGTTCAAGGAATTTCAGAATGAGGTAGAGAATCAAAGGGACCATAAAATAAAGTTCTTACGATCAGATCATGGAGGAGAATATTTAAGTCACGAATTTGGTACTCACTTAAGGAAATGTGGATTTGTTTCACAACTCACGCCGCCTGGAATACCTCAGCGTAACGGTGTGTCCGAACATCGTAATCGCACTCTATTGGATATGGTGCGATCTATGATGTCTCTTACTGATTTACCGCTATCATTTTGGGGATACACTCTACAGACAGCTACATTCACTTTAAATAAGGCTCCGTCTAAATCCGTTGAGACGACACCGTATGAATTATGGTTTGGGAAGAAACCTAAGCTGTCGTTTCTAAAAGTTTGGGGATGCGATGCTTATGTCAAGAGACTTCAACCTGCAAAGCTCGAACCCAAGTCGGAAAAATGCGTCTTCATAGGATACCCTAAGGAAACCATTGGGTGCACCTTCTACCTTAGATCTAAAGGCAAGATCTTTGTTGCCAAGAATGGATCCTTTCTGGAAAAAGAGTTTCTCTCGAAAGGAGTAAGTGGGAGGAAAATAGAACTCGATGAAGTACTACCTCTTGAACCGGAAAGTAGTGCAGCTCAGGAAAATGTTCCTGTGGTGCCTACACCGACTGGAGAGGAAATTAATGATGATGATCAAGGTACTTTGGATCAAGTTACTACAGAACTTCGTAGGTCCACAAGGACACGTTCCACACCAGAGTGGTATGGCAACCCTGTCCTGGAAATCATGTTGTTAGACAACGGTGAACCTTCGAACTATGAAGAAGCGACGGCGGGCCCAGATTCCAACAAATGGCTTGAAGCCATGCAATCCGAGATAGGATCCATGTATGAAAACAAAGTATGGACTTTGACAGACTTGCCCGATGATCGGTGAGCGATAGAAAATAAATGGATCTTTAAGAAGAAGACGGACGCGGATGGTAATGTTACCATCTATAAAGCTCGACTTGTCGCTAAGGGTTATCGACAAGTTCAAGGGGTTGACTACGATGAGACTTTCTCTCCCGTAGCGAAGCTGAAGTCCGTCCGAATCATGTTAGCAATTGCCGCATACTATGATTATGAGATATGGAAAATGGATGTCAAAACAGCATTCCTTAACGGCTATCTTAAGGAAGAACTATATAAGATACAACCGGAAGGTTTTGTCGACCCTAAGAATGCTAACAAGGTATGCAAGCTCCAGCGATCCATTTATGTGCTGGTGCAAGCATCTCGGAGTTGGAACATTCGCTTTGATGAGATGATCAAAGCGTTTGGGTTTATGCAGACTTATGGAGAAGCATGCGTTTACAAGAAAGTGAGTGGGAGCTCTGTAGCATTTCTCATATTATATGTAGATGACATACTTTTGATGGGAAATGATATAGAACTTTTGGACAGCATTAAGGCCTACTTGAATAAGAGTTTTTCAATGAAGGACCTTGGAGAAGCTGCTTATATACTAGGCATCAAGATCTATAGAGATAGATCGAGACGCCTCATAGGTCTTTCACAAAGCACATACCTTGATAAGATATTGAAGAAGTTCAAAATGGATCAGTCCAAGAAAGGGTTCTTGCCTGTATTACAAGGTGTGAAATTGAGCTCGGCTCAATGTCCGACCACGACAGAAGATACAGAAGAGATGAGTGTCATCCCCTATGCATCAGCCATAGGGTCTATTATGTATGCCATGCTGTGTACCAGACGTGATGTAAATCTTGCCGTAAGTTTGGTAGGAAGGTACCAAAGTAATCCCGGCATGGAACACTGGACAGCGGTCAAGAATATCCTGAAGTACCTGAAAAGGACTAAGGACATGTTTCTCGTTTACGGAGGTGATGAAGAGCTCGTCGTAAAAGGTTATGTCGACGCTAGCTTCGACACAGATCTGGATGACTCTAATTCACAAACCGGATACGTGTATATGTTGAATGGTGGAGCAGTAAGCTGGTGCAGCTGCAAGCAGAGCGTCGTGGCGGGATTTACATGTGAAGCGGAGTACATGGCAGCCTCGGAGGCAGCGCATGAAGCAATTTGGGTGAAGGAGTTCATCACCGACCTAGGAGTCATACCCAATGCGTCGGGGCAGATCAAACTCTTCTGTGACAACACTGGAGCTATTGCACTTGCCAAGGAGCCCAGGTTTCACAAGAAGACCAGGCACATCAAGCGTCGCTTCAACTCCATTCGTGAAAATGTTCAAGATGGAGACATAGAAATTTGCAAAGTGCATACGGATCTGAATGTCGCAGATCCATTGACTAAACCTCTTCCGCGAGCAAAACATGATCAACACCAGAACTCTATGGGTGTTCGATTCATCACAATGTAACTAGATTATTGACTCTAGTGCAAGTGGGAGACTGTTGGAAATATGCCCTAGAGGCAATAATAAAAGGATTATTATCATATTTCCTTGTTCGTGATAATTGTCTTTTATTCATGCTATAATTGTATTATTCGGAAATTGTAATACACGTGTGAATACATAGACCACAACATGTCCCTAGTGAGCCTCTAGTTGACTAGCTCGTTGATCAATAGATAGTCATGGTTTCCTGACTATGGACATTGGATGTCATTGATAACGGGATCACATCATTAGGCGAATGATGTGTTGGAAATATGCCCTAGAGGCAATAATAAATTAGTTATTATTATATTTCCTTGTTCATGATAATCGTTTATTATCCATGCTATAATTGTATTGATAGGAAACTCAGATACATGTGTGGGTACATAGACAAAACCATGCCCCTAGTAAGCCTCTAGTTGACTAGCTAGTTGATCAATAGATGGTTACAGTTTCCTGACCATGGACATTGGATGTCGTTGATAACGGGATCACATCATTAGCAGAATGATGTGATGGACAAGACCCAATCCTAAGCCTAGCACAAAGATCGTAGTTCGTATGCTAAAGCTTTTCTAATGTCAAGTATCTTTTCCTTAGACCATGAGATTGTGCAACTCCCGGATACCGTAGGAATGCTTTGGGTGTACCAAACGTCACAACGTAACTGGGTGGCTATAAAGGTGCACTACAGGTATCTCCGAAAGTGTCTGTTGGGTTGGCACGAATCGAGATTGGGATTTGTCACTCCGTGTGACGGAGAGGTATCTCTGGGCCCACTCGGTAGGACATCATCATAATGTGCACAATGTGATCAAAGAGTTGATCGCGGGATGATGTGTTACGGAATGAGTAAAGAGACTTTCCGGTAACGAGATTGAACAATGTATCGGGATACCGACGATCGAATCTCGGGCAAGTACAATACCGCTAGACAAAGGGAATTGTATACGGGATCGATTGAGTCCTTGACATCGTGGTTCATCCGATGAGATCATCGTGGAACATGTGGGAGCCAACATGGGTATCCAGATCCCGCTGTTGGTTATTGACCGGAGAACGTCTCGGTCATGTCTGCATGGTTCTCGAACCCGTAGGGTCTACACACTTAAGGTTCGATGACGCTAGGGTTATAAAGGAAGTTTGTATGTGGTTACCGAATGTTGTTCGGAGTCCCGGATGATATCCCGGACGTCACGAGGAGTTCCGGAATGGTCTGGAGGTAAAGATTTATATATGGGAATTCCTGTTTTGGTCACCGGAAAAGTTTCGGGTTTTATCGGTAACGTACCCGGGACCACCGGGAGGGTCCCGGGGGTCCACCAAGTGGGGCCACCGGCCCCAGAGGGCTGCATGGGCCAAATGTGGGAGGGGACCAGCCCCAGGTGGGCTGGTGCGCCCCCCACAAGGGCCCAAGGCGCCTAGGGTTTGGGGAGGGGGCGCCCCACCTAGCTTGGGGGGCAAGTTTCCCCCTCTCCCCCCCTTGGCCGCCACCCATAGATGGGATTGGGGGCTGCCGCACCCCTTGGGGTGGAAACCCTAGAGGGGGCGCACCCCCTCGCTCTCCCCTATAAATGCATGAGGTCTTGAGGGCTGCCAACACATGAGTTTCACCTCTCCCTGGCGCAGCCCTACCTCTCTCCCTTCTCCTCTCCCACGGTGCTTGGCGAAGCCCTGCAGGATTGCCACGCTCCTCCATCACCACCAAGCCGTTGTGCTGCTGCTGGACGGAGTCTTCCTCAACCTCTCCCTCTCTCCTTGCTGGATCAAGGTGTGGGAGACGTCACCGGGCTGTACGTGTGTTGAACGCGGAGGTGCCGTCCGTTCGGCACTAGGATCTCCGGTGATTTGAATCACGACGAGTATGACTCCTTCAACCCCGTTCTCTTGAACGCTTCCGCTTAGCGATCTACAAGGGTATGTAGATGCACTCTCCTTCCCCTCGTTGCTGGTTTCTCCCTAGATAGATCTTGGTGACACGTAGGAAAATTTTCAATTTCTGCTACGTTCCCCAACAGTGGCATCATGAGCTAGGTCTATTGCGTAGATTCTTTGCACTAGTAGAACACAAAGTAGTTGTGGGCGTTGATGTTGTTCAATATGCTTACTGTTACTAGTCCAATTTTGTTTCGACGGTATTGTGGGATGAAGCGCCCCGGACCGACCTTACACGTACACTTACGTGAGACAGGTTCC
The DNA here is from genome assembly GCA_904067115.1 of Aegilops sharonensis. Classification (NCBI taxonomy): domain Eukaryota; kingdom Viridiplantae; phylum Streptophyta; class Magnoliopsida; order Poales; family Poaceae; genus Aegilops; species Aegilops sharonensis. Next base: position 604,639 of record LR880970.1, on the reverse strand, counting down.
ACCGACTGACATGCACTTAGTGCATAAGGTGGCTAGCGGGTGCCAGTCTCTCCCACTTTAGTCTGAACGGATTCGATGAAAAGGGTCCTTATGAAGGGTAAATAGCAATTGGCATATCACGTTGTGGTTTTGCGTAGGTAAGAAGCGTTCTTGCTAGAAACCCATAGCAGCCACGTAAAACATGCAAACAACAATTAGAGGACGTCTAACTTGTTTTTGCAGGGTATGCTATCTGATGTGATATGGCCAAGAAGAATGTGATGAATGATATGTGATGTATGAGATTGATCATGTTCTTGTAATAGGAATCACGACTTGCATGTCGATGAGTATGACAACCGACAGGAGCCATAGGAGTTGTCTTAATTTATTGTATGACCTGCGTGTCATTGGACAACGCCATGTAATTACTTTACTTTATTGCTAACCGGTAGCCATAGTAGTAGAAGTAATAAGTTGGCGAGACAACTTCATGGAGACACGATGATGGAGATCATGATGATGGAGATCATGGTGTCATGCCGGTGACGATGATGATCATGGAGCCCCGAAGATGGAGATCAAAAGGAGTAAAATGATATTGGCCATATCATGTCACTATTTGATTGCATGTGATGTTTATCATGTTTATGCATCTTATTTGCTTAGAACGACGGTAGTAAATAAGTTGATCCCTCATTAAAATTTCAAGAAAGTGTTCCCCCTAACTGTGCACCGTTGCGAAAGTTCGTCGTTTCGAAGCACCACGTGATGATCGGGTGTGATAGATTATTACGTTCACATACAACGGGTGTAAGCCAGATTTACACACGCGAAACACTTAGGTTAACTTGACGAGCCTAGCATGTACAGACATGGCCTCGGAACACAAGAGACCGAAAGGTCGAGCATGAGTCGTATGGAGGATACGATCAACATGAAGATGTTCACCGATGATGACTAGTCCGTCTCACATGATGATCGGACACGGCCTAGTTGACTCGGATCATGCAATCACTTAGATGACTAGAGGGATGTCTATCTGAGTGGGAGTTCATGAGATGAACTTAATTATCCTGAACATAGTCAAAAGATCTTTGCAAATTATGTCGTAAGCTGGCGCTTTTGTTCCACTGTTTAGATATGTTCCTAGAGAAAATATAGTTGAAAGTTGACAGTAGCGATTATGCGGACAGAAGAAAGCTTATGTCCTTAATGCACCGCTCAGTGTGCTGAGCCCCAAACGTCGTCTGTGGATGTTGAGAACATCGGACATACACGTTTTGATAACTACGTGATAGTTCAGTTAAACGGTTTAGAGTTGAGGCACCAAAGACGTTTTTCGAAACGTCGCGGAACATATGAGAAGTTCTGAGGGCTGAAACTGTGATTTCAGGCTCGTGCCCACGTCAAAAGGTATAAGACCTCCGACGATTTTCTTAGCCTGCAAACTAAGGGAGAAAAGCTCAATCGTTGAGCTTGTGCTCAGATTGTCTGAGTGCAACAATCACTTGAATCGAGTGGGAGTTGATCTTCCTGATGAGATAGTGATGTTTCTCCAAAGTCAGTGCCACCAAGCTTCTAGAAGCTTCGTGATGAACTATAACAAATCAGGGATAGATATGATGATCCTTGAGATATTCGCGATATTTGACACCGCGAAAGTAGGAATCAAGAATGAGCATCAATTGTTGATGGTTGGTTAAACCACTAGTTTCAAGAAGGGCAAGGGCAAGAAGGGATACTTCACGAAACAACAAATCAGCTGCTGCTCTAATGAAGAAACCCAAGGTTGAACCCAAACCCGAGACTAAGTGCTTCTGTAATAAGGGGAACAGCCACTGGAGCAGAATCACCCTAGATACTTGGTAGATGAGAAGGCTGACAAGGTCGATAGAAGTATATTGGATATACATTATGTTAATGTGTACTTTACTAGTACTCCTAGTAGCACCAGGGTATTAGATACCGGTTCGGTTGCTAAGTGTTAGTAACTCGAAATAAAAGGCTACGGAATAAACAGAGACTAGCTAAAGGTGAGTTGACGATATGTGTTGGAAGTGTTTCCAAGGTTGATGTGATCAAGCATCGCACGCTCCCTCTACCATCAAGATTAGTATTAAACCTGAATAATTGTCATTTGGTGTTTGCGTTGAGCATAGACATGATTGGATTATGTCTATCGCAATATGGTTATTCATTTAAGGAGAATTATGGTTACTCTATTTATTTGAATAATAACTTCAATGGACTTGCACCTAAAGGAATGGTTTATTGAATCTCGATCGTAGTGATACACATTTTCATGCCAAAAGATATAAGATAGTAATGATAGTACCACTTACTTGTGGCACTGCCATGTAAGTCATATTGGTATAAAACGCATGAAGAAGCTCCATGTTGATGGATCTTTGGACTCACTCGTTTTTGAAAAGTTTGAGACATGCGAACCATGTCTATTGGTGTATACGCATGATGAAACTCCATGCAGATGGATCGTTTGGACTCACTTGATTTTGAATCACTTGAGATATGCAAATCATACCACATGGGCAAGATGACTGAAAGCCTCATTTTCAGTGAGATGGAACAAGGAAGCAACTTGTTGGAAGTAACACATTTTGAAGTGTGCAGTCCAATGAGTGCTGAGGCATGCAGTGAATACCGTTATGTTCTTACTTCACAGATGATTCGAGTAGATGTTGAGTATATTTACTTGATGAAACACAAGTCTGAATTATTGAATGGTTCAAGTAATTTCAGAGTGAAGTTAAAGATCATCGTGACAAGAGGATAAAATGTCTATGATATGATCATAGAGATGAGTATCTGAGTTACGAGCTTTGGCACGCTATTAAGACATTGTGAAAATTGTTTCACAACTAATACCACCTGGAACACCATAGTGTGATGGTGTGTCCGAACATCATAGTTGCACCCTATTAGATATGGTGAGTACCATGATGTCTCTTATCGAATTACCACTATCGTTTATGGGTTAGGCATTAGAGACAACCACATTCACTTTAAATAGGGAACCACGTAATTCCCTTGAGATGACACCGTATGAACTATGGTTTAGAGAAACCTAAGCTGTCATTTCTTAAAGGTTTGGGGCTGCGACGCTTATGTGAAAAGGTTTCAGGTTGATAAGCTCGAACCCAAAGCGGATAAAATACATCTTCATAGGACACCCAAAACAGTTGGGTATACCTCCTATTCAGATCCGAAAGCAATTGGGATTGTTTCTTGAATCGGGTCCTTTCTCGAGGAAAAGTTTGTCTCGAAAAGTTGAGTGGGAGGATGGTGGAGACTTGATATGGTTATTGAACCGTCACTACAACTAGTGTATAGCAGGGCACAGGAAGTTGTTCCTGTGGCACCTACACAAATTGAAGTAGAAGCTTATGATAGTGATCATGAAGCTTCAGATCAAGTCACTACCGAACCTCGTAGGACGACAAGGACGCGTACTGCTTCGGAGTGGTTCGGTGATCCTGTCTTGAAGGTCATGTTGCTAGACAACAATGAACCTACGAGCTATGGAGAAGCAATGGTGGGCCCAAATTCTGACAAATGGTTAGAAGCCATGAAATCCGAGATAGGATCCATGTATCAGAACAAAGCATGGACTTTGGTGGACTTGCCCGATGATCGGCAAGCCATTGAGATAAATGGATCTTTAAGAAGAAGACGGACGTGGACGGTGATGTCACCGTCTATGAAGCTCGACTTGTGGCGAAGAGTTTTTCACAAAGTTCAAGGAGTTGACTACGATGAGATTTTCTCATCCGTAGCGATGCTTAAGTCCGTCGGAATCATGTTAGCATAAGCTGCATTTATGAAATCTGGCAGATGGATGTCAAAACGAGTTTCCTTACCAGTTTTCGTAAGGAAAGGTTGTATGTGATACAATCAGAAAGTTTTGTCGATCCTAAGGATGCTAAAAGGTATGCTGGCTCCAGCGATCCTTTCTAAGGACTGGAGTAAGCATCTCGGAGTTGGAATGTGCGCTT
>LR880970.1:558203-576504 GCA_904067115.1 Aegilops sharonensis | reverse complement strand
CGCTATGTGGATGATATTTGTGGACTATTTAAGCTTGCAGGTATACCCGATGATGTTGTTAAGAAGAACGCTTTTCCTTTATCTTTGAAGGAAGACGCATTGACATGGTATATGCTATGTGATACGAGATCATGGAACTATAAAAGAGTGAAATTGGAATTTCATCAAAAGTATTACCCTATGCATCTTGTTCATCGTGATCTCAATTACATATATAATTTTTGGCCTCGCGAAGGAGAAAGCATCGCTCAAGCTTTGGGGAGGCTTAAATCCATGTTATATTCATGCCCCAATCATGACCTCTCAAGAGAAACAATTCTTCAGAGTTTTTATGCTCGGCTTTCTGATAACAATTGCACCATGCTCGATACTTCTTGTGCTGGCTCTTTTATGATGAAGACTATTGAATTCAGATGGAATTTATTGGATAGAATTAAATGCAACTCTGAAGATTGGGACCTCGACGAAGGTAAGGAGTCAGGTATGACATCTAAGTTTGATTGTGTTAAATCTTTTATGGATACCGATATTTTCCGTAAGTTTAGCACTAAATATGGACTTGACTCTGAGATAGTAGCTTCTTTCTGTGAATCTTTTGCTACTTATGTTGATCTCCCTAAGGAGAAGTGGTTTAAATATCATCCTCCCATAGAAGTAAAAGTAGCTGCACCTATTAAAGTTGAAGAAAATATTATCACTTATAATGATCCTATTGTTCCTACCTCTTATGTTGAGAAACCACCTTTCCCTGTTAGAGTAAAGGATCATGCTAAAGCTTCAACTGTTGTTCGTAAAAGCAATATTAGAACTTATGTACCTCCTGAGCAAGTTAAAGTAGAACCCAATATTGCACTTGTTAAAGATGTCTTGTCTGATAATATTGATGGGCATGTTATTCAGTTCGAAGGTGAAACTGCTAGAATTGCTAAACCCTGTGCTAAAGATAAACATAGACCTGTGGTAGGCGTGCCTGTTATTTCTGTTAAAATAGGAGATCATTGTTACCATGGCTTATGTGATATGGGTGCGAGTGCTAGTGTTATACCACATACTTTATACGAAGAAATTAAGAATGAAATTGCACATGCTGAGTTAGAAGGTATTGATGTCACAATTAAGCTTGCCAATAGAGATATTATTTCACCAATTGGGATTGTTAGAGATGTTGAAGTCTTGTGTAGGAAAACTAAATATCCTGCTGATTTTCTTGTTCTTACTTCTCCGCAAGATAGCTTCACAGATGAAGTAATGGATCTTCAAATCCCTGAGGGCTTCAAACCCGTAAACATAGAATCATATGACGGTACCACAGATCCTGCGGTCTGGATCGAGGACTATCTCCTCCATATCCACATGGCCCGCGGTGATGATCTACATGCCATCAAATACCTCCCACTCAAGCTTAAAGGACCAGCTCGGCATTGGCTCAACAACTTGCCAGCAGAATCAATTGGTTGTTGGGAGGACATGGAAGCCGCATTCCTTGATAACTTCTAGGGCACATATGTGCGACTACCAGACACCGATGACCTTAGCCATATAATTCAGCAGCCAGAAGAATCGGCTAGACAATTCTGGACATGGTTCCTAACAACGAAAAATCAAATCGTCGACTGTCCGGATGTAGAGGCCCTTGCAGCCTTCAAACATAACATCCGCCACGAGTGGCTTGCCCGACACCTAGGACAGGAAAAGCCGGAATCCATGGCAGCCCTCACAACACTCATGACCCGCTTTTGTGCGGGAGAGGACAGCTGGCTAGCTCGTAATAACAACTTGACCAAAAACCCTGGTAGTTCGGATACCAAGGACAGCAATGGCAGGTCGCGTCGCAACAAGAACAAGCACCGCATTAACGGCGACAATGATGAAGATACGGCAGTCAATGCCGGATTCAGAGGCTCTAAACCCGGTCAACGGAAGAAGCCATTCAAAAGAAATACCCAGGGCCCGTCCAACTTGGACCGAATACTCGATCGCTTGTGCCAGATACATGGCACCCCCGAAAAGCCAGCCAACCACACCAACAGGGATTGTTGGGTGTTCAAGCAAGCAGGCAAGTTAAGTGCCGAACTCAATGACAAGGGGCTGCATAGCGATGACGAGGAAGAGCCCCGGCTGCCGAACAATAGAGGACAGAAGGGCTTTCCCACACAAGTGCGGACGGTGAACATGATATACACAACCCACATACCCAAAAGGGAGCGGAAGCGTGCACTAAGGGACGTATATGCGATGGAGCCAGTCGCCCCAAAGTTCAACCCATGGTCTTCCTGCCCGATCACCTTCGATCGAAGGGACCACCCCACTAGCATTCATCATGTCGGTTTCGCCGCATTGGTTCTTGACCCAATTATTGACGGATTTCACCTCACCAGAGTCCTGATGCACGGCGGTAGCAGCCTGAACCTGCTTTATCAGGATACAGTGCGCAAAATGGGCATAGACCCCTCAAGGATTAAACCTACAAAGACGACCTTTAAAGGCGTCATACCGGGTGTAGAGGCCAATTGTACAGGCTCAGTTACACTCGAAGTGGTCTTCGGATCCCCGAATAACTTCCGAAGCGAAGAGTTAATCTTCGACATAGTCCCATTCCGCAGCGGCTATCACGCATTGCTTGGACGAACTACATTTGCAAAGTTCAATGAGGTGCCGCACTACGCATACCTCAAGCTCAAGATGCCAGGCCCTCGAGGAGTAATCACGGTCAATGGAAACACCGAACGCTCTCTCCGAACGGAGGAGCACACGGCGGCCCTCGCGGCGGAGGTGCAAAGCAGCCTCTCACAACAATTCTTGAGTCCGACCATTAAACGTCCGGACACTGTCAAGCGCGCCCGGAGTAACCTACAACAAGACCGCCTGGCATGATTCAAGCACGCGTAGCAATCCGGCCCCAGCCCCAGCCCTCGCGAAATTGCGAAGCCAGTACTACGCTTACATAACTACGCTCTGGAGATACCATGGGCATAAGGGGAGGGGCATGACCACGGCACGTCCAGAATGCGGCTCAACCGCACCAGGGGCTCCCGATTGTGTCATTCTTTTTCCTTTTTTCCTTTTTCTTTTTTCTTACTTTCAGGACTCCGTTTTCCCAAAGTCCTGTCCGGCAATAGAATTGCCAAACTCACGATGCAACAGCCAGGGAAGCAGAAAGCTACGTCGATTGTTCAGGTCGTCTCCACTACGAGCATTATACCTGTTTTACATACCGTCCCGCAGCTTACCCCTGGAGGGGGACATGTTAAATAGTCCCATCCCTAGCTTATCGCACAATTTGTATCGTTCTGCTCTTATTTGCAGTTTCTTTTTAATAACCAATATATAGCTCTTGCCTATTATTGCACTCCTTTCTATATCTATATATATGTTCATTTCATGACATGTTGCACCCGTACACTTTGGTACGGCCAATACACCAGGGGCTTAAGTACCCCAAAATTATGGTGTGATAAGTCCGAACACTTTCACAAGTGCGGCACACCGTTATATGCATCGGCTCCGAATCATGTCTTGGGTCAATAGTTGGGTTTGCCCGGCTCCTATGTTTTGGTACCTTATGTTCCGTTATATCGGCTAAGGTAGCACTAGGGGAACCACTGCGATTGTGTCCCGGTTGAGCTGGGTTGAGCACCTCAGTGGAGAAAGCTAAAACTGACTGTCATGATAGGGCGAGAGCCGGTCGCTGTTCGAGAGGTTTTGTCGGGTCCCTAAAGACTTATGCCGCTTAGAGCGAGGAACCGGCATTGTCCGGCCAAGGCGTGGATAGCGCCCCGGACTCGGTCTTCCGAATACTAGGGGCTTCGCCGAAATTTAAAATTATAGAATTCTATGGCTAAGTGAGAGTGTTCAAGCATTATAAGTCCGGTTGCCTGGTTCGTTGCGTTGAGCGCCTCCCTCGATGGACCCAAGAATGGGAACAAGAGCGCTCAAGATTATCCCGAACACCCCAGCACTCGTGGCATGGGGGCTGAAGCCAAAGACTTGCCATCTCTCAAATTTGATAAACGGCCGCACAGAAGGTAATATTTTAAATTAACAAGCGTTGCTTAGCGCATATGAACAAGTTTTCAGCGTACAGGATAACAAATGCGATTCTATTCAAAAGTTACATCTTTGGAGCACTCATCCTCTATACGGCGGGCACCCTTCAGGACGCCCTCATAGTACATTTCGGGCGTACGATGCTCCTTGCCCTTCGGTGGCCCGTCCGTCACAAGCTTCTCCGCATTCAGCTTGCCCCAGTGCACTTTAGCACGGGCAAGGGCCAGACGGGCACCTTCAATGCAGACGGAGCACTTGATGACTTCAATCCATGGACATGCGTCCACCAGCCGCTGCACTAACCCGAAGCAGCTCCCAGGCATGGCTTCCAATGGCCACAGCCGAACTATGAGGCCCTTCATGGCCTGTTCGGCGACCTTGTGGAGCTCGACCAGCTGCTTCAGCTGGTCGCTCAGGGGCACCGGACGGTCGGCCTCAGCATACTGAGACCAGGACACCTTCTCCGTCGAGCTCCCCTCCTTGGCGCGATAGAACGCGGCAGCATCAGACACGCTACGGGGCAGATCTGCGAACGCTCCTGGAGAGCTCCGGATTCGGGTAAGTACTAGATAATTGACTTTTACATTCTTGCTCTGCATAAAGAATGCCTTACCCGCCGCGATCTTCTTTATTGCCTCAATCTCCTGGAGGGCTTTTTGGGCCTCAGCCTTAGCAGCTTTGGCACTCTCGAGAGACGAGGCAAGCTCGGACTCTCGGGTCTTTGAGTCACGCTCCAAACCCTCGTGTTTTTCCACGAGAGCCTGGAGCTCTTGCCGTAGCTCCGCCAGCTGTCCCTCCCCCTTCTCTTGCTCGGTGCGCTCCGCGGCCGCTTTGTTTTCGGCCGCGGACACCGCCTCCTTCAGGGCCGCCACCTCGCTCGTGGCCCCTGCAGTACCCATGTTATTCCTGTTATTTTTTGCAACTGAAACCTTTCTATAAGGTATTTCTTTCATAAGGTATTGCTTACCTTCCCTGTCCTCGAGCTGCTTCTTGGCAAGGCCGAGCTCGTTCTTGGACCGCTCGAGGCTCTTCTTTAATACATTAACCTCTGCAGTCAGTGCGGCAGAGGTCAGCAGCGCAGCCTGCATTCGCATATTGACACACTTATGTTAGACTCCTGCGTATATCTTTTTAGATCCTTAGTCCGGCTTTTCTTTCCGAACACCGAACTAAGCATCAGGGGCTACTGTCTATGCGGTAATATTTTTACATATTCTAAACTTACCTCAAAGCCTTTTAGAAGGCTGATATAGGCTTCAGTCAGCCCGCTCTTGGTGGACTGAACTTTCTGGATCACCACACTCATAACAGTGCGGTGCTCCTCCTCGATGGAGGCGCTGTTAAGCGCCTCCAGTAAGCTATCCGGTGTCTCCGGTTGGACGGAGGACACCGGCGTCTTACCCTTCCTACGAAGGGACCGCTTGCCGGACTCCGGAACCGCTGAAGGTTCCGGTATGGAGTACGGACGAGGGTCAGGCTTAGAGCCACTGGGGGTCTTGCTCCCCTCGAGCCTGGAGTCCGGGAGGTTGCCTTGCGGCGCCTCCTGCGCTACCTCCTCTTGACCAGGACCCCCTTGGGGCACCACCTCGGCGTCGTCCGCAGCGTGAGGCGAGGAGGCGGCCGGAAGTGAAGTACTCTCCATTTCCGACGAACTCAGGGACCCGCTTGATGAAGCGGCGAACTCGCCCTTGGGCGGGCTGCATGATTGTTCGGCATTAGAGAACACTATGCAATGAAGAAGCCATGGGTATCCAGACACTTACGATCTCGCCAGGGGCTTGGCCCTTGTTGGCCACTCCTCCTCGTCGTTGTCGACGTTGGTGGAGAAGTCCGGAGGAAGGGTCCTTCCCTTCTTGGACCCTCCGGCCTCCCCAGTTGGGGCGGCCTAACTTTTCCTCTCCTCCCCCGCTGGGGGAGAAGCTTCTTTTTCCTCCTCCTCGTTCTCAGGAGAAGATTCTGTTTCAGAATCTGACAGCACCTGGCGTCAGGAGCTCCTTCGAGTTCCCATGGCCTCCTTCTTGGCCTTCTTCTCCGACACCACATGAGGTACCGGAGCCAGCAACCCCGTCAATCGAGCGTCCGCTGGGTCTTCTGGCAAAGGGGCCGGACAGTTAACCTGTCCGGACGTCTTCAGCCAGTCCTGTTAAAGGTTAGGGAGTTTTATATCCCACATAGAGTCAATCTATGAAAAACAAGAGTCCCATAAAGGGTAAAATAACTTACCTCGCTGGCTTGACGCTGCGAGCTGAATCCACGATCTTCGGTAGCGGATGTGGGAGCCTCGGCGCCCTTGAACAGCACCTTCCAGGCATCTTCGTACGTAGTGTCGAAGAGCCTTTTCAGAGTTGGGTGCTGTGCCGGATCGAACTCCCACAATTTGAAGGCCCGTTGTTGGCATGGGAGAATCCGGCGGATTAGCATCACCTGGATTACGTTGACAAGCCTGAGATTCTTGTCCACCAGGTTTCGGACGCATGTTTGGAGTCCGGATAGCTCATCCGAATTCCCCCACGTCAGGCCCGTCTCTTTCCATGATGAGAGCCGTGTGGGGAAGCCAGATCGGAATTCGGGGGCCGCCGCCCATTGATAGTCGCGCGGCTTGGTGATGTAGAACCACCCCGATTGCCACCCCTTTATGGTCTCCACAAAGGAGCCCTCGAGCCATGGGACTTTGGCCATCTTGCCAACCATGGCGCCTCCGCACTCCGCTTGGCGGCCGCCCACTACCTTCGGCCTGACATTGAAAATCTTCAGCCATAAGCCGAAGTGGGGCTGGATGCAGAGGAAGGCCTCGCACACGACGATGAACACCGATATGTTGAGGATGAAATTCGGGGCCAGATCGTGGAAGTCTAGGCCGTAGTAGAACATGAGCCCCCGGACAAATGGATGAAGTGGAAAACCTAGTCCGCGGAGGAAGTGGGGGAGAAACACCACCCTCTCATGGGGCCTGGGGGTTGGAATGAGCTGCCCCGCGTCGGGCAGCCGGTGCGCGATGTTGCTGGACAAGTATCTGGCCTCCCGCAGCTTTTCGATGTGCCCCTCCGTGACGGAGGAGGCCATCCACCTGCCTCCCGCTCCGGACATAGTTGGAGAAGGTTGAGGTGGGATGTGCGGACTTGGGCGCTAGAGCTCGAGTGTGCGGAAATGGATGAGCAAAGGAGGAAGAAGGCGTAGGTGAAAAAGGTGGATCCTTATCCCCTTATATGGACGGATGAAGCTATGCGTCCCCTGCCAGCCTGGTAAAACTCGCTTATCTCCCAAGCGCCGTAATCAAGGGCGCGGATGGGTTACCCACGTCCGTATTGATGAGAAACCCAGAATAAGGGGGCACGATCTATGCTTTGATAAGACGTGCCAGGGAAACCGCCTCGCTAAACGCATTGAGGTGGAACAGTAAAAAACGATTCATATAAAGGCCTGGCCGTGGTGTGATGCCACGCCGCGGAATACGTCAGCAGATCTCTACGGTGGTATGTGGAACTTGTTTTGCAGAGCCGGACACTATCCTTGTTCTCAAAACCTTCTATGAAGTATTCGGAGGAGGAACCCGCCTTGCAATGTCGAAGACAATATGCGCGCCGGACTCGTCGTCATTGAAGCCTGGTTCAGGGGCTACTGAGGGAGTCCTGTACTAGGGGGTGTCCGGATAGCCGAACTATCATCTTTGGTCGGACTCCAAGACTATGAAGATACAAGATTGAAGACTTCGTCCCGTGTCCGGATGGGACTTTCCTTGGCGTGCAAGGCAAGCTTGGCGATACGGATATGTGGATCTCCTACCATTGTAACCGACTCTGTGTAACCCTAACCTATCCGGTGTCTATATAAACCGGAGGGTTTTAGTCCATAGGACAAACAACAATCATACCATAGGGTAGCTTCTAGGATTTAGCCTCCTTGATCTCGTGGTAGATCTACTCTTGTACTACCCATATCATCAATATTAATCCAGCAGGAGTAGGGTATTACCTCCATCGAGAGGGCCCGAACCTGGGTAAAAACATCGTGTCCCTTGTCTCCTGTTACCATCCGCCTAGACGCATAGTTCGGGACCCCCTACCCGAGATCTGCCGGTTTTGACACCGACACCTACTCTCTTCAAGGATGCCCGTAAGTTTGTTTTGTCTTGTGATGAATGTCAAAGAATTGGTAATATTAGTAGACGTCAAGAAATGCCTATGAATTATTGACTTGTTATTGAACCATTTGATGTTTGGGGCTTTGATTATATGGGACCTTTTCCTGCCTCTAATGGATATACACATATTTTAGTTGTTGTTGATTACGTTACTAAGTGGGGTAGAAGCTATTCCAACTAGTAGTGATGATCATAACACTTCTATTAAAATGCTTAAGTAAGTTATTTTTTCGAGGTTTGGAGTCCCTAGATATTTAATGACTGATGGTGGTTCATACTTTATTCATGGTGCTTTCCGTAAAATGCTTGCTAAATATGATGTTAATCATAGAATTGCATCTCCATATCACCCGCAGTCTAGTGGTCAAGTAGAATTGAGCAATAGAGAGCTCAAATTAATTTTGCAAAAGACTGTCAATAGGTCTAGAAAGAATTGGTCCAAGAAAATTGATGATGCATTATGGGCATATAGAACTGCATATAAGAATCCTATGGGTATGTCCCCGTATAAAATGGTTTATGGAAAAGCATGTCACTTACCTCTCGAACTAGAACATAAGGCATATTGGGCTATTAAAGAGCTCAACTATGATTTCAAAGTTGCCGGTGAGAAGAGGTTATTTGATATTAGCTCACTTGATGAATGGAGAACCCACGCTTATGAAAATGCCAAGTTGTTTAAAGAAAAAGTTAAAAGATGGCACGACAAAAGGATACAAAAGCGCAAGTTTAATGTAGGTGATTATGTATTGCTATACAACTCTCATTTAAGATTTTTTGCAGGAAAACTTCTCTCTAAATGGGAAGGTCCCTATGTTATCGACGAGGTCTACCATTCCTGTGCCATAAAAATCAACAACTTCGAAGGCACAAATCCGAAGGTGGTAAACGGTCAAAGGATCAAACACTATATCTCAGGTAATCCTATAAATGTTGAAACTAATATTATTGAAACCGTAACCCCGGAGGAATACATAAGGGACACTTTCCAGAACGTTCCAGACTCCGAAAAGGAATAGGTATGTGTTACGGTAAGTAAACCGACTCCAAAACAAATTCTAAGGCAATATTTCTCCATTTTGGAATATTCAGAAAAATAGAAAAATAAGTAGCAGTCCGGGGAGGGCATGAGGCCTCCACGAGGGTGGAGGGCGTGCCCTACCCCCCTGGGTGCGCCCCCTACCTCGTGAGCACCTCGTGTGCCCTCCAGACTCCGTTTTCTTGCACGATACGTATTTTGGTCTGTAAAAATTCATTATATATTCTCCCGAAGGTTTTGACGATCGTATCACGCAAATATCCTCTGTTTTCATTTCGAGCTATTTCCGTTGCAGATTTGAGGATTCCGGAGACTCGATCATCCTTCTATGAGGGTGAGCCTATGCCATGGAAGGTGGACGACAAGCTTGCATCATCAACAAGACCTCCACCGCCAGCAACAAAGAAGGAGACATAATCACATGGGTATGGGCACTCCCCTTGGCAATTGCCAAGCTTGGGGAGGTGCCCGGTATCGTATCACCATCACAACTCCTATCTTTACCGTTTTTCTTAGTTCGATCCTATTAGTAGTATCTTGATATAGTAGAATAAATTCATGGCATGATCTAGTTTTGAAGTTTTGCTTTATGATCCCTCTATGCAATCGAGTCCGTGAGCTATACATAATAAAGATTAGTGTTGAGTCAAGGGCTTGATTATTTTGCCATGATCTTGAGTGAATAAAAGAAAAGAATAAAATGAAACAAAGAGTTCATATTGGTCTTATTGAAAGTAATGACTTCACATAGAAAGAGTATGATGATTAAAAGTTGTTGGGAGTTGGCAAATATAGTTTTGGTCATCGATGCAATTAATAGGAAGTAATAAGGAGAGAGAGGTTTCACATATAGATATATTATCATTGACATCTTTTATGATTGGGAGCACTCATTAAAATATGACATGCTAAAGAGTTGATGTTGGACAAGGAAGACAAAGTAATGAGTTATGTTTTCTTATATCTGAGATAAAGTATATTGTCATGGATCTCCTAACATGTTGATCTTGCCTTTCCCCCTCATGCTAGCCAAATTCTCAGCACCAAGTACAGATACTACTTGTGCTTCCAAATACCCTTAAACCAATTTTGCCATGAGAGTCCACCATATCTACCTATGGATTGAGTAAGATCCTTCAAGTAAGTTGTCATCGGCGCAAGCAATAAAAATTGCTCTTTAAATATGCGTGACTTATTAGTGCAGAGAAATAAGCTTTGTACGAACTTGTTGTGGACGCAATAAAAGCGACGGACTGCATAATAAAGGTTCACATACAAGGGGCAATATAAAGTGACATTCTTTTGCATTAAGATTTTGTGCATCCAACCATAAAAGCGCATGGCAACCTCTGCTTCCCTCTGCGAAGGGCCTATCTTTTATTATTATCATGTACCTTATGCAGGAGTCACGGTGATCTTCACCTTTCCTTTTTTATTTTATCCTTTGGCAAGCTCAACATGTTGGAAAGAACACGATATATTATATCTAATTGGATGTAGGGGAGCATGAATTGTTATTGTTGACATTACCCCTGAGGTANGCTCTATAAATATGCATGACTTATTAGTGCAGAGAAATAAGCTTTGTACGAACTTGTTGTGGACGCAATAAAAGCGACGGACTGCATAATAAAGGTTCACATACAAGGGGCAATATAAAGTGACATTCTTTTGCATTAAGATTTTGTGCATCCAACCATAAAAGCGCATGGCAACCTCTGCTTCCCTCTGCGAAGGGCCTATCTTTTATTATTATCATGTACCTTATGCAGGAGTCACGGTGATCTTCACCTTTCCTTTTTTATTTTATCCTTTGGCAAGCTCAACATGTTGGAAAGAACACGATATATTATATCTAATTGGATGTAGGGGAGCATGAATTGTTATTGTTGACATTACCCCTGAGGTAAAAGGTTCTGGGGCAAAACTATAAGCCCCTATCTTTCTCTGTGTCCGATTAAAACTCCGTAACCACAAGTATTGCGTGAGTGTTAGCAATTATGAAGGACTAAGTGATAGTTGAGTATGTGGACTTTCTTTTAAGCTCTAACATAGACTATTTCCGGTGTTATGAAAAATTGCAATTGCTTCAATGACTGAGGTTATAATTTGTTGATGCTCAATAAGGTTTCGGATTCATACTTTGGCTTTGTGAATAGATCATCACTTGAACATAAGTCATCATATGAAAAATCAATATATGTTGCTGTTATGAGAATAATCATGATGCCTTCATGTACGTATTTTATTTTTATCGACGCCTCTACCTCTAAACATGAGGACATATTTATTGTTATCGGCTTTTCGCTTGAGGACAAGCGAGGTCTAAGCTTGGGGGAGTTGATACGTCCATTTTGCATCATGCTTTTATATCGATATTTATCGCATTATGGGTTGTTATTTCACGTTATGTCACAATACTTATGGCTATTCTCTCTTATTTTACAAGGTTTACATGAAGAGGGAGAATGCCGGCAGCTGGAATTCTGGGCTGGAAAAGGAGCAAATATTGAAGGACTATTCTGCGCAACTCCAAAAGTCCTGAAACTCCACGGAATACCTTAAAATAAATAAAGAAAAATCGTCGCCAAAGATGAAGGCCAGGGGGCCCACACCCTGCTCACGAGGGTGGGGGGCGCGCCCCTCCCCCCTGGGCGCACCCCCCTACCTCGTGAGCCCCCTGGTGGCTCTCCGACGCCCATCTTCTCCTATATGAAGTCTTTCGATGAGAAAAAATCATAAGCAACCTTTCGGGACGAGACTCCGCCGCCACGAGGCGGAACCTTGGCGGAACCAATCTAGGGCTCCGGCAGAGCTGCGCTGCCGGGGAGACTTCCCTCCGGGAGGGGGAAATCGTCGCCATCATCATCACCAACGCTCCTCTCATCGGGAGAGGCAATCTCCATCAACATCTTCACCAGCACCATCTCATCTCCAAACCCTAGTTCATCTCTTGTATCCAATTCTTGTCTCCAAGTCCGGGATTGGTGCTAGTAGGTTGCTAGTAGTGTTGATTACTCCTTGTAGTTGATGTTAGTTGGTTTATTTGGTGGAAGATCATATGTTCAGATCCTTTATGCATATTATTACCCCTCTGATTATGAACATGAATATGCTTTGTGAGTAGTTACGTTTGTTCCTGAGGACAAGGGAGAAGTCTTGCTATTAGTAGTCATGTGAATTTGGTATTCGTTCGATATTTTGATGAGATGTATGTTGTCTAGCCTCTAGTGGTGTTATGTGAACGTCGACTACATAACACCTCACCATTATTTGGGCCTAGAGGAAGGCATTGGGAAGTAATAAGTAGATGATGGGTTGCTAGAGTGACAGAAGCTTGAACCCTAGTTTATGCGTTGCTTCGTAAGGGGCTGATTTGGATCCATATGTTTCATGCTATGGTTAGGTTTACCTTAATACTTTTGTTGTAGTTGCGGATGCTTGCAATAGAGTTTAATCATAACTGGGATGCTTGTTCAAGTAAGAACAACACCCAAGCACCGGTCCACCCACATATCAAATTATCAAAGTACCGAACGCGAATCATATGAGCGTGATGAAAACTAGCTTGACGATATTCCCATGTGTCCTCGGGAGCGCTTTTCCTATTATAAGAGTTTGTTCCGGCTTGTCCTTTCCTACAAAAAGGATTGGGCCACCTTGCTGCACCTTATTTACTTTTGTTACTTGTTGCTCGTTAAAATTTATCGTATCAGAAAAACTATCTGTTACCACTTATTTCAATACTTGCAGAGAATACCTTGCTGAAAACCGCTTATCATTTCCTTCTGCTCCTCATTGGGTTTGACACTCTTACTTATCGAAAGGACTACGATAGATCCCCTATACTTGTGGGTCATCAGACCCCCACTTGTCCTTGTTGCCCCTACTTCATCATCGACGCCTCGATTAGCATGATCGACGACCAGAGCCTGACACCTCACATCACATCACGCCCCTTTAGTTGCTCGACTCTGCAGAGCTACTATCGAGTGCCGAGGGTGATCCATCTTAGACATTCCTGATGATAATTCTGTAGTGTAGCTATTTGGGGTGGTCATTGAGGGTGGTTCCTCTTTCACCATTCCCGATACGGCTCTGTCGTGCAACACCTCAAGTGTGAACCTCGAGGGTGGTTCCTCTTATGTTCACCTTGATGATTACATCGAGTGGAATCCTCTGAGGGTGATTCCTTGGGTTTTCCCCTTGATGTCTCGACACATAGTTACCTTGACTTTACTGGAGGCCGTTGTGAAAGCCGGGCAGGCCCGGAGAGCACCCGTGCGATGTGACAGTGGCGGTTGGCTGTTTAGCAGTATCACCCGGGAGGGGGAGATACCTCCGGACTTGTCCCGACAGCCTTCACTCCTTTTAATAATGCACTAACAGGTTTGGGTATTTGTTCTGAGTTGGCCTTTGGCCTTTACGCACTAACCACCACGCGAGAATAGTTATGGGCCTCGACGTCGTGGTATCAGCCGAAGCTTTGTCAGACGTCCAGTTCAGCAGTGCGGCACGGTCGGATCGTTCTGGCCATGCGAGGCGGTGCTGGTATTCACCGTGCGCGCAACGACCCGGAGTGCTGCGGGCGATGGGCCCAAGACCCCAGAGTGCTTAGGATGTAGACCGGCGGGGACCTCTCTGCTGAGCCTAGGTAGGGTTGCGACGTGTTGATCTTCCGAGGCCGGGCATTGACCCCAGAAAGGTCTGTCCGGCCAGAGTGATCGAGCGTGTTGGGTAACATGGTGCACCCCTGCAGGGAAGATATATATTCGAATATCGTGTCCACGGTAATGGACGTTGAGACTTGTATCCTGATCTTATACAACTAGAAATGGATACTTGATATGTGATGGATATGTTGGCTCCAGGATTGCTCTCTCGCAGGGAGTCGAGGAAGGATCTCTGGGCCTTAATGTTACAACATGCTTGTTAATTAAACTGCTATTATTTAATTTTCTTCATGCTGCAAGATGCTTGGAGCTGCTTGAAGATGCTAGTCTTCGATAGGCTAGGCCTTCCCCTCTATTCTGGCATTCTGCAGTTCAGTCCACAGATACAGCCCTTCCATTTGATACAATTGCATACTTAGTTTATATCTTATGCTTGCGAGTACTTTGGATGAGTACTCACCGTTGCTTTACTCCCCTTTTTCCCCTTCCTTCTCCTTTTCGGTTGATGCAACCAGATGGTGGCCCCAGGAGTTAGATGCCACCCCTGACGACTACTGCTACTACCCCGAGGGTGCCTACTACTACATGGAGACCGCCGACGACCAGGAGTAGTTAGGAGGTCCCAGGCAGGAGGCCTTGCCTCTTCGATCGTGTTGCTTTTGTGCTAGCCTTCCTAAGGCATCCTTGTTTAACTTATGACTGTACTCAGATATTGTTGCATCCGCTAACTCTTGTGCTTTCGAGCTTCTGTATTCGAGCCCTCGAGGCCCCTGGGTTGTAATATGAAGCCTGTATTATTTTATTTGTGTCTAGAGTTGTGTTGTCATATCTTCCCGTGAGTCCCTAATCTTGATCGTACACATTTGCGTGTGTGATTAGTGTACGGTCGAGTCGGGGGCGTCACAAGTTGGTATCAGAGCCGACAGCCTGTAGGAACCCCCTTTCTAACTCCTTGGCCGAAGTTGAGTCTAGTCTTTGAAAAACTGTTTTACTAATATGGCTGTGTGGCTTGCGGGCCCACGTCGCCAATGGGTGGTATTAGGATCTTTTACTCCTCGTCTATACTCCGGGACTCTGATCTCTCTTCTACTCGGGTTAAATGATTTTGCTAACTCTATACTAGATTCTCGTGATCACATCCATCCGGACATTTGTATTACGCCTTTCTTGAGTTGAGGGCCAGGATCTGCTTCACCTTTGTTCATGGGCCACATGATCCTTTCATCGAGGGCACCCTGTGTCGTAACTTGCAAATCCCTCGCTCCAATGGTTTTCTCCGACGTTGATGTAGCTTTGCTATGCCCCGTTGTTGTATCCTTCCATCGCGTGCCAGCGTGCCGCCTAGTATGTCTAGGATGATTCTCTCGTCCGAATTCATATTAACAACGTGTAAATGGCTCTGTATATGTATCTGTATGTCTTTAATGACTACTGCTTTGTACATACTACGCCTTTGCTCATTGTTCTGATTACATCATGAATGACTCCATACACTTGCTCCACCCCTTGCTAAACTACCCCTGTTGCTTTTAAGCAAGATGGTTAGACCCGCTAGTCATGGCCATGGTAGCGACAATCCACCACCGACCGAATACATGGCTGGAATAATACAACTGTTTGATGCTGAATCGCCAGATAATGGAATGAGTCATGGCTTAGTTCCCTCATCCCACTATGAATCAGCAACCAAGCTCAGTAACCCTGCAACACTTTGGGCATCTCAACCCTGTCATCTACCGCAGCTCAACTTAGCCCATTGATGATGGTGATTGGCTACGTGACATCACTTTTGAGTTGGAGTCTGCTGATGTAGCCCCTTCCAACTATCTCACCTTCGCGACTTATTACCTGAAAGGTCCCTTTGCTTAAATGGTAGAACAGCCACATGCATTCCTTACCTGTTGGAACCGCCATCACTTGGCCGGAATTCCAAGCTGCATTCCGCGAGCCAATGTCGAACCACTATGGTTAGTCACAACGTCCCCGTTGAACTTGAAGGGTTGGAATTCCATTTCCCCCCATTGTTTGGAAGTCGTCCAATATCGACCTCATCCTGGGGATGGAATGGTTGAAAGCATATACCGCTTCTATCATTTGCGTCTCTAGAACCGTCCATCTACTACATCCTTCGAGTGAGATAGTAAGCTACCAGGCTCATCTTGTTTGAAATGCTAAAGCATGGATTTATTCCTTGAATGCATTAATCGCATCTCCTCTTGTGAGAATTGGAAACGCTCCACTCATTTGTGAATTCCAAGATATATTTCCAAAAGAACTACCCAGTCCATGACCTTGAAATTGCTGCCGTTAAATTTGCATTGAATTTGTGGCGGCATTATCTCCCTGGTAACCGTTGCGAGATCTTCATCGATCATCAAAGTTTGAGGTATCTATTTACTCAACTAGAGCTAGATCTCCGTCAGCAATGATGCATGGAAACAATTTCAGACTATGACTACGGTATTTCTTATACCCCTGGCAAGGCTACTATTATGGCCGATGCCCCGAGTCGCGAGTCTTATTGCAACAACCACACATCTTATAAAGCACAACCCCTGCATAATGATCTCACTTACAGAGAGCATCCGATCCACGTTCTCGTTCAAGCTGAACGTCGTACCCGTCTGAGGGCTATCAAATTCTGAAAGCTCAGTGGCCAAATCATTCTGAAGATAAAGCCATTTGGGAACTCGGGGATCGTCTTCCTGATGAATACCTCGATTTGTTTCCTTCTACCTCCTAAATCTCGGGACGAGATTTCTTGTAGTGGAGAATTGTGAAGCCCGGATAATTAAGCTATAGTAAGCCTACGCTAATGAGGCCACGTCACCACTGTTACTGTTGCTAATCTCGTTTAGATTCAAAACGGTCTAAATTCAAATTTAAAAGTAAAGTCAAAAATAAAAGTTTTCAAAAATCAAAACTAAAATGTGCAAACTCGGGAAAATAATTCATACGTGTTATTGGTGGAGAAACCAAAATTTTATAAAATGTTTAAGTGCAAAAAAGATGATTAAAACAATGGCTTAAAAAATTATTTAAATGCATTTTAATTAAGAAATAGATGCAAACTATTTTATTAAAGTGCCAAGTTATTTGTGGCAGTGGTCTATCTACTAATATTAATTTTGGGGCTTAGTTCATATTTTATAAAGCCTAAAATAAAATAAAACTATTTGGAAAAGAGAAAAGTTTTAAAAATAAAATGCAAAGAAAAGGGAGGGAGAGAGAGCAACACCATCCCTGGACCGAACCCACCTGGGCCGGCCCACCTGACCCACCAGAGCCAACTGGCCCAGCTAGGCCGGCTCACTTCCCCCCTCTGTCGTCTTCTCCTCCCCACTGTGCCAGCGACCGAGCGCTCGAGCACGCTCTCGCCCGACCACCTCGCTGGCCTCGCCTAGAGAGGATAAGGGCGACGCTCGGGCTCCCCTTCCACTTGCTCTGCCCCCCCCCCCCCCACTCGCGCCAGTCCCTTCCCCTCGCCCGCTTAGCCTTCTCCGTCCCCTCCTCCAGATCCGCCTCGACCACGCCTCTCCGTCGCCGCTCACCACACTCCACCGCGGCCATCGGCCGGCCTTCGCCTCGCCGACGTGCCCCCAGGCTCGGCCTTGACCTCCTCATCCTCCCCGCCGAGCCACGCGGACCGGGACCACCCCGCAGCACTGCCACGACCTCGCCTTCGCCATGTTGGAAATATGCCCTAGAGGCAATAATAAATTAGTTATTATTATATTTCCTTGTTCATGATAATTGTTTATTATCCATGCTATAATTGTATTGATAGGAAACTCAGATACATGTGTGGATACATAGACAACACCATGTCCCTAGTAAGCCTCTAGTTGACTAGCTCGTTGATCAATAGATGGTTACGGTTTCCTGACCATGGACATTGGATGTCATTGATAACGGGATCACATCATTAGTAGAATGATGTGATGGACAAGACCCAATACTAAGCCTAGCACAAAGATCGTAGTTCATATGCTAAAGCTTTTCTAATGTCAAGTATCTTTTCCTTAGACCATGAGATTGTGCAACTCCCGGATACCGTAGGAATGCTTTGGGTGTACCAAACGTCACAACGTAACTGGGTGACTATAAAGGTGCACTACAGGTATCTCCGAAAGTGTCTGTTGGATTGGCACGAATCGAGACTGGGATTTGTCACTCCGTGTAACGGAGAGGTATCTCTGGGCCCACTCGGTAGGACATCATCATAATGTGCACAATGTGACCAAGGGGTTGATCACGGGATGATGTGTTACGGAACGAGTAAAGAGACTTGCCGGTAACGAGATTGAACAAGGTATCGGGATACCGACGATCGAATCTCGGGCAAGTACAATACCGCTAGACAAAGGGAATTGAATACGGGATTGATTGAGTCCTTGACAT
>LR880970.1:532736-547051 GCA_904067115.1 Aegilops sharonensis | reverse complement strand
AGATACATGTGTGGATACATAGACAACACCATGTCCCTAGTAAGCCTCTAGTTGACTAGCTCGTTGATCAATAGATGGTTACGGTTTCCTGACCATGGACATTGGATGTCATTGATAACGGGATCACATCATTAGTAGAATGATGTGATGGACAAGACCCAATACTAAGCCTAGCACAAAGATCGTAGTTCATATGCTAAAGCTTTTCTAATGTCAAGTATCTTTTCCTTAGACCATGAGATTGTGCAACTCCCGGATACCGTAGGAATGCTTTGGGTGTACCAAACGTCACAACGTAACTGGGTGACTATAAAGGTGCACTACAGGTATCTCCGAAAGTGTCTGTTGGGTTGGCACGAATCGAGACTGGGATTTGTCACTCCTTGTAACGGAGAGGTATCTCTGGGCCCACTCGGTAGGACATCATCATAATGTGCACAATGTGACCAAGGGGTTGATCACGGGATGATGTGTTACGGAACGAGTAAATAGACTTGCCGGTAACGAGATTGAACAAGGTATCGGGATACCAACGATCGAATCTCGGGCAAGTACAATACCGCTAGACAAAGGGAATTGAATACGGGATTGATTGAGTCCTTGACATCGTGGTTCATCCGATGAGATCGTCGTGGAACATGTGGGAGCCAACATGGGTATCCAGATCCCGTTGTTGGTTATTGACCGGAGAACGTCTCGGTCATGTCTGCATGATTCCCGAACCCGTAGGGTCTACACACTTAAGGTTCGATGACGCTAGGGTTATAAAGGAAGTTTGTATGTGGTTACCAAATGTTGTTCGGAGTCCCGGATGAGATCCCGGACGTCACGAGGAGTTCCGGAATGGTCCGGAGGTAAAGATTTATATATGGAAAGTTGTTGTTCGGGTTCCGGAAAAAGTTCGGGTTTTTATTCGGTATTGTACCGGGAAGCTTCCAGAAGGTTCCGGAGGATTCCGGTGGGGTCCGGAGGTCCGGAAATTGTTCCACCACGTCCAATACAGTAGCATGGGCTGTAGGGGGGGCGCCCTAGCCTTAATGGGCCAGGGGCACCAGCCCCCCCAAGGCCCATGCGCATGGGAGGGGGGAAACCCTAAGGGGGAGGGCCTCCACTTGACTTGGGAGGCACTCCTCCCCCTCTTGGCCGCCCCCCAAGTCCCATCTAGGGCTGGCCGCACCCCTTGGGGTGGGAAACCCTAAAGGGGGCGCAGCCCCCCCTTTCCCCCTATATATACTTGAGGTTTTGGGCTGCCCAACACACATGAGTTCTCTCCCTCTTGGTGCAGCCCTGCCTCTCCTCCTCCTCCTCTCCCTTGGTGCTTGGCGAAGCCCTGCGGGATTGCCACGCTCCTCCATCACCACCATGCCGTTGTGTTGCTGCTGGATGGAGTCTTCTTCAACCTCTCCCTCTCTCCTTGCTGGATCAAGGCATGGGAGACGTCACCGGGCTGTACGTGTGTTGAACGCGGAGGTGCCGTCCATTCGGCACTAGGATCTCCGGTGATTTGGATCACGACGAGTACGACTCCTTCAACCCCGTTCTCATGAACGCTTCCGCTTAGCGATCTACAAGGGTATGTAGATGCACTCTCCTTCCCCTCGTTGCTAGTTTCTCCATAGATAGATCTTGGTGACACGTAGGAAAATTTTGAATTTCTGCTACGTTCCCCAACACGCCCTCGGCTCCGACGAACACCGGCGTCAAATTCGGCCACCTCGCTCCTCCCCCGAGCCCACTGAGCACCCCTACAGGCGCCCTGTGAGCACCTCCCTCTTCCCTCTCTCCCCTGCCGCTCCGTAGCTCGCTCCCAGCGCCCTTCCCGCCGTTGCCGTGCCTGTGCTTCTGCCGGCGTGCTCGTAGCCGTGCTGTTGCTGCCAGTCGAGATCAGTTGAGCTCGGGATCGTGCTCAGCATGTCCGCGCGAGCCCGTTGCACCCCTCCCTCGCGCTCTATCGAGCACCGTAGCACCGACCCCGTACTCCGACCAGATGCGCCTCCTCGTATCTCATCGCTGGCGTCGTTCCNTGAACGCTTCCGCTTAGCGATCTACAAGGGTATGTAGATGCACTCTCCTTCCCCTCGTTGCTAGTTTCTCCATAGATAGATCTTGGTGACACGTAGGAAAATTTTGAATTTCTGCTACGTTCCCCAACACGCCCTCGGCTCCGACGAACACCGGCGTCAAATTCGGCCACCTCGCTCCTCCCCCGAGCCCACTGAGCACCCCTACAGGCGCCCTGTGAGCACCTCCCTCTTCCCTCTCTCCCCTGCCGCTCCGTAGCTCGCTCCCAGCGCCCTTCCCGCCGTTGCCGTGCCTGTGCTTCTGCCGGCGTGCTCGTAGCCGTGCTGTTGCTGCCAGTCGAGATCAGTTGAGCTCGGGATCGTGCTCAGCATGTCCGCGCGAGCCCGTTGCACCCCTCCCTCGCGCTCTATCGAGCACCGTAGCACCGACCCCGTACTCCGACCAGATGCGCCTCCTCGTATCTCATCGCTGGCGTCGTTCCAGTGACCTTTTGGTCTTTTGCTCGCGCCCATCTTGCTCACGCGTGCATGTAGGCCTCGCCCCGCTCACTGGTTTGCCCGAACTCGCGTCGTACCCCTGTTGCCATCGCTCGCCCGAAACACCTCGGTGCCGGCGAGCTCGAAGCGCTCTCCCCCGTCCGTTCCAACCACTCCGGCCACCACCGTCGACGCGCCTTCGTGCGCTCGTTCGAACGCACCTAGCCACACCTCTCCCCGTGCCTTGTAGCCGTTTTCCGGCCAACTCCGGCGAACTTCCGCCGCAGGAATGGTCGCTGGCGTGATTCCGGCAACGTCACCGACGTGGCACCCGCATGGCACCGCCTGGGCCACTGACTGGTGGGTCCAGGGGCCCAACTTTGACCAGTTGACCAAGGTCAACGCTAACTGGCCGGCTTCTCTCACTGACATGTGGGCCCCCGCTCTGATAATTAGTTTAATAAACGTTTTTTATAAAAAAGTAATTATCCTATTCTAAACACTCACTGACATATGGGGCCCGCACCTCTAATTTGCTTAGTTAGATTAGTTTAATCCATTGTTAAGCTAACAGAGGCTGACATGTGGGTCCCACTGGACCCACCGGTCAGGTTTGACCCTGGTTAGCAAGTCTGTTGACTGTTGACGTCATCCCATGCAATGCTGATGTCGTATTCCATTTCTGTTAATTTAATTAATTCCAGAAAATGTTTAGAACTTTGAAAATTAATAGAAATTAAACTGTAGCTCGGTTGAAAAAGTTTTCTACATGAAAGTTGCTTAGAATTTCGAGACGAATCTGGATAAGCGGTCCGTTCGTCTGCCACACGTCCCTAGCATAGTGAACATGCAACATTTCCCCTCCGTTTCATCTGTCTGAAAATGCCAGACTTCGGGACAACATTCCCGGATGTTATCCCCCTTCGCCGGTAACATGTAGCACCGCGTTAGAACACGTCTAGCTCTGTCTGTTGTCTTGTTATGCTATGTTTGCGTGTATTTACTGTTTCTCCCCCCTCTTCTCTCCGGTAGACCCCGAGACTGTCGCTGATGCCGCTGTGATCGACTATGTCGACGACGATCCCTTCTTCTTGTCTGAGTAACCAGGCAAGCCCCCCCTTTGATCATCCCAATATCGCCCATTCCATTCTCTCATGCTTGCATTAGATTTTGTTACTGTTATTGTTTGCTCCTATTCTGATGCATAGCCTGCTTTTGTACCTGATATTGTTGCCTACCTGCTTGTCCTAAACTGCTTAGTATAGGTTGGTTAGAGATCCATCAGTGACCCCCACTTGTCCTTGTTGCCCCTACTTCATCATCGACGCCACGATTAGCGTGATCGATGACCCGAGCCAGACACCTCACATCACATCACGCCCCTTTAGTTGCTCGACTCTGCAGAGCTACTATCGAGTGCCGAGGGTGATCCCTCTTACACACTCCTGATGATAATTCTGTAGTGTAGCTATTCGGTGTGGTCATCGAGGGTGGTTCCTCTTTCACCATTCCCGATACGGCTCTGTCATGCAACACCTCAAGTGTGAACCTCGAGGGTGGTTCCTCTTATGTTCACCTTGATGATTACATCGAGTGGAATCCTCCGAGGGTGATTCCTTGGGTTTTCCCCTTGATGTCTTGACACACAGTTACCTTGACTTTACTGGAGGCCGTTGTGAAAGCCGGGCGGGCCCGGAGAGCACCCGTGCGATGTGACAGTGGCGGCTGGCTGTTTAGCGGTATCACCCGGGAGGGGGAGATAGCTTCGGACTTGTCCCGACAGCCGTCACTCCTTTTAATAATGCACTAACAGGTTTGGGTATTTGTTCTGAGTTGGCCTTTGGCCTTTACGCACTAACCACCACGCGAGAATAGTTATGGGCCTCGACGTGGTGGTATCAGCCGAAGCTTTGTCAGACGTCCAGTTCAGCAGTGCGGCACGGTCGGATCGTGCTGGCCATCCGAGGCGGTGCTGGTATTCACCCTGCGTGCAACGACCTGGAGTGTTGCGGGCGATGGGCCCAAGACCCTGTAGTGCTTAGGATGTAGACCGGCGGGGACCTCTCTGCTGAGCCTAGGTAGGGTTGCGACGTGTTGATCTTACGAGGCCGGGCGTTGACCCCAGAAAGGTGTGTCCGGCCAGAGTGATCGAGCGTGTTGGGTAACGTGGTGCACCCCTGTAGGGAAGATATATATTCGAATACCGTGTCCACGGTAATGGACGTTCAGACTTGTATCCTGATCTTATACAACTAGAAATGGATACTTGATATGTGATGGATATGTTGGCTCCGGGATTGCTCTCTCGCAGGGAGTAGAGGAAGGATCGCTGGGCCTTAATGTTACAACATGCTTGTTAATTAAACTGCTATTCTTTACTCTTCTACATGCTGCAAGATGCTTGGAGCTGCTTGAAGATGCTAGTCTTTGATAGGCTAGGCCTTCCCCTCTATTCTGGCATTCTGCAGATCAGTCCACAGATACAACCCTTCCATTTGATACCATTGCATACTTAGTTTTGATCTGATGCTTGCGAGTACTTTGGATGAGTACTCACGGTTGCTTTGCTCCCCTTTTCCCCCTTCCTTCTCCTTTCCGGTTGATGCAACTAGATGGTGGCCCCAGGAGTTAGATGCCACCCCCGACGACTACTGCTACTACCCCGAGGGTGCCTACTACTACATGGAGACCGCCGACGACCAGGAGTAGTTAGGAGGTTCCAGGCAGTAGGCCTTGCCTCTTCGATCGTGTTGCTTTTGTGCTAGCCTTCTTAAGGCATCCTTGTTTAACTTATGTCTGTACTCAGATATTGTTGCTTCCGCTAACTCTTGTGCTTTCGAGCTTCTGTATTCGAGCCCTCGAGGCCCTTGGCTTGTAATATGAAGCTTGTATTATTTTATTTGTGTCTAGAGTTGTGTTGTGATATCTTCCCGTGAGTCCTTGATCTTGATCGTACACATTTGTGTGTATGATTAGTGTATGGTTGAGTCGGGGGCGTCGCAAGTTGGTATCAGAGTCGACTGCCTGTAGGAACCCCCTTTCCAACTCCTTGGGCGAAGTTGAGTCTAGTCTTTGAAAAACTTTTTTACTAACATGGCTGTGTGACTTGCGCGCCCACGTCGCCGATGGGTGGTATTAGGATCTTTAACTCCTCTCTATACTCTGGGACTCTGATCTCTCTTCTACTCGGGTTAAATGATCTTGCTAACTCCATACTAGGTTCTCGTGATCACATCCATCCGGAGATTTGTATTACGCCTTTCTTGAGTTGAGGGCCAGGATCTGCTTCACCTTTGTTCATGGGCCGCAGGATCCTTTCATCGAGGGCACCCTGTGTCGTAACATGCAAATCCCTTGCTCCAATGGTTTTCTCCGACGTTGATGTAGCCTTTGCTATGCCCCGTTGTTGTATCCTTCCATCGCGTGCCAGCGTGCCGCATAGTATGTCTAGGATGATTCTCTCATCCGAATTCATATTAACAACGTGTAAATGTCTCTGTATATGTATATGTATGTATTTAATGACTACTGCTTTGTACATACTACGACTTTGCTCATTGTTCTGATTACATCATGAATGACTCCATACACTTGCTCCACCCCTTGCTAAACTACCCCTGTTGCTTTTAAGCAAGATGGTTAGACCCGCTAGTCGTGGCCATGGTAGCGACAATCCACCACCGCCCGAATACATGGCTGGAATAATACAGCTGTTTGATGCTGAATCGCCAGATCATGGAATGAGTCATGGCTCAGTTCCCTCGTCCCACTATGAATCAGCAACCAAGCTCAGTAACCCTGCAACACTTTACGCGTCTCAACTCTATCATCTACTGCGGCTCAACTTAGCCCATTGATGCTGGTGATTGGCTACGTGACATCACTGTTGAGTTGGAGTCTGCTGATGTAGCCCCTTCCAACTATCTCACCTTCGCGATTTATTACCTGAAAGGTCCCTTTGCTTAAATGGTAGAACAACCACATGCATTCCTTACCTGTTGGAACCGCCATCACTTGGCCGGAATTCCAAGCTGCATTCCGCGGGCCAATGTCGAACCACTATGGTTAGTCACAACGTCCCCGTTGAACTTGAAGGGACGGAATTCCATTTCCCCCCATTGTTTGGAAGTCGTCCAATATCGACCTCATCCTGGGAATGGAATGGTTGAAAGCATATACCGCTTCTATCATTTGCGTCTCTAGAACTGTCCATCTACTACATCCTTCGAGTGAGATAGTAAGCTACCAGGCTCGTCTTGTTTGAAATGCTAAAGCATGGATTTATTCCTTGAATGCATTAAACGCTTCTCCTCTGGTGAGAATTGGAAACGCTCCAGTCATTTGTGAATTCCAAAATATATTTCCAAAAGAACTACCCAATCCATGACCTTGAAATTGCTGCCGTTAAATTTGCATTGAATTTATGGCGGCATTATCTCCCTGGTAACCGTTGCGAGATCTTCATCGATCATCAAAGTTTGAGGTATCTATTTACTCAACTAGAGCTAGATCTCCGTCAGCAATGATGCATGGAAACAATTTCAGACTATGACTACGGTATTTCTTATACCCCTGGCAAGGCTACTATTATGGCCGATGCCCCGAGTCGCAAGTCTTATTGGAATAACCACACGGCTTATAAAGCTCAATCCCTGCACAATGATCTCACTTACAGAGAGCATCCGATCCACGTTCTCGTTCAAGCTGAACGTCGTACCCGTCTGAGGGCTATCAAATTCTGAAAGCTCAGTGCCCAAATCATTCTGAAGATAAAGCCACTTGGGAACTCGGGGATCGTCTTCGTGATGAATACCTCGATTTGTTTCCTTCTACCTCCTAAATCTCGGGACAAGATTTCTTGTAGTGGAGGAGAATTGTGACGCCCGGATAATTAAGCTATAGTAAGCCTACGCTAATGAGGCCACGTCAGCACTGTTACTGTTGCTAATCTCGTTTAGATTCAAAACGGTCTAAATTCAAATTTAAAAGTAAAGTCAAAAATAAAAGTTTTCAAAAATCAAAACTAAAATGTGCAAACTCGGGAAAATAATTCATACGTGTTATTGGTGGAGAAACCAAAATTTTATAAAAATTTTAAGTGCAAAAAAAAAAGATTAAAACAGTGGCTTAAACAATTATTTAAATGCATTTTAATTACAAAATAAATGCAAACTATTTTATTAAAGTGCCAAGTTATTTGTGGCAGTGGTCTATCTACTAATATTAATTTTGGGGCTTAGTTCATATTTAATAAAGCCTAAAATAAAATAAAACTATTTGGAAAACAGAAAAGTTTTAAAAATAAAATGCAAAGAAAAGGGAGGGAGAGAGAGCAACCCCCTCCCTGGACCAAACCCACCTGGGCCGGCCCACCTAACCCACCAGAGCCAACTGGCCCAGCTAGGCCGGCCCACTTCCCCCCTCTGTCGTCTTCTCCTCCCAACTGTGCCAGCGACCGAGCGCCCGAGCACGCTCCCGCCCGACCACCTCGCCGGCCTCGCCGGGAGAGGATAAGGGCGACGCCTCGGGCTCCCCTTCCACTTGCTCTGCCCCCCCCCCACTCATGCCAGTCCCTTCCCCTCGCCCGCTTCGCCTTCTCCATCCCCTCCTCCAGATCCGCCTCGGCCGCGCCTCTCCGTCGCCGCTCACCGCACTCCACCGCAGCCATCGGCCGGCCTTCGCCTCGCCGACGTGCCC
Organism: Aegilops sharonensis; assembly: GCA_904067115.1. Lineage (NCBI taxonomy): Eukaryota > Viridiplantae > Streptophyta > Magnoliopsida > Poales > Poaceae > Aegilops > Aegilops sharonensis. The sequence continues at coordinate 538,856 of LR880970.1, read as the reverse complement.
CCAGGCTCGGCCTTGACCTCCTCATCCTCCCCGCCGAGCCACGCGGACCGGGACGACCCCGCAGCACTGCCACGACCTCGCCTTCGCCCTCGGCTCCGACGAACGCCGGCATCAAATTCGGCCACCTCGCGCCTCCCCCGAGCCCACTGAGCACCCCTACAGGCGCCCCTGTGAGCACCTCCTTCTTCCCTCTCTCCCCTGCCAGCCCATAGCTCGCTCCCCGCGCCCTCCCCGTTGTTGACGTGCCTGTGCTTCCGCCAGCGTGCTCATAGCCGTGCTGTTGCTGCCCGTCGAGATCAGTTGAGCTCGGGATCGTGCTCAACACGTCCGCGCGGGCCCGTTGCACCCCTCCCTCGCGCTCTATCGAGCCCCGTAGCACCGACCCGTACTCTGACCAGATGCGCCTCCGCGTATCTCATCGCCGGCGTCGTTCCGGTGACCTTTTGGTATTTTGCTCGCGCCCATCTTGCTCACGCGTGCACGTAGGCCTCGCCCCACTCACTGGTTTGCCCGAACTCGCGTCGTACCCCTGTTGTCGTTGCTTGCCCGAAACACCTCGCCGCCGGCGAGCTCGAAGCGCTCGCCCCCGTCCGTTCCAGCCACTCCGGCTACCACCGTCGACGTGCCTTCGTGCGCTCGTTCAAACGCACCTAGCCGCACCTCTCCCCGTGCCTTGTAGCCGTTTTCCGGCCAACTCCGGTGAACTTCCGCCGTGGGAATGGTCGCCGGCGTGATTCCGGCAACGTCACCGATGTGGCACCCGCGTGGCACCGCCTGGGCCACTGACTGGTGGGCCCAAGGGCCCCACTTCGACCAGTTGACCGAGGTCAACGCTGAGTGGGCCAGCTTCTCTCACTGACATGTGGGCCCCCGCTCTGATAATTAGTTTAATAAACGTTTTTTATAAAAAAGTAATTATCCTAGTCTAAACACTCACTGACATATGGGGCCCGCACCTCTAATTTGCTTAGTTAGATTAGTTTAATCCACTGTTAAGCAAACAAAGGCTGACATGTGGGTCCCACTGGACCACCGGTCAGGTTTGACCCTGGTTAGCAAGTCTGTTGACTGCTGACGTCATCCCATGCAATGCTGTTGTCATATTCCATTTCTGTTAATTTAATTAATTACAGAAAATGTTTAGAACTTTGAAAATTAATAGAAATTAAACTGTAGCTCGGATGAAAAGGTTTTCTACATGAAAGTTTCTCAGAATTTCGAGACGAATCCGGATACGCGGTCCGTTCGTCTGCCACACGTCCCTAGCATAGCGAACATGCAACCTTTTCCCTCCGTTTCATCTGTCCGAAAATGCCAGACTTCGGGAATGTTGGAAATATGCCCTAGAGGCAATAATAAATTAGTTATTATTATTTTATTTCCTTGTTCATGATAATCGTTTATTATCCATGCTATAATTGTATTGATAGGAAACTCAGATACATGTGTGGGTACATAGACAACACCATGTCCCTAGTAAGCCTCTAGTTGACTAGCTCGTTGATCAATAGATGGTTACGGTTTCCTGACCATGGACATTGGACGTCGTTGATAACGGGATCACATCATTAGGAGAATGATGTGATGGACAAGACCCAATCCTAAGCCTAGCACAAAGATCGTGTAGTTCATATGCTAAAGCTTTTATAATGTTAAGTATCATTTCCTTAGACCATGAGATTATGCAACTCCCGGATACCGTAGGAATGCTTTGGGTGTACCAAACGTCACAACGTAACTGGGTGGCTATAAAGGTGCACTACGGGTATCTCCGAAAGTGTTTGTTGGGTTGGCAAAAATCGAGACTGGGATTTGTCACTCCGTGTGACGGAGAGGTATCTCTGGGCCCACTCGGTAGGACATCATCATAATGTGCACAATGTGACCAAGGGGTTGATCACGAGATGATGTGTTACGGAACGAGTAAAGAGACTTGCCGGTAAAGAGATTGAACAAGGTATCGGCATACCGACGATCGAATCTCGGGCAAGTACAATACCGCTAGACAAAGGGAATTGCATACGGGATTGCTTGAATCCTTGACATCGTGGTTCATCCGATGAGATCATCCTGGAACATGTGGGAGCCAACATGGGTATCCAGATCTCGCTGTTGGTTATTGACCGGAGAACGTCTCGGTCATGTCTGCATGGTTCCCGAACCCATAGGGTCTACACACTTAAGGTTCAGTGACGCTAGAGTTGTTATGGGAAATAGTATGTGGTTACCGAAGGTTGTTCAGAGTCCCGGATGAGATCCCTGACATAACGAGGAGCTCCGGAATGGTCCGGAGGTGAAGATTGATATATTGGACGAAGGGTTTTGGAGTCCGGAAGTGTTCCGGAGGTACCGGGTGATGACCAGCATGACCGAAAGGTGTTTCGGGAGCCCCGGCAAGTGTTGGGGGCTTCATGGGCCAAGGGAAGGGGGCAAAGCAGCCCACTAAGGGGCTGTGCGCCCCCTCACCTATTCCCACGTGACCAGGGGGTTTGGGGCGCCCCATCTTGGGTTCCCACCTCCTGGCTTGGGGGCCAAGCCACCCAAGGGGGAGATACCATCTGCCCTGGCCGCCGCCCCCCTAGGGAAAGCCCTAGGGCGCCTCCCCTCCCCTTTGCCCCTATATATAGTGGAGGTTTTGGGGCTGCCTAACACACGAGTCTCTCTCTCCCAAGGCGCAGCCCTACCTCTCTCCCTCCTCGTCTCTCGTAGTGCTTGGCGAAGCCCTGCTGGAGTACTGCACTCCTCCACCACCACCACGCCGTAGTGCTGCTGCTGGACGGAGTCTTCCCCAACTTCTCCCTCTCTCCTTGCTGGATCAAGGCATGGGAGACGTCACCGGGCTGCATGTGTGTTGAACGCGGAGGCGTCGTGATTCGGCGCTTAGATCGGAATCAACCGCGATCTGAATCGCTACAAGTACGACTCCTTCATCCACGTTCTTGCAACGCTTCCGCTTAGCGATCTACATGGGTATGTAGATGCACTCCCCTTTCCCTCATTGCTAGATTACTCCATAGATTGATCTTGGTGATGCGTAGAAAATTTTGAATTTCTGCTACGTTCCCCAACAGTGGCATCATGAGCTAGGTCTATTCCGTAGTTTCTATGCACGAGTAGAACACAAGTTGTTGTGGGCGTTGATTTTTGTTCAATATGCTTACTGTTACTAGTCAATCTTGTTTCGACGGTATTGTGGGATGAAGCGGCCCGGACCGACCTTACACGTACACTTACGTGAGACAGGTTCCACCGGCTGACATGCACTTGTTGCGTAAGGTGGCTAGCGGGTGCCAGTCTCTCCCACTTTAGTCGGATCGGATTAGATGAAAAGGGTCCTTATGAAGGGTAAATAGCAATTGACATATCACGTTGTGGTTTTTGCGTAGGTAAGAAACGTTCTTGCTAGAAACCCATAGCAGCCACGTAAAACATGCAAACAACAATTAGAGGACGTCTAACTTGTTTTTTGCAGGGTATGCTATGTGATGTGATATGGCCAAAAGAATGTGATGAATGATATATGTGATGTATGAGATTGATCATGTTCTTGTAATAGGAATCACGACTTGCATGTCGATGAGTATGACAACCGACAGGAGCCATAGGAGTTGTCTTAATTTATTGTATGACCTACGTGTCAATGAACAACACCATGTAATTACTTTACTTTATTGCTAAACAGTTAGCCATAGTAGTAGAAATAATAGTTGGCGAGACAACTTCATGGAGACACGATGATGGAGATCATGGTGTCATGCCGGTGACGATGATGATCATGGAGCCCCGAAGACGGAGATCAAAAGGAGCTAAATGATATTGGCCATATCATGTCACTATTTGATTGCATGTGATGTTTATCATGTTTATGCATCTTATTTGCTTAGAATGACGGTAGTAAATAAGATGATCCCTCATTAAAATTTCAAGAAAGTGTTCCCCCTAACTGTGCACCGTTGCGAAAGTTCGTTGTTTCGAAGCACCACGTGATGATCGGGTGTGATAGATTCTAACGTTCACATACAACGGGTGTAAGCCAGATTTACACACGCGAAACACTTAGGTTGACTTGACGAGCCTAGCATGTATAGACATGGCCTCGGAACACAAGAGACCGAAAGGTCGAGCATGAGTCGTATGGTAGATACGATCAACATGAAGATGTTCACCGTTGATGACTAGTCCGTCTCACGTGATGATCGGACACGGCCTAGTTGACTCGGATCATGTAATCACTTAGATGACTAGAGGGATGTCTATCTGAGTGGGAGTTCATTAGATGAACTTAATTATCCTGAACATAGTCAAAAGCCCTTTGCAAATTATGTCGTAGCTCGCGCTTTAGTTCTACTGTTTTAGATATGTTCCTAGAGAAAATTCAGTTGAAAGTTGATAGTAGCAATTATGTGGACTAGGTCCGTAAACGGAGGATTGTCCTCGTTGCTTCGTAGAAGGCTTATGTCCTTAATGCACCGCTCGGTGTGCTGAACCTCGAACATCATCTATGGTTGTGAACATCTGACATACACGTTTTGATAACTACGTGATAGTTCAGTAATGTTAAACGGTTTAGAGTTGAGGCACCAAAGACGATTTCGAAACGTCGCGGAACATATGAGATGTTTCGAGGGCTGAAATTGGGATTTCAGGCTCGTGTCCACGTCAAGAGGTATAAGACCTCCGACGATTTTCTTAGCCTGCAAAATAAGGGAGAAAAGCTCAATCGTTGAGCTTGTGCTCAGATTGTCTGAGTACAACAATCACTTAATCGAGTGGGAGTTGATCTTCCAGATGAGATAGTGATGTTTCTCCAAAGTCATTGCCACCAAGCTGCTAGAGCTTCGTGATGAACTATAACATATCAGGGATAGATATGATGATCCTTGAGATATTCACGATGTTTGACACCGCGAAAGTAGAAATCAAGAAGGAGCATCAATTGTTGATGGTTGGTGAAACCACTAGTTTCAAGAAGGGCAAGGGCAAGAAGGGATACTTCATGAAACGGCAAATCAGTTGTTGCTCTATTGAAGAAACCCAAGGTTGAACCCAAACCCGAGACTAAGTGCTTCTGTATTGAGGGGAACAGTCACTGAAGCGGAACTACCCTAGATACTTGGTAGATGAGAAGGCTGGCAAAGTTGACAGAAGTATATATAGGATATACATTATATTTAATGTGTACTTTACTAGTACTCCTAGTAGCACCAGGGTATTAAGATACCGGTTCGGTTGCTAAGTGTTAGTAACTCGAAATAAAAAGCTATGGAAAAACGGAGACTAGCTAAAGGTGAGATGACGATATATGTTGGAAGTGTTTCCAAGGTTGATGTGATCAAACATCGCCTGCTCCCTCTACCATCGAGATTAGTGTTAAACCTAAATAATTGTTATTTGGTGTTTGCGTTGAGCATAGTCATGATTGGATTATGTTTATCGCAAATACGGTTATTCATTTAAGGAGAATAATGGTTACTCTATTTATTTGAATAATACCTTCAACAGTCTTGCACCTAAAATGAATCTCGATCGTAGTGATACACATGTTCATGCCAAAAGATATAAGATAGTAATGATAGTACCAAATACTTGTGGCACTGCCAATTGAGTCATGTTCGTATAAAACGCATGAAGAAGCTCCATGTTGATGGATCTTTGGACTCACTCGTTTTTGAAAAGATTGAGACATGCGAACCATGTCTGTTGGTAGATATGCATGAAGAAACTCCATACAGATGGATCATTTGGACTGACTTAATTTTGAATCACTTGAGACATGCAAATCATACCACATGGGCAAGATGACTGAAAGCCTCGTTTTCAGTGAAATGGAACAAGAAAGCAACTTGTTAGAAGTAATACATTTTGATGTGTGCGGTCCAATGAATGCTGAGGCGCGCGGTGGATATCGTTATGTTCTTACTTCACAGATGATTTGAGTAGATACTGAGTATATTTACTTGATGAAACACAAGTCTGAATTATTGAATGGTTCAAGTAATTTCAGAGTGAAGTTTAAGATCTTCGTGACAAGAGGATAGAATATCTATGATATGATCATAGAGATGAATATCTGAGTTACGAGTTTTGGCACACAATTAAGACATTGTGCTAATTGTTTCA
>LR880970.1:514464-528954 GCA_904067115.1 Aegilops sharonensis | reverse complement strand
GATGTGAACTAGATTATTGACTCTAGTGCAAGTGCGAGACTGTTGGAAATATGCCCTAGAGGCAATAATAAATTAGTTATTATTATTATATTTCCTTGTTCATGATAATCGTTTATTATCCATGCTATAATTGTATTGATAGGAAACTCAGATACATGTGTGGGTACATAGACAACACCATGTCCCTAGTAAGCCTCTAGTTGACTAGCTCGTTGATCAATAGATGGTTACGGTTTCCTGACCATGGACATTGGATGTCGTTGATAACGGGATCACATCATTAGGAGAATGATGTGATGGACAAGACCCAATCCTAAGCCTAGCACAAAGATCGTGTAGTTCATATGGTAAAGCTTTCCTAATGTTAAGTATCATTTCCTTAGACCATGAGATTGTGCAACTCCCGGATACCGTAGGAATGCTTTGGGTGTACCAAACGTCACAATGTAACTGGGTGGCTATAAAGGTGCACTATGGGTATCTCCGGAAGTGTCTGTTGGGTTGGCACGAATCGAGACTGGGATTTGTCACTCCATGTGACGGAGAGGTATCTCTGGGCCCACTCGGTAGGACATCATCATAATGTGCACAATGTGACCAAGGGGTTGATCACGGGATGATGTGTTAAGAACGAGTAAAGAGACTTGCCGGTAACGAGATTGAACAAGGTATCGGCATACCGACGATCGAATCTCGGGCAAGTACAATACCGCTAGACAAAGGGAATTGCATATGGGATTGCTTGAATCCTTGACATCGTGGTTCATCCGATGAGATCATCGTGGAACATGTGGAAGCCAACATGGGTATCCAGATCCCACTGTTGGTTATTGACCGGAGAACGTCTCGGTCATGTCTGCATGGTTCCCGAACCCATAGGGTCTACACACTTAAGGTTCGTTGACGCTAGAGTTGTTATGGGAAATAGTATGTGGCTACCGAAGGTTGTTCAGAGTCCCGGATGAGATCCCGGACATGACGAGGAGCTCCGGAATGGTCCGGAGGTGAAGATTGATATATTGAACGAAGGGTTTTGGAGTCCGGAAGTGTTCCGGAGGTACCGGGTGATGACCAGCATGACCGAAAGGTGTTTCGGGAGCCCCGGCAAGTGTTGGGGGGCTTCATGGGCCAAGGGAAGGGGGCAAAACAGCCCACTAAGGGGTTGTGCGCCCCCCTCACCTATTCCCACGTGACCAGGGGGTTTGGGGCGCCCCATCTAGGGTTCCCACCTCCTGGCTTGGGGGCCAAGTCACCCAAGGGGGAGATCCCATCTGCCCTGGCCGCCGCCCCCCTAGGGGAAACCCTAGGGCGCCTCCCCTCCCCTTTGCCCCTATATATAGTGGAGGTTTTGGGGCTGCCTAACACACAAGTCTCTCTCTCCCAAGGCGCGGCCCTACCTCTCTCCCTCCTCATCTCTCGTAGTGCTTGGCGAAGCCCTGCTGGAGTACCGCGCTCCTCCACCACCACCACGCCGTCGTGCTGCTGCTGGACGGAGTCTTCCCCAACTTCTCCCTCTCTCCTTGCTGGATCAAGGCATGGGAAACATCACCAGGCTGCATGTGTGTTGAACGCGGAGGCGCCATGATTCGGCGCTTAGATCGGAATCAACCACGATCTGAATCGCTATGAGTACGACTCCTTCATCCACGTTCTTGCAACGCTTCCGCTTAGCGATCTACAAGGGTATGTAGATGCACTTCTCTTTCCCTCGTTGCTAGATTACTCCATAGATTGATCTTGGTGATGCATAGAAAATTTTGAATTTCTGCTACGTTCCCCAAAAGGGAAAACATTCCCGGATGTTATCCCCCTTTGCCGGTAACATGTAGCACCGTGTTAGAACACGTCTAGCTCTGCCTGTTGTCTTGTTATGCTATGTTTGCGTGTATTTACTGTTTCTCCCCCCTCTTCTCTCCGGTAGACCCCGAGACTGCCGCTGTGATTGACTACGTCGACGACGACCCCTTCTTCTTGTCTGAGAAACCAGGCAAGCCCCCCCTTTGATCATCTCAATATCGCCCATTCCATTCTCTCATGCTTGCATTAGATTTTGCTACTGTTATTGTTTTCTCCTATTCTGATGCATAGCCTGCTTTTGTACCTGATATTGTTACCTACCTGCGCATCCTAAACTGCTTAGTATAGGTTGGTTAGAGATCCATCAGTGACCCCCACTTGTCATTGTTGCCCTTGCTTCATCATCGATGCCTCGATCAGCATGATCGATGACCAGAGCCTGACACCTCACATCACATCACGCCCCTTTAGTTGCTCGACTCTGCAGAGCTACTATCGAGTGCCGAGGGTGATCCCTCTTAACGCACTCCTGAGGATAATTCTGTAGTGTAGCTATTCGGTGTGGTCATCGAGGGTGGTTCCTCTTTCACCATTCCCGATATGGCTCTGTTGTGCAACACCTCAAGTGTGAACCTCGAGGGTGGTTCCTCTTATGTTCACCTTGATGATTATATCAAGTGGAATCCTCCGAGGGTGATTCCTTCGGTTTTCCCCTTGATGTCTAGACACACAGTTACCTTGACTTTACTGGAGGCCGTTGTGAAAGCCGGGCGGGCCCGGAGAGCACCCGTGCGATGTGACAGTGGCGGCTGGCTGTTTAGCGGTATCACCCGGGAGGGGGAGATAGCTCCGGACTTGTCCCAACAGCCGTCACTCCTTTTAATAATGCACTAACGGGTTTGGGTATTTGTTCTGAGTTGGCCTTTGACCTTTACGCACTAACCACCACGCGAGAATAGTTATGGGCCTCGACATCGTGGTATCAGCCGAAGCTTTGTCAGACGTTCGGTTCAGCAGTGCGGCACGGTCAGATCGTGCTGGCCATCCGAGGCGGTGCTGGTATTCACCCTGCGCGCAACGACCCGGAGTGTTGCAGGCGATGGGCCCAAGACCCCGGAGTGCTTATGATGTAGGCCAGCGGGGACCTCTCTGCTGAGCCTAGGTAGGGCTGCGACGTGTTGATCTTCCGAGGCCGGGCAATGACCCGGAGTGATCGAGCGTGTTGGGTAACGTGGTGCACCCCTGCAGGGAAGATATATATTCGAATACCGTGTCCACGGTAATGGACGTTCAGACTTGTATCCTGATCTTATGCAACTAGAAATGGATACTTGATATGTGATGGATATGTTGGCTCCGGGATTGCTTTCTCGCAGGGAGTCGAGGAAGGATCTCTGGGCCTTAATGTTACAACATGCTTGTTAATTAAACTGCTATTCTTTACTCTTCTACATGCTGCAAGATGCTTGGAGCTGCTTGAAGATGCTAGTCTTCGATAGGCTAGGCCTTCCCCTCTATTTTGGCATTCTGCAGTTCAGTCCACAGATACAGCCCTTCCATTTGATACTATTGCATGCTTAGTTTAGGTCTGATGCTTGCGAGTACTTTGGATGAGTACTCACGGTTGCTTTGCTCCCCTTTTCCCCTTCCTTCTCCTTTCCGGTTGATGCAACCAGATGGTGGCCCCAGGAGTTAGATGCCACCCGCGACGACTACTGCTACTACTCCGAGGGTGCCTACTACTACATGGAGACCGCCGATGACCAGGAGTAGTTAGGTGGTCCCAGGCAGGAGGCCTTGCCTCTTCGATCGTGTTGCTTTTGTGCTAGCCTTCTTAAGGCATCCTTGTTTAACTTATGTCTGTACTCAGATATTGTTGCTTCCGCTAACTCTTGTGCTTTCGAGCTTCTGTATTCGAGCCCTCGAGGCCCCTGGCTTGTAATATGAAGCTTGTATTTTTTTGTGTCTAGAGTTGTGTTGTGATATCTTCCCGTGAGTCCCTGATCTTGATCGTACACATTTGCGTGTATGATTAGTGTACGGTCGAGTCGGGGGCGTCACACGCTGCCTTGCTGACCTTGACGACGAAGTAGTCCCTCCCTTCGATCCCATTCTCAACGGAGGCAACAACCATCCCAGCGGACGGGTCCGCGGTGAGATCCCTACTGGATTGTGGTCGCGCCTCCCCAAACCTCACCGCGGGACACATGAGAGGGCGCCGTTGCCATGGTCAGGCTTGGATGGGGAAAGGAGGCGATAGCAGCAACGGCGTCTTCGCCGGGATTGGTGGCGACGGCGGCGGTGAGCGAGCGGGAGGACGGCAGCCGCGAGAGAGTAGGAGGGTGGTGGCGGCAGTCCATCGGCCGCCGTGACGTGAGAGGAGGATGGGGATGGGGCCGCGATCTGGACGTATGAATCGGTCGAGAGGAGGGGAAGCAGACGGCTGGGTTTTTCCATCGTGCGGGGTTTGGGGGAAGTCAAACGAGAGGGTTTTTTTCGTGCGGGAGGCAGAGCAACGAGGGCGGATGTAGGGAGACGGGACGCGGTCGGTTGGCAGGAAAAGGAAAGCTACGCATTTTTTTAGGCAGTAGAGATGATTGATGATAAGAAAGGGAAAATCACATCAATATAAGGAAATATCTCATCAATACTTGATTGATTGCGATTATTTTTTATATGGTAACTAATCTGATCATCAATAATTGATTGATTGCGATTTATTTTTTATATGGTAACTAATCTGATGGGTTTATGTGGGTGGTGAAGCGAAAAGGCAGGTGGGAGGGAGACGGAATAAAACCAGTGAAATAAAAACCAACGAAAGTGATGAGGCGAAATAAAACCAGCGAAAAATAACCGGCGGACTGTTTAGGAGTAGAGATATACTGCTATCTGATGATTTCTTAAGTAAAATAAGAAGACGGGCCATATTGAATCAGTAGATTTGCCAGTATCAATATGAGCTATTATGTAAGAAAACGGCCAACCTCACCTACCTACCCTTCCCTCAACATGGTGTCGCTGTCGTCCCTGGCCATCGCTCTAAACCGACGGACCACGAGATTTTTCTGGCAGCCTTGATGCTGCTCACCGTCTCCTCCTTCCTTCTGCGATGAATCAATTGACCCAAATTCAAAGATCATTTCATTGTTGCATGCTTACTTTTAGCGAAACTGTTACAAAATTTTGATAGAGTATGTTAATTGTTTTCGAAACGGATAGAGTATGTTAATGATCATTTCAGTGTTGCGTGCTGATTGGGGGTGGGTGGGCGGGGCAAAGGAAGACTTTGTATTGCTGCCTTGTCAGCCAATCATACTGTGGCTGAGGTCACACCTATCTACTACGTATCAAATATCAAATATTATATATTATCATTGATGATTCCATTAGTCCTTGTATTGATTTCCTTTGAGATTCCTGCTGAAGTTTCCTGTCAGGAGTAGTTTTTTTTGGAACGTAGACGCACGCAGCGTCCGGCTTTAAATTAATAAAGCCACATGGCAGCATCCAAACCAGGCATAATCCACACCAACATAACACTTAAGTTCAGCGGGCTCGCAGTCCCGGCAAATTAGAAGACTAAAGTTCACGAGGACGCTAAAAGCACGTAACCATAAAGATACTAGACGTAAAAGCTCAATCTGGCGGATCTTGAAGTCTTGCTCTTGCCGTGCATGCTTTGATCTGCTCCATGATCTTGTTCATGCGCCCGTCGTCACGCTGCTTCCTCAATGGCGCCCAAGCCTGTAGAAAAATATGACATTTGAAAAGAATCTCAGCTGGGTGAGCAGAGAACTTATGTTCGATAGTAATTTTGTTCCTCGCAATCCAAATGGACCAAAACAACGCCCCAACGCATCGCCACACCACACGCGCATTCGCACCCCTCTGTGCGGTTAACAAAGACAGAAGGTCTGAGCTATTTTGCGGGTTCCAATTCTTCTTAAATGTATCCCTAACAGCGCTCCACGCAAATCTAGCAAGGCAGCACTTGAAGAAGACGTGGTTAGCGTCCTCCCCAAGACCGCAGATGGCGCATGTCCCGTTCGCCAGCCCGTTGCGTTTGGCCACATTATCCGAGGTTGGACCACGGTTGCGGGACATTTGCCACAAAAAGATCTTGATTTTGAGGGGAATGCCAGCCTTCCACAACCCCCTGGCCATATCAAGCCCATTCCCCTCCGTAAGCTTCTCGTATAAGGATTTGACCGAGAATTTACGAGAAGCCGTAAGCTTCCAATCAATCTGATCTTGATCGTGGCCGAGACTCCATCCCTCAAGCTCAGCCACCAGTGCCTTCCAAGCCGTCGCCTCTCCCGCTTCCAGAGGTCTGAAGAAAGAGATCGCCGGGGGGTGCACTCTGAGAGCGTCAGCGACCATAATGTGCGTGTCAATGGCAAGCTGGTACAGCTGTCAGGAGTAGTGCATCCATCCATCCTAGGATTAGTGTTGGGATTGGGATGCATACACGAGACAGTATGTATACATAAATGTAGACGAACAAAGGTGTCAGGGGCAGGTAGAATTTATTTTTATAAAGAGAGCGGTCTCTATTTCTATTAAAAGAAGGCCACAGCGTCTGATACAGAATTAAGCAAGGGGCAGGCAGATACGTGAGCCTTAACAAGAAGAAGACGACCACACCACATGTATCGATTGAATTTATCTATGTCAAAGAGAGCTTATTATGAATATATTCCCCGCAAAAAGAGAGCTTATTATGAATATCCAATTTGGTACCCGAGCTCATCTACATCCTATGAACAGTAAGTTTAAAATCAATGGTAGAGAAAAATAAAAAAAATCAAACTTTTTTTTGGTGAAAGGTGATTTAATGCGTGATGCCCGTGCCAAGTTTCAGGGCGTTCGGACATCTGAGTAGCTCTCGGCAAAAAAATATCAGGTCCAAACATTACAAAACAGTAACTTTTTCACAAATCCAAAATTTGTCTTTTTTGCTGAGAGTCACTCAGATGTCTAAATGCTCTGAAGTTTAGCATGAACAGCACGCAAGCATCTTTCACAACAACGAAAAAGAACTTTTTCTGAACTTTTAACAAATTTAGTGTCTAATTCCGGGCTTAGATGAGTCCGGGAGCCAAAACGCCGTGTCCAGCTTATTAACTCAAAGAGTTGAAAAGTGAAGATGTTTGACAGGCAGCCATGCTTCTTTACAATTATAAAAAGGGAAAGAGAAAAAAAAAAGGCAGCTGCCTGGCCAGGGAGAGTACAGAACAGATACAGACCCTATACACACAACATATAAACAAGTTGTGTTTGTGGTAGGAGTAGATTGGGTGAACATTAGTAAAGTCGTTGTATGATTGAGCTGGCATGGATGCATGGTGCAAGTTGGGCCATCTCCAAGGATGGCTCTCAAACCCTCTGCAAATGTCTGGACCATGTAATATGGACGTGTTCTGCCGTTCAACGTGGTCTTGTATTGATCCGCTCGGCGGACAAGACATATTTTTTCCCGCAAACCAGAGGCAAACTGAGAGGCTTTGCGGGCGTTCAGACCACTGCCGCGTCCGCTCCTGACTGCCTTGGCCCACCCAAAACCATCGGAGATTGCACCTTCACTTCACGGGTCTTGACCCCCGCCACATTCATGAATTTCGTCCAGTTAGTCCAACCCTGTTTGAAATGTATGCGGACAACGTTGGATGGCCGGCTCCCGCATTCGTGTCTGCGGACTGATTCCCTTTCTGAGGACGGATGCCGGAGCAAATTTGCGGGTTAGCATTGAAGATGCCCTTAGCAAGCATGGCTTTATGGAGCAACCACACATCTTCATGGACGACGACATTAGAGATAAGCAATTTGAAGGCCGCTTTACTTTTTTGACTTGCAAAGTTTGCATGTCCTCTCCTCTCCTCGGGTTTGATTTTTTTCATAGGGCAGAGAATTCCCGCAATTGCGTTAAGAATAGAAGAATTGATCTCGTTAATGAGAAAAATTGGATCCGGAAATCATACAACTCTCGGTTAATTAAGAGAAACCAAGCAATAAATAAATAAATACAAATACAAACACAAAAAAAGAAAATAACTATATTTGGACGATGGGTTGGATTTTTTTTATCAAGCCATCCAAGGAGGGAGCGTTGCATCTGCACTTGACCATAGTAAAAATAGGAAGAAAAGTTTTTAAGGGGTGCTTAGATTAGAGAAAAAAAGGCCTTTGGCCCTCCAAACATTCATTATTTGTGCTTGCCCTCCGTGAAGATCCTACCTAGCTTCGCCACTGCTATTAAGATACTAATTATTTGTGCATTGTTTTATTTTTTAGTTTTGTGGAAGCATTTTCTGTGGGTTTTTTTGTGTCGCTGGGCTGATCTTGTTTCCGGTTTTGAGAAAGTATTTTTTGATTTTTTTTCTTTTCTTTTCCAACAGTTTTTCATTTGGTTTTTTCCTGCTATTTTCCTTTTCTTGTTTTGTTTTAGTTTTTCGTCTTCTTCACTCTTTTTTATTTTCCACATTATAATTCATGAGTGTTTATTGAAGTCATAAACATTTAAAAAGATCATGAATATTTTTTTGAATTCATGATTTTTTAAAAAAATCTTTAATATTTTAAAAGTTCACTTACAATTTAATGCCTGTAGGCATTTTTTAATTTATGATTTTCAAATTTGCAAACATTATCTTAAATCCATGAATATCTTTTAAACTGACAAACATTTATAAATCTCTAATCTCTATTAAAAGAAGCCACAGTGTTTGATACAGTATTAAGCAGGGGGCAGGTAGATACGTGAGCCTTAAGAAGAAGACGGCCACACCACATGTATCGATTGAATTTATCTATGTCAAGGAGAGCTTTATTAATTCAAGAGTTGAAGAGTGATGATGTTTGACTAGCAGCTATGCTTCTTCGTTATTAGCCAAAAAAAGCAGATGGCATAGATATTCTATTGTTTTTTCAGGATTTGTATAGAAACAAGTTGTGTTTGGTGCAGGAGTAGATTTGGGGAACACTGGTAGTCGTTGTTTGAGGCTGGTCGTAATGGGAGTATCATAGATAGTATCATGCATGTCAACAAAGCAATCTTGATGAGGTGGCATAGCATTAAATGAAGAAAGAGATGGTTAAGTATCATATCATGATACAATATCATATTAAATGATGTGCTACTTTGTGTCATGCATGATTCAGCTGCCATGGATGCATGGCGCAAGATCTTGACCAGCTTTTGGTTTCTTCTTCATCGTCGTTGTCTTCTGATCGATCTCCTTTTTGTCATCGTGTAAGAAGCTAGGCCAATTGAAAAGGAGGGTCAATTGTGAGTTTTCTGTTCTCTGTAAACACATGTTCTGATAGGTGTCCGAGTTTGTAAAAGATAGAAAAGTTCAGGTCTCGTTTGAAGTCGTTTTAGGGTCAAACTCTTAGAGATAAAGTGTGTTTTAAACCTGGTCGGTTTGTGATCAGGGTCACGACGTGTTGGGCACGAATAGTAGGCCGAGTTGGTCGTGAGGTCGGCTCCTTGAGCCCTATATAATGTGAAATAAAGACCCAGGAAAAACTGCACGTTGGCAGTATCAAACCTTCTCTGTTTCGATTTGTTTCTTTTGTTCTTCGTCTACCTCCTGCGTTGTTCGATCTTGGAGCTAACATCAATGCCAATTGCACATGCCGACGTTTGCTTGCTTTCTTGCTTCCGTGCGAAATTAAGGAGATGATGAACCTATGCATATGCTTTGCATCATAAACAAACCTTGTTGGAAGTTTGTTCTTCCAACGAATTAACCCACAACCCATCCGGAACTTGGTGTCTAATTTTTTACCCAGGGGTGTGGGTTTATTCTTCCAACTTTGAAACCGCGTTGAACTCTTCGAATCGGTGCGGTAGGTTAATTCGTTGTTTACCTAGTGTTTTTGGCAATCAAAGATGAGCACCTCTGGAAAATGGAAACCATCATAAGCAGGGTAGGTATACATGGATATTCTATCGGGTTCTCAGGATTTGGTGAGCTTGCTATTTTTCTAAGGTGACAATTCCTTTGAATCAATGAAACACACATGTGGTATACGATGACGCCATACAGTGCCAGGAATATCATTTTTATACTGGTATGATTTCGGTTGTCATCATCACGAAGAAGAAAAGAGAGGCAACCATCCATATCGCGTAGGAAACGGGATAAACCTATGAATATGCTTTGCTGTATAAATTAAACAAACAGATCCATCTGCACCTGCACCTGCAAGCCACCACGCCGGCCGGCCAGCAGGGAAAAAATATGAACAAATTGCTGGCCTGGCTAGCTGCATCAGTGCACCACGTCGCAAAAAATGAGAAATCAGATTTATGTATATTAAGATAGAAAAATAAGAGATGTTAAGTACTCCCTCCGTCCCAAAATTCTTATCTTAGATTTGTCTAAATACGGATATATCTCCCAAATTTTTTGTCTTAGATTTGTCTAAATACGGATGTATCTAGTTACGTTTTAGTGTTATATACATCCGTATCTAGACAAATCTAAGACTAGATACATCCGTATCTAGACAAATCTAAGACAAAAATTTTGGGACGGGGAATAGTATATACACAAGCACTATGTATAACGCTTTGCTTTCATTGCATTTCCTGCCCCATCTGTTTTAGTTTATTGTCAGTGCTATACAATGCTTCATCTTCCATTCCTGTAAAGAATGACTTGCGGTTTCTCAAGGAGTTGGAGGCTTTTTTAGTCTATCTCTGTGTTTTTGACACAATTAAAAATAGCGCCAATCCATGTATATCAACGTGTACATCTTGTTTAGTACTGGTGGCAGTATGAGTTTTAGGGTGTGCGTAGCTAATTTTAATTACTACTTTACTTACTATAATCTCCAGGAGTAGAGTAGTTGGGTACATAAGCGTTGCGTAATGTGGAAAACGGGACTTGACTCACTCAAGAGGAGTGCTATACGGGACTCTTTTAAAGAAGACTAGATCATTGATGGCGCGCGTTGCTGCGCCCGTCTATTTTGATGGTTGAATTATAGGATAGTTTAGAAAGATATGGACATAACAGATGGATATTAAGATGGCTTTATGTTTGCAGCATTCCCATTTTATCGTACTACAGAATTATACTATGAGAAGCCTGCCTAGTTTGATTATGCCCATGTCGAGTAAATAACAAAGAAATTAATTGAAAGTATAACTGTTAGGAACATAATAGAGATTCAAATGGTTCAGTTTACTTACAATTAACATTGTACCAAGTGAAAAATCAGATAAACAAGAACATAACCCCAATCAAACTAACCATAAATAATAGAACAATGCCTTCACTGAGATTCCAAACACACTGTTCGTACTCTGTTCTTCCATGCTAGTGTCGATGAATACAACTAACAGAAAATAAAATGTATTTATCTATCCGCTGGTCAATTCGTATCTATTGTAGGATTGTTCGTTTTGATAATAAACATCACCTTTTAGGGTTATCAGATGGCCAATCCTGCCATATCAAAGCAAAGAACTGAAGTGGCAGTGAAATAAAGATGCAATCCCAACTCCCAATGAATCTTAATCGTTGTATTATTAATCAGTAGGTGTAGTCTCGTGTAGCTAGTGCCTTTAAATGGCACCGTTATTGGTAAGGGGAGACAATGCTTATCATGTTGTCAGCTGAATGTTAGGTGTTTCTTTTCGAAAAATCCGAAAATTAGGCTGGAAAATCATGTCATCGAAGTGTCATAATACTCATAAATAATTTGATAAGTACAAAGGATTCTTGTATGAAATTGGTCAACCCTTAAGACTGGAAGATAATCGCTGGTATGATGCTTTCTCTTCACTTAAACATGTATTTGTGGTAAACTTCTGTACATTCACTCTAAAATTGTGGTAAACAGGACAAGAGAGACTGACATGTCTCCTCCCTCCTTGCTCGACAACTTCTATAATACATTTTCTATGTCTTACTGTAATAGTATCGCCTGCAAGGTAGTACTTATAATATCAGGAGATATAGTTGATAACACATATAGAAAACACAGAAGAGGGTAAACACGACAAAGTTTATGCAGGACAGTCCTTAATTTGATGCCAAATAATCAGTCCTTTGGATCTTTTGTTTTCAACAACAATACATTCAACTGAAACTTTGGCAAGTCACATTACATGAGCTTTGAATAACGTCGATAAGATACATCAGTAACCACTTTGCCTGTTAGAGTTTAACTTGTAAAAGTGAATAAACAAAGCACGATGTTGTCCATGCTTAATTAGTAGTACTGATTTGTGTTTCCAAGTTCCTAGTTCCTACCAGTACAAAGATTACCTTAGCACTGAGAGGTGGCTTGATCAATGATGGAACATCAGCAACAAATACTGACATGGAAAATGATATGCGATGAAGCATAATTCAGCAAAGGACTGGCACGAGCAACTGTGGTGATAACTCTGGAGCCTTCTTGCAGCCTGTATCAGGTCACTGAGGAAAGAAAGAAACCCAGCAGTACATAGCTTGAACTCGACCTTGTATAGAACATGCAAGCATTTGAAATTATAATTTAGAAAGAGAACACATCTGTACATGGGATAACATTGGACCGGAGTACAAAATATAATGTAGTATAATATTGGTGCATGGTCAAATAATTGTGCAGTTGACCAGCAAGCGGTACTGTATACTCATCGCTGCTAGAGATTGGTTTGCAAGAGTGGGGAGATTGGAAACAGTGCATCACCTTCCAAATGGTTAATTCCTAAACTTTCTAATCCAACAGAAAACCTGCATTTTTTGTGAGCACAAAGAACAGTATCAATAAACAAAACAAATCCTAGAAATGAAGGAATAATTTGGGGAAGAGGAGATGCATGAAGGAGAGATAATTAGAACGAATTGGAGACCTGAACATTACCCATCGCTGCTGTAGATTGGTTTGCAAGAGTGGGGAGAGTGGGAAAGGACGAACGGCAAGTCTAGTTTATATGGCGTGCTCCAGAATATGAGTCGCCATATGTAACTGACGTGTAGTAATCAATGGTCGGACCATCAAATGCTATTAATGGGTGATTAATCTCTCGATCAATGATCATTGACGATAGAACTTCAATCGGCTGTTCGGGGGCACACACCATCCCGCCGCGCCATGAAACCGAACGGATCGAAGCAGTCGAGCAGAGCCCATGCCATCACCAGGCGAACGCAGCGCGGACGCCATGGGATCCGTCGCTCTGGCAGCGGTCGGACACAGGTCGGGCGGCCATGGGAAGAGCCGCCACGCCAAAGGTTGAAGAAGTGCGGCCTTTTTTTGGCTGCTACAAGCCCATTAGGCCCAAATTAACCTGAGACGCCCCAAAAAGTGGCCAGAGCAGCGACCCCTCACACTCATGGCCGCGTTAATAGCGAGGAAGCCTGATCAGGTTCGATTCACAAAGAATCTGGTGGCTGAAAATGCTAAGAACTGACGATTGGATGGCTGAGGATGCTGATGGCCTGAGAGGGCATGAAAAGTGTTCAGTTATAATGTATTTAAATTAGAAGATTTCTTCCCGGATTCCATTGTTTCTTCTTTTGACAATTGGAGCCCTCTTTATCCATTGTTAATCAAAATTACGTCAAAGTTACGTCAGCTATCAAGAGCCTTTTCTAAAGCAGCGCTCAAAATAGATTTGAAAAAATCTTCCGATTCAGTGATTTATCGTCTGATGTATCGCTACTCTTGGGATGACCGATAAGATTATGTCTTATCTTCACAATTTATCATTTGGGCTGATTTATCACTCTGACAAGCGATTTATAAGGAATCTACCGATAAATCAGACCAATCCTTAACATTGTGTTTGCAAAAACTATGTTTATTTGTGTTTTGTGGGCCTTGTTAAGCAATATGTACAATTGTCCTATTGTGTTTGCCATTATACGAGAATTCAAAAGCTAGGAATCAAGGTAACACTTCTGTTCAATATTGTTTTGATGTTAAATGTAGTATATTTTAGTGTTGGGAACCTGTGATTTGCACAAAAAAATTGGCCGATTAATAATTGACCGATTTCCAATTAATATGTAATCCACAGCTGACCGAGACGGTAACGACAAGTGATATCCTCAACATTGCACAATATTGTATGCCATATGATAGCAATCATCAAATATAGCATCATCTCCACTTGCCCATCGGCTTCCCTCCTTCATAGTTGTGATGACTACCATATTAGTACTAGAGTTGACAATCATTCTACTTCAACCAGCTGTTGTTGTGAGAAAAAAAGTTGTTCTTGCGAGCGAGACACCAAACTTTAGGGCAATAGTCTAGTCAGTGAGGGTGTCCGAACAATATTCAAAGAGGAGCACCACTGGAAACCATCATAATTAAGCAGGGTAGGTATATATGAATATTCTATTGCTTTTTCAGGATTAATTAGGTGAGCTTGCTATTTCTAAGCTGACTATTCCTCTGAATCAATAAAACACACATGTGGATGTGATATACGATGACGGCATACTGTGGTAGGAGTAGCATTTTAATGCTGGTATGATGTTGGTCGTCATCGTCCCGAAGAAGAAGAGGCAAGAGCATCACTAGTAGAAAAACACCTATTAGTCCCGGTTCGTAAGGTCCTTTAGTCCCGGTTCATGAACCGGGACTAATGGGTCGTTACTAATACCTCCCCCTTTAGTCCCGGTTCTAACACGAATCGGGACAGATGGTCCTCCACGTGGCCGGTGCGCCGAGCCCAGGCAG
>LR880970.1:458482-484144 GCA_904067115.1 Aegilops sharonensis | reverse complement strand
CCTTTTCAGTTTTGTAAAAAGCAAAAGAAAATGATAAAAACTTCAAAAATTAAAATCCTTCGAGATGTACTTATGTTACTACATCTACTAGTTAGGAAAATTTAAAAACTTAAATTTGGACATGTTTTGCAAAAAGTGTAGGGAAAATGTAAAACGGCTATAACTTTTGCATACAATGTCAGGAAAAACGTATAATATATCAAAATGTTTAGCACAAAAATGCGTATCTGATTTTGACCACCTATGGTCTGTTTGCAAATTTTTAGAATCCTCAAATTCTAGAAGAAAAAAAGTTATGCTCAAATTTCATTTTTTTTGAATTTTTGTTAAATCTGGTCAAACTACTTAGTCAAGAAGTATTAGTGTTACTAAATAATTATTCAAGAATATTAGTGTTACTAAATAATTATTTCTGTTTTTTGAATTTTGGTCAAATCTGGTCAAACTGTGGTCAAACTGTGATCAAACAATGGTCAACTACTTATTCAAGAAATATTAGTGTTACTAAATAATTATTTTAGTTTTTTTGAATTTTGGTCAAATCTGGTCAAACTCTGGTCAAACTGTGGTCAAACTACTTATTCAAGAAATATTAGTGTTAAAATAATTCAGAAATTTGAAAATCAAGAAAAAAATTAAAAAAATGCAAAAAATTCAAAAAAATACATAAAATTTCCTTTAGTACCGGTTGGTGTTACCAACCGAGACGAAAGGTGGACCTCCAGGCAGCGACCACGTGGAGGGCCCTTTTTCTACTAGTGCCGGTTCGGCTGGGGCCTTTAGTCTCGGTTCTAGACACCAACCGGGACTAAAGGGCCTCGCTCCTGGTGCAACCCCTTTAGACCCGGTTGTGTCTGGAACTGGGATGAAAGGTCAGTCTTTAATCCCGGTTCTAGACACCAACCGGGACAAAAAAGATGGGAGGTGTGTGTGCCCTCTCCTCTGTTTTTTGGCCGTAGAAGGTGGGAGGTGTGTGTGCTATTTTTGTTGGGGAACGTATACCGTGCAGTCAATTCCACTTTTGTAGTGTAAATCAAAGTGCTCCTTCATCTGGATCCAATACGCATCTCTATTTTGGTCCCCTCCAACAGTGGCTTCCCTTAGGCACTTTCCACCATGTATTGCATAGTAAGATGTCTTCGTCCATGGTGTAGTTGCCCGCTCTTCCTTTTGGTGCATCGACGATACCCTCACCATCCTCGTCCACCTCATACTCATGATCATCTAATTGCACTTCGTTGGTTTGAGACCAATGAGAATTGTTGGAGCCAACACTCATAGTTGACATATATTTCTCATCATTGAAACTACAAAGTATATACCACAAAATAAATAAGCTATCGATATGTATCCAATCATGTAAAAAAAACAACGAAAAGAAGTGTGCGAAGTCATACCTTGTGGGCATTTCATCGAACACCTTGTGCGCATCGGCCGCCGGCGCAACAAGCGAGCTCGCCGATGCTTCGGTCGCCGCCGCATCTGTCGCATGCCCTGCAAGTTTCTTCTTCAGCCACCTAGAGGAGCCCTTCGCCGCTTTGTTCTTCTTCCTGGAGACCTTGCCAGCCTTCGCCACCGCCGCATTTGGGAGCTTCGAGAAGGGGGCAAGTGGCTTCACGGCGGGCGTCAGTGCGACGCCACCCGCCGAGGTCGTCCGTGGTGCCATAAAAAGGCCACGCACGAGACCGGTGCTTGCAGGAGCACCAGCGAAGGCGAAGCCAAAGCTACTCGGGCTTGGGTTTGCGCCCGCAGCGGCGGCGGAGGGGTCGCGGGTGTAGGAAGGGGTGAGGGGGATGTCGGCGCGGCCGTCCATCGAGCGAATTCGTCGGCGGCGGCGCGGGGCGGGGCGAAGGCCGGGCGGCCTGAGAGGGTGGCGGCAGTGTGGCGCGGGCGCTTCAGTGTGCAGCTCGCGGGAGCGGGCGCACGAAATAAGCGGCGTGCGATGCCGTTTCGCTCCGTGCGCTGAACACTTATGCCGTGCGCGCGTTTTTTGCGCCTTCACTGGAGCGCCAAGAACGGCTACACGCACGTAAAAAATGTTTATCCAGCGCGGCTCTAATATCACACGCCTGTTGGAGATGCTCTACATTATGTAGTTATTAGTTCTACAAATGTATTTGGACCTTGTGGAGTTTTGAACCGTGCAACCTGCGTAAGCTTTGGCATGCATGTGCTCACTGATGAACCTCGAAGATGAACAGATCGTGTACTGCCAGCTAATTTAGCCAGTTGGACATCTGTGTCAAAAAGGAACTGGCGTGCTTCTAAGCTTTGGTTAAAGATAAATACTCTACAGAACAGATGACACTAGGCTGCGGGATGAAAATGGAGTGCAAAATTTCCGCTTTTCCGGAGGAAAAATGGAAACGGAGAGAAAATATGAAAACAAAAATGAAAATTTGCAAAATGAAAATGGAAATGGAATTTTTTATGCGGAAACAGAAAAACAAAAACGGAATGGAGTTTTCCGGTGGAATACACGTGGAAACGGAACTTTCCGTTTTCGTTAATATGGAATTTCTGTTTCTACTATAGCCTCATGGCTGCTTTGAAGCCAACTACCAAACAACACACAATGACACAATGAGTAGAATGAGCGAAATGTATCATTTGAGTACCAAGTTTTACTACCACACACATACTCAGCTAGACTATATACGGAATTGTCATGTACTACTACAATACTACCCTATGTTACCGACACAACCATATTAATTTGTAGCCATGTTAAGAATTCCATCAATTTGTTTGTTTATTGTCTGTATTTCTCTATGATTCAAGGGGGTTTAAGTTCGGTCAACATACAGTTTTGTTTCCGTGTCCGCTCTGTATTCGCTCCGTGTTTGTTTCCGGTAGTATCTGTTTCCGTATTCGTTTCCGGGGTTTCTGTATTCGTTTCCGCTTCTGTAAAAAAATATAGAAACAAATATGATAGCAACCAGTTTAGTCCGTTTCCGCACCGTTTTCATCCCTAACTAGGCATATGATCATCGAATCTTGAAGACGAGGAGATTTCAGCCACTTGACTATCAACTTGGAAGTTTGTGGTTCAAGAGATACATACCCTCGTACTAGATGTTTAGCACATGTATTTCATGGAATCTCAAGCAAGAGGATGAGGACAGGGAGTAATGTGGTTGACTAGGCAGACTTAGAGCATTTCTAACTGATTCCCTAAAAATAATGGACTATCCGCTAGAGTAAATCTTAGTGGAGTAAATTTACTCCATTAAGTTTTGGCAGGATCTAGTCGATCCCTTAATACAGCGGATTAAGTTTTGGCCGCATGCCTGCATGTGCCTAACCCTAACAAGTAACAAACCTATGGGAAACTCCCCGCGGGCGACCGGTCGCACCTCCCCACCCCTCCCAGCGAGCGTTCCCCCTCTCCTCCTCCCCGCCACCGTCGCCGGCGCGCGTCGCGGGCCTGGCCCAGGCGACGGTGGAGGCGGCGGCCCCTCGGCCCTTCCCCTCCCAGGGTTCCACCGGCGTGGGATGGGGCGACTCCGGGCGGTGCTTTCAGGCGGCGGCGGTCCTGCGCAGCGGCTGAGTTCCTGGTGCGGGCGGCGACGGCGTCGTTGACGACGGGGCAGCGCGGTGGCGCGGGCTGGCGGCGCCCGCCCGGCCCAGATTTGGGCCCTTCGGGCCCCATCTTGGGCGACGGTGGCGTGGTGTCTGCGGGGCTCTCGGGCGACGCTGGCATGGTGTCCAGCTGGTGGCGGGCAGCGGCTTCGGCTGCCGGCGTGTAGCAGCGCTATGGCTAGGGCTTTGCGGTCCCGCTATGGGCCGGGCCAGGCCCGGGTGGCCTGGTTTACCCTGGCTGCGGCGTCCGGTTAGCAATTCGCATCGCTGCGTGAGGCAGAGGCCTCCAGCGCGATGGCGGTGGAGGTGGTTCCCTCCCGTTCTGCTCTGGTGCTCCCGTCCGTGCCATCTAGGTGCATCTCGCCTCTGTTCGCTTGTCCTCGTGGTGGTGTTCGTAGCAAGACGGCGTGGATGGGTCCATGACCGTGGTGGCGCGTGCTGGTGGGTGGCAAGACGGTGGTTTGGCTCCGTTCTAGTGGGTGTCGGGGGCATGGGGGTGCGGGAGAAATCTCTGCCGGCTCTTCCGGCTCCGACGTGGTGACGCCGGTGGGTGCTGCCATTCCTTCCTGAAGGGCGTTGGTGCTACCCCATCTCCTGTTCCCCTTATGCGTGCCGGGGGAAATCCCAGGACTTGTCCGAATAGCAGCATCGTTGGCGCCGCATTCCTTCTTGGAGGTGCTGTTTGGTACGCGGAGGTCAGGTGCCATGGCGGAGTGGTGGGACGTAGATGGAGGGTGCAGTGGTGGCAGACCATTCATGCTTGTCGAGCTGCCATTGTTGGCATTTTAGTCTTCTTCCTTTTCCTTTGGGCTTGATGTGTCGTCGCCCAGGCAGTTACCTTGTGATCGATCTGTTGGAAACGAGAGTTTGGCAATGCTTCACGATATATTGATTGGTGCATAGCGCACGTATATATGGAGTACAAGGTGGGCCACAACGTCAACTATACAATGACTAGGAGGTGGGCCTGGCTATACAATATACATGCACAAGCCATATATTCAACACCCCACCCCACCCCCACCCCGCGCGCAGTCGAAGCGTCGCCCGAGATGCAAAGACTGGACCTAAACTCCTCGAAAACAGAAGTAGGCAGTCCTTTCGTCATGACGTTGGCGTAATGCTACACCGTCGGGACGTGGAGGACCCGGATGCGCCCAAGAGCCACCAGCTCACGAACGAAGTGTATATCGAGCTCAATATGCTTCGTTCGATGATGGTGGACCGGGTTGGCTGAGAGGTAGACGGTGGAGACGTTGTCGCAGTAGATGAGTGTGGCCTTGTGAACATCATAAAGCAACTCCTGGAGCAGCTAATGGAGCCAAGAGCATTCAGCAATTGCATTAGCCACTACTCGATGCTCAGCCTCGGCACTCGAGCAGGAGATGGTGGGCTGTCGCTTGGAGGACCAAGAGATCAGGGACGGCCCAAGGTAGACACAGTACCCCGAGGTGGAGGGCCATGTGTCCGGGCACCCGGCCCAATCCGCATCAGAGTAGGAGACGAGGTCGGTGGAGGCAGAGGCCGTCAGCGTAAGTCCCAAGGACTGGGTGCCGCGTATGTATCGGAGGATGCGCTTCACCAGAGTCCGGTGAGAGTCGCCGCGGAGCATGCATGTGAAGACAGACCTGCTGAACAACATACTGCAAGTCGGGGCGCGTCAGGGTCAGGTACTGCAAGGCGCCCACAATGGAGAGGTAGAAGGCCGCATCAGATGCGGGAAAACCCTCCAAAGCAGAAACCTTGGCCTTGGTGTCGACGGGCGTGGGAGCAGGCTTGCAGTTAAGCATGCCAGCTTGATCGAGAAGCTCATGGGCGTAACGCTGCTGGTGCAGGAACAACCCATCTGGCCGTCGAACCACCTCAATGCCAAGGAAGTAATGCAGGGGACCCAAGTCCTACAGGGCAAACTCATCGCGAAGACAAGCAGTGAGCCGCTGGAGGAGCGCGACAGTGGATGCCGTCAGAATGATGTCATTGACGTACAACAGCAAGTAGGCCGTGTCAACTCCGTGATGATAGACAAAGAGGGACGCATCGGAGCGAGTCGATGTAAATCCGAGCGTCTGCAGGAAGGCGGCGATGTGCTGGTACCAGGCCCGAGGAGCCTGATTCAACCCGTAAAGATAACGGGAGAGCAAGCACACATGATCTGGATGCGTGGCATCGACGAAGCCGGTGGGCTGCTCACAAAACACCTGCTCCGCTAGGTGGTCGTGCAAGAAAGTGTTGGACATGTCCAACTGATGCACAGGCCAAGCTCGGGACATGGCTAGTTAGAGCACGGAGCTGCTACCTCTTGAGCACTGCGTTGGTTTTCCCTTGAAGAGGAAAGGGTGATGCAGCAAAGTAGCGTAAGTATTTCCCTCAGTTTTTGATAACCAAGGTATCAATCCAGTAGGAGGCTCCTCAAAAGTCCCACGCACCTACACAAACAGACAAGAAACCGCAACCAACGCGATAAAGGGGTTGTCATGTTGGAAATATGCCCTAGAGGCAATAATAAATTAGTTATTATTATATTTCCTTGTTCATGATAATTGTTTATTATCCATGCTATAATTGTATTGATAGGAAACTCAGATACATGTGTGGATATATAGACAACACCATGTCCCTAGTAAGCCTCTAGTTGACTAGCTCGTTGATCAACAGATGGTTACGGTTTCCTGACCATGGACATTGGATGTCGTTGATAACGGGATCACATCATTAGGAGAATGATGTGATGGAAAAGACCCAATCCTAAGCCTAGCACAAAGATCGTGTAGTTCGTATGCTAAAGCTTTTCTAATGTCAAGTATCATTTCCTTAGACCATGAGATTGTGCAACTCCCGGATACCGTAGGAATGCTTTGGGTGTACCAAACGTCACAACGTAACTGGATGGCTATAAAGGTGCACTACAGGTATCTCCGAAAGTGTCTGTTGGGTTGGCACGAATTGAGACTGGGATTTGTCACTCCGTGTGACGGAGAGGTATCTCTGGGCCCACCCGGTAGGACATCATCATAATGTGCACAATGTGACCAAGGGGTTGATCACGGGATGATGTGTTACAGAACGAGTAAAGAGACTTGCCGGTAACAAGATTGAACAAGGTATCGGGATACCGACGATCGAATCTCGGGCAAGTACAATACCGCTAGACAAAGGGAATTGTATACGAGATTGATTGAGTCCTTGACATCGTGGTTCATCAGATGAGATCATCGTGGAAAATGTGGGAGCCAATATGGGTATCCAGATCCCGCTGTTGGTTATTGACCGGAGAACGTCTCGGTCATGTCTGCATGGTTCCCGAACCCGTAGGGTCTACATACTTAAGGTTCGATGACGCTAGGGTTATAAAGGAAGTTTGTATGTGGTTACCGAATGTAGTTCGGTGTCCCAGATGAGATCCCGGACGTCACGAGGAGTTCCGGAATGGTCCGGAGGTAAAGATTTATATATGGGAAGTCCTGTTTTGGTCACCGGAAAAGTTTCGGGTTTTATCGGTAACGTACTGGGACCACCGGGAGGGTCCCAGGGGTCCACCAAGTGGGGCCACCAGCCCCGGAGGGCTGCATGGGCCAAGTGTGGGAGGGGACCAGCCCCAGGTGGGCTGGTGCGCCCCCCCCCCCACCAGGGCCCAAGGCGCCTAGGGTTGGGGGAGGGGGCGCACCCACCTAACTTGGGGGGCAAGTTTCCCCTCCCCCCCCCTTGGCCGCCACCCTAGATGGGATTGGGGGCAGCCGCACCCCTTGGGGTGGAAACCCTAGAGGGGGCGCACCCCCTCCCTCTCCCCTATATATAGTTGAGGTCTTGAGGGCTGCCAACAGATGAGTTTGACCTCTCCTTGGCGCAGCCCTACCTCTCTCCCTTCTCCTCTCCCGCTGTGCTTGGCGAAGCCCTGCAGGATTGCCACGCTCCTCCACCACCACCACGCCGTTGTGCTGCTGCTGGACGGAGTCTTCCTCAACCTCTCCCTCTCTCCTTGCTGGATCAAGGCGTGGGAGACGTCACCGGGATGTACGTGTGTTGAACGCGGAGGTGCCGTCCGTTCGGCACTAGGATCTCCGGTGATTTGGATCACGACGAGTACGACTCCTTCAACCCCGTTCTCTTGAACGCTTCCACTTAGCGATCTACAAGGGTATGTAGATGCACTCTCCTTCCCCTCGTTGCTAGTTTCTCCATAGATAGATCTTGGTGACACGTAGGAAAATTTTGAATTTCTGCTACGTTCGCCAACAGTGGTTTCATGAGCTAGGTCTATTGCGTAGATTCTTTGCACGAGTAGAACACAAAGTAGTTGTGGGCGTTGATTTTGTTCAATATGCTTACCGTTACTAGTACAATCTTGTTTCGACGGTATTGTGGGATGAAGCGGCCCGGACCGACCTTACACGTACTCTTACGTGAGACAGGTTCCACCGACTGA
Organism: Aegilops sharonensis; assembly: GCA_904067115.1. Lineage (NCBI taxonomy): Eukaryota > Viridiplantae > Streptophyta > Magnoliopsida > Poales > Poaceae > Aegilops > Aegilops sharonensis. Next base: position 476,139 of record LR880970.1, on the reverse strand, counting down.
CATGCACTTGGTGCATAAGGTGGCTAGCGGGTGCCAGTCTCTCCCACTTTAGTCGGAACGGATTCGATGAAAAGGGTCCTTATGAAGGGTAAATAGCAATTGGCATATCACGTTGTGGTTTTGCGTAGGTAAGAAACGTTCTTGCTAGAAACCATAGCAGCCACGTAAAACATGCAAACAACAATTAGAGGACGTCCAACTTGTTTTTGTAGGGTATGCTATGTGATGTGATATGGCCAAGAAGAATATGATGAATGATGTGTGACGTATGAGATTGATCATGTTCTTGTAATAGGAATCACGACTTGCATGTCGATGAGTATGACAACCGGCAGGAGCCATAGGAGTTGTCTTAATTTATTGTATGACCTGCGTGTCATTGAACAAACGCCATGTAATTACTTTACTTTATTGCTAACCGGTAGCCATAGTAGTAGAAGTAATAAGATGGTGAGACAACTTAATGGAGACACGATGATGGAGATCATGGTGTCATGTCGGTGACGATGATGATCATGGAGCCCCGAAGATGGAGATCAAAAGGAGCAAAATGATATTGGCCATATCATGTCACTAGTTGATTGCATGTGATGTTTATCATGTTTAAACATCTTATTTGCTTAGAACGACGGTAGTAAATAAGATGATCCCTCATTAAAATTTCAAGAAAGTGTTCCCCCTAACTGTGCACCGTTGCGAAAGTTCGTCGTTTCGAAGCACCACGTGATGATCGGGTGTGATAGATTCTTACATTCACATACAACGGGTGTAAGCCAGATTTACACATGCAAAACACTTAGGTTAACTTGATGAGCCTAGCATGTACAGACATGGCCTCGGAACACAAGAGACCGAAAGGTCGAGCATGAGTCGTATGGAGGATACGATCAACATGAAGATGTTCACCGATGATGACTAGTCCGTCTCACGTGATGATCGGACACGGCCTAGTTGACTCGGATCATGTAATCACTTAGATGACTAGAGGGATGTCTATCTGAGTGGGAGTTCATGAGATGAACTTAATTATCCTGAACATAGTCAAAAGATCTTTGCAAATTATGTCGTAAGCTCGCGCTTTAGTTCCACTATTTAGATATGTTCCTAGAGAAAATATAGTTGAAAGTTGACAGTAGCGATTATGCGGACAGAAGAAAGCATATGTCCTTAATGCACCACTCAGTGTGCTGAACCCCAAACGTCGTCTGTGGATGTTGCGAACATCGGACATACACGTTTTGATAACTACGTGATAGTTCAGTTAAACGGTTTAGAGTTGAGGCACCAAAGACGTTTTTCAAAATGTCGCGGAACATATGAGATGTTTCGAGGACTGAAATTGAGATTTCAGGCTCGTGCCTACGTCAAGAGGTATAAGACCTCCGACGATTTTCTTTGCCTGCAAACTAAGGGAGAAAAGCTCAATCGTTGAGCTTGTGCTCAGATTGTCTGAGTGCAACAATCACTTGAATCGAGTGGGAGTTGATCTTCCAGAGATAGTGATGTTTCTCCAAAGTCATTGCCACCAAGCTGCTAGAGCTTCCTGATGAACTATAACAAATCAGGGATAGATATGATGATCCTTGAGATATTCGCGATGTTTGACACCGCGAAAGTAGGAATCAAGAAGAAGCATCAATTGTTGATGGTTGGTGAAACCACTAGTTTCAAGAAGGGCAAGGGCAAGAAGGGATACTTCATGAAACAGCAAATCAGCTGCTGCTCTAATGAAGAAACCCAAGGTTGAACCCAAACCCGAGACTAAGTGCTTCTGTAATAAGGGGAACAGCCACTGGAGCAGAATTACCCTAGATACTTGGTAGATGAGAAGGCTGGCAAGGTCGATAGAAGTATATTGGATATACATTAAGTTATTGTGTACTTTACTAGTAATCCTGGTAGCACCAGGGTATTAGATACCGGCTCGGTTGCTAAGTGTTAGTAACTCGAAATAAAAGGCTACGGAATAAACGGAGACTAGCTAAAGGTGAGCTGACGATATGTGTTGGAAGTGTTTCCAAGGTTGATGTGATCAAGCATCGCACGCTCCCTCTACCATCGAGATTTGATGTTTGCGTTGAGCATAGACATGATTGGATTATGTCTATCACAATATGGTAATTCATTTAAGGAGAATAATGGTTACTCTGTTTATTTGAATAATACCTTCAATGGTCTTGCACCTAAAAAGAATGGTTTATTGAATCTCGATCGTAGTGATACACATTTTCATGCCAAAAGATATAAGATAGTAATGATAGTACCACTTACTTGTGGCACTGCCATGTAAGTCATATTGGTGTAAAACGCATGAAGAAGCTCCATGTTGATGGATCTTTGGACTCACTCGTTTTTGAAAAGTTTGAGACATGCGAACCATGTCTATTGGTGTATATGCATGAAGAAACTCAATGGACCATTTGGACTCACTTGATTTTGAATCACTTGAGACATGCAAATCATACCACATGGGCAAGATGACTGAAAGCCCCGTTTTCAGTAAAATGAAACAAGAAAGCAACTTGTTGGAAGTAATACATTTTGATGTGTGCAATCCAATGAGTGCTGAGGCACGCAGTGGATATCGTTATGTTCTTACTTCACGGATGATTTGATTAGATACTGAGTATATTTACTTAGTGAAACACAAGTCTAAATTATTGAATGGTTCAAGTAATTTCAAAGTGAAGTTGAAGATCATCGTGACAAGAGGATAAAATGTCTATGATTTGATCATAGAGATGAGTATCTGAGTTACGGGCTTTGGCACGCAATTAAGACATTGTGGAAATTGTTTCACAATTAATACCGCCTGGAACACCATAGTGTGGTGGTGTGTCCGAACATCATAGTTGCACCCTATTGGATATGGTGCGTACCATGATGTCTCTTATCGAATTACCACTATCGTTCATGGGTTAGGCATTAGAGACAACCGCACTCACTTTAATAGGGCACCACGTAATTCCGTTGAGATGACACCGTTTGAACTATGGTTTGGAGAAACCTAAGTTGTCGTTTCTTAAAAGTTTGGGGCTGCGATGCTTGTGTGAAAAAGTTTCAGGTTGATGAGCTCGAACCCAAAGCGGATAAAAATGCATCTTCATAGGACACCCAAAACAGTTGGGTATACCTCCTATCTCAGATCCGGAAGCAAAAGTAATTGTTTCTAGAAAAGGGTCCTTTCTCGAGGAAAAGTTTCTCTCGAAAGAATTGAGTGGGAGGATGGTGGAGACTTAATGAGGTTATTGAACCATCACTTCAACCAGTGTGTAGCAGGGCACAGGAAGTTTTTCATGTGGCACCTACACCAATTGAAGTGGAAGCTGATGATAGGATCATGATGCTTCGGATCAAGTCACTACCGGACCTCGTAGGTCGACAAGGACGCTTACTACTTCAGAGTGGTACGCAATCCTGTCTTAGAGGTCATGTTGCTAGACAACAATGAACCTACGAGCTATGGAGAAGCGATGGTGGGCCCGGATTCCGACGAATGGCTCAAGGCCATAACATCCGAGAGAGGATCCATGACTTTGGAAGGAATACTTGATGGTCGTAAGGACGTTGGGTAAAGATGGATTTTAAAAGGAAGACAGACAATGATGGTAAGTATCACCATTAAGAAAGCTCGACTTGTCGTTAATGATGTTTTTCGACAAGTTCAAGGAGTTGACTACGGTGAGGCTTTCTCACTCGTAGCGATGCTAATAGTCTGTTGGAATTGGATTAGCAGTTACTGCATTATTTATGAAATCTTGCATATAGGATGTCAAAACATTGTTTCCTTGACAGTTTTCTTGAGGAAAGGTTGTATGTGATACAACCAGAAAGTTTTTGACAATCCTGAAAGACGCTAACAAGTATGCAAAGCTCCAGCAATCCTTCTAAGGACTGGAGTAAGCATCTCGGAGTTGTAATGTATGCTTTGATGATCAAAGATTTTGGGTCTATACAAGGTTTATGAGAAACTTGTATTTCCAAAGAAGTGAGTGGGAGCACTATAGAATTTCTGATGAGTATATGTTGTTGACATATTGTTGATCAGAAATGATGTAGAATTTCTAGAAAGCATATAGGGTTGTTTGAAAAGTGTTTTTCAATGGAAAAACCTGGATTAGGCTACTTGAACAATAAGCATCAAGATCTATAAGATAGATCAAAATGTTTAATAATACTTTCAAATGAGCACATACCTTGACATAATCTTGAAGGTGTTCAAGATGGATCAGTCAAAGAAGTAGTTCTTGCCTGGGTTAAGAGTTAAAGATCGACCACGGCAGAAGAGAGAGAAAGGACGAAGGTCGTCCCCTATGCTTCAGACGTAGGCTCTACAGTATTCTATGTTGTGTACCGCACCTGATGTGTGCCTTGCTACATATCTGGCAAGAGGGTACAAAGGTGATCAAGGAGTGGATCACCAGATAGCGGCAAAATTATCCTTAGAGGAATAAGGATATGTTTCTCGGTTATGGAGGTGATAAAGAATTCGACGTAAAGAGTTGCGTCGATGCAAGCTTTAACACCTACCCGAATGACTCTGAGTAGCAAACCGGATACGTATAGTGGACCAATCATTTGGAATAGCTCCAAGTGGAGCGTGGAAGCAGCATTTACAATATGACCTAGAGATTTGCAAAGTACATAGGGATCTGAATATTGCAGACCCATTGACTACAACCACTCTCACAAGCATAAACATGATCAAACCCAGAACTCATTGAGTGTTAATCACATAGTGATGTGAACTAGATTATTGATTCTAGTAAACTCTTTGGATGTTGGTCACATGGCTATGTGACCTGTGAGTGTTAATCACATGGCGATGTGAACTAGATTATTGACTGTAGTGCAAGTGGGAGACTGTTGGAAATATGCCCTAGAGGCAATAATAAATTAGTTATTATTATATTTCCTTGTTCATGATAATCGTTTATTATCCATGCTATAATTGTATTGATATGAAACTCAGATACATGTGTGGATATATAGACAACACCATGTCCCTAGTAAGCCTCTAGTTGACTAGCTCGTTGATCAATAGATGGTTACGGTATCCTGACCATGGACATTGGATGTCGTTGATAACGGGATCACATCATTAGGAGAATGATGTGATGGACAAGACCCAATCCTAAGCCTAGCACAAAGATTGTGTAGTTCGTATGCTAAAGCTTTTCCAATGTCAAGTATCATTTCCTTAGACCATGAGATTGTGCAACTCCCGGATACCGTAGGAATGCTTTGGGTGTACCAAACATCACAACGTAACTGGGTGGCTATAAAGGTGCACTACAGGTATCTCCGAAAGTGTCTGTTGGGTTGGCACGAATCGAGACTAGGATTTGTCACTCCGTGTGACGGAGAGGTATCTCTAGGCCCACTCGGTAGGACATCATCATAATGTGCACAATGTGACCAAGGGGTTGATCACGGGATGATGTGTTACGGAACGAGTAAAGAGACTTGCCGGTAACGAGATTGAACAAGGTATCGGGATACCGACGATCGAATCTCGGGCAAGTACAATACCGCTAGACAAAGGGAATTGTATACGGGACTGATTGAGTCCTTGACATCGTGGTTCATCCGATGAGATCATCGTGGAACATGTGGGAGCCAACATGGGTATCCAAATCCCGCTGTTGGTTATTGACCGGAGAACGTCTCGGTCATGTCTGCATGGTTCCCGAACCCGTAGGGTCTACACACTTAAGGTTCGATGACGCTAGGGTTATAAAGGAAGTTTGTATGTGGTTACCGAATGTTGTTCGGTGTCTCGGATGAGATCCCGGACGTCATGAGGAGTTATGGAATGGTCCGGAGGTAAATATTTATATATGGGAAGTCCTGTTTTGGTCACCGGAAAAGTTTCGGGTTTTATCGGTAACGTACCGGGACCACCGGGAGGGTCCCGGGGGTCCACCAAGTGGGGCCACCAGCCCCGGAGGGCTGCATGGGCCAAGTGTGGGAGGGGACCGGCCCCAGGTGGGCTGGTGCGCCCCCCCCCCCCCCCACAAGGGCCCAAGGCGCCTAGGGTTGGGGGAGGGGGCACACCCACCTAACTTGGGGGGCAAGTTTCCCCTCTCCCCCCCTTGGCCGCCACCCTAGATGGGATTGGGGGCAGCCGCACCCCTTGGGGTGGAAACCCTAGAGGGGGCGCACCCCTCCCTCTCCCCTATATATAGTTGAGGTCTTGAGGGCTGCCAACAGATGAGTTTGACCTCTCCTTGGCGCAGCCCTACCTCTCTCCCTTCTCCTCTCCCGCAGTGCTTGGCGAAGCCCTGCAGGATTGCCATGCTCCTCCACCACCACCACGCCATTGTGCTGCTGCTGGATGGAGTCTTCCTCAACCTCTCCCTCTCTCCTTGCTGGATCAAGGCGTGGGAGACGTCACCGGGCTGTACGTGTGTTGAACGCGGAGGTGCCGTCCGTTCGGCACTAGGATCTCCGGTGATTTGGATCACGACGAGTACGACTCCTTCAACCCCGTTCTCTTGAACGCTTCCGCTTAGCGATCTACAAGGGTATGTAGATGCACTCTCCTTCCCCTCGTTGCTAGTTTCTCCATAGATAGATCTTGGTGACACGTAGGAAAATTTTGAATTTCTGCTACGTTCCCCAACATGTCAATCCCTTCACGGAAACTTGCAAAAGTGGGATCTGATAGAGATAATATGATAAGATAAATATTTTTGGTATTTTTATGATATAGATTGGAAAGTAAAAGATGCAAATAAAAGTAAATGGACAAATTACTGTAGAGCAATTGATAGAAAAGTGCATAGTTATGAGAGTAGCTAGGCATGATCATGTATATAGGCATCACGTTCGCAACAAGTAGATCAAAATGATTCTGCATCTACTATTACTCCACACATCGACCGACTCCTGCCTGCATCTAGAGTATTAAGTTCATAAGAACAGAGTAACGCATTAAGAAAGATGACATGATGTAGAGGGATAAACTCATGCAATATGATATAAACCCCATCTTTTTATCCTCGATGGCAACAATACAATACGTGCCTTGCTGTCACTGGGAAAGGACACTTGAACCAAAAGCTAAGCACTTCTCCCATTGCAAGAAAGATCAATCTAGTAGGCCGAACCAAACTGATAATTCGAAGAGACTTGCAAAGATAACCAATCACACATAAAAGAATTCTGAGAAGATTCAGTTATTTCTCATATATAAACTTGATCATAAACCCACAATTCATCGGATCCAGACAAACACACCGCAAAAAGAGTTACATAGAATAGATGTCCAAGAAGATCGAGGAGAACTTTTTATTGAGATTCAAAGAGACAGAAGTAGCCATCTAGCTAATAACTATGGACCCGAAGGTCTGTGGTAAACTACTCACAACTCATCGGAGACGCCTTGGGGATGATGTAGAGGCCCTCCGTGGTCGATTCCCCCTCGGCGGAGCGCCGACAAAGGCTCCAAGATGGGATCTCACGGATACAGAAGGTTGCAGCGGTGGAAATAGTTTTCTGTGGTGCTCCTGGATGTTTTCGGGGTACGTGGATATATATAGGCAAAGGAGGTAGGTCGGTTGAGCCACGAGGGGCCCACGAGGGTGGGGTTCGCGCTGACCCCCTTAGGGCGCGCCGGGCACCCTCGTGGCCGCCTCGTTTGTTGCTTGATGTCCACTCCAAGTCTCCTGGATTGCATTTGTTCCAAAAAGATCGCTCCTGAAGGTTTCATTCCGTTTGGACTCCTTTTGATATTCCTTTTCTTCGAAACACTGAAATAGGCAAAAAAACAGCAATTCGTGCTGGACCTCTGGTTAGTAGGTCAGTCCCAAAAATGATATAAAAGTGTAAAGTAAAGCCCATAAACATCCAAAGCGGGTAATATAATAATATGGTACAATAAAAAATTATAGATACGTTGGAGACATATCAAGCATCCCCAAGCTTAATTCCTACTCGTCCTCGAGTAGGTAAATGATAAAAACATAATTTTTGATGTGGAATGCTACCTAGCATAATTCTCAATGTAATTTTATTTATTGTGGCATGAATGTTCAGATCCAAATGATACAACATAAAAGTTCATATTGACATAAAAACAATAATACTCCAAGCATACTAACAAAGCAATCATGTCTTCACAAAATAACATGGCTAAAGAAAGCTATCCCTACAAAATCATATAGTCTGGCTATGCTCTATCTTCATGAAACAAAGTACTTAATCATGCTCAACCCCAATGACAAGCCAAGCAATTGTTTCATACTTTAGTATTCTCAAACCTTTTCAACTTTCACGCAATAAATGAGCGTGAGCCATGGACATAGCACTATATGTGGAAAAGAATGGTGATTGTGGAGAAGACAAAAAGGGAGAAGATACTCTCACATCAACTAGGCGTATCAACAGACTATGGAGATGCCCATTAATAGATATCAATGTGAGTGAGTAGGGATTGCCATGCAACGGATGCACTAGAGCTATAAGTGTATGGAAGCTCAACAAAAGAAACTAAGTGGGTGTGCATCCAACTTGCTTGCTCCCGAAGACCTAGGGCATTTTGAGGAATCCCATCATTGGAATATACAAGCCAAGTTCTATAATGAAAAATTCCCACTAGTATATGAAAGTGACTACATAGGAGACTCTCTACCATGAAGATCATGGTGCTACTTTGAAGCACGAATGTGGAACAAAGATAGTAGCATTGTCCCTTCTCTCTTTTTCTCTCATCTTTTTTCCTTTTTTTTTCTTTTCTTTTTTCCTTTTTTTATTTGGTGGGCTTATTTGGCCTCTTTTTTTATTTGGGCTTCTTTGGCCTCTTTATTTGGGCTTCTTTGGACTCTTTTTTTTTGTAAAGTCCGAAGTCTCATCCTGACTTGTGGGGGAATCATAGTCTCCACCATCCTTTCCTCACTTGGGACAATGCTCTAATAATGAAGATCATCACACTTTTATTTACTTACAACTCAAGAATTACAACTCAATACAAAATATGACTCTATGTGGATGCCTCCGGCAGTGTGCCGGGATATGCAATGAATCAAGAGTGACATGTATGAAAGAATTATGAAGGTGGCTTTGCCACAAATACGATGTCAACTACATGATCATGCAAAGAGCAATATGACAATGATGATGCGTGTCATAATAAACGGAACGGTGGAAAGTTGCATGGCAATATATCTCGGAATGGCTATGGAAATGCCATAATAGGTAGGTATGGTGGCTGTTTTGAGGAAGGTGTATGGTGGGTGTATGGTACCGGCAAAAGTTGCACGGCATAAGAGAGGCTAGAAATGGTGAAAGGGTGAGAGTGAGTATAATCCATGGACTCAACATTAGTCATAAAGAACTCATATACTTATTGCAAAAATCTACAAGTCATTGAAAAAAATACTACGTGCATGCTCCTTGGGGGATAGATTGGTAGGAAAAGACCATCGCTCGTCCCCAACAGCCACTCATAAGGAAGACAATCAATAAATAAATTGTGCTCCAACTTCATCACAAAGCGGTTCACCATACGTGCATGCTACGGGAATCACAAACTTCAACACAAGTATTCCTTAAATTCATAATTACTCCACTAGCATGACTCTAATATCACCATCCTCATATCTCAAAACAATTATCAAGCATCAAATTGATCATAGCATCCAATTCACTTTCTATGATAGTTTTTATTATACCCAACTTGGACGCCCATCATTCTAGGGCCAATTTTATAACCATAGCAAATACCATGATTCTATAAGACTCTCAAAATAATATAAGTGAAGCATGAGAGATCAACAATTTCTACAAAATTAAACCATCGCTGTGCTCTAAAAGATATAAGTGAAGCACTAGAGCAAAAAATTTCTAGCTCAAAAGATATAAGTGAAGCACATAGAGTATTCTAATAGATTCCAAATCAAGTATGTCTCTCCCAAAAGGTGTGTAAATCAAGTATTATTGTGGTAAACTAAAAATCAAAGACTCATATCATACAAGACGCTCCAAGCAAAACACATATCATGTGGCGAATAAAAATATAGCTCCAAGTAAAGTTACTGATAAACGAAAATGAAAGAGGGGATGCCTTCCCGGGCATCCCCAAGCTTAGGCTTTTCGTTATCCTTGAATATATTGGGGTGCCATGGGCATCCCAAAGCTTAGGCTCTTGCCACTCCTTATTCCATAGTCCATCAAATCTTTACCCAAAACTTGAAAACTTCATAACACAAAACTCAACAGGAAAACTCATAAGCTCCGTTAGTGCAAGAAAGAAAAATCACCACATAAGGTACTGTAATGAACTCATTATTTATTTATATTGGTGTTAAACCTACTGTATTCCAGGTTCTCTATGGTTCATACCCCCCGATACTAGCCATAGATGCATCAAAATAAGCAAACAACACACGGAAAACAGAATCTGTCAAAAACAGAACAGTCTGTAGCAATCTGTAACTTTAGAATACTTCTGGAACTCTAAAACTCCTAACACAATATAAAGTCCTGGGAAATTTGTCTATTGATCTACTGCAACAAGAATCAACGCAAAATCACATTTCTGTGATTTATTAAAATTATTCTCGTGCGCGCAAAAGTTCCTATTTTCAGCAGAATCAAATTAACTATCACCGTAGGTTATCCTATAGGTTCTACTTGACATAAACACTAATTAAAACATAAAACCACATCTGAATAGAAGCTAGATGAAATATTTATTACTAAACAGAAGCAAAAATCAGGAAACAGAAACAAAATTGGGTTGCCTCCCAACAAGCGCTATCGTTGAATGCCCCTAGCTAGGCATAAAAGCAGGAGTAGACCTAAGTATTGCCATCTTTGGCATTCAATTCATAAGTAGCTCGCATGATAGATTCATAAGGTAATTTGACTTTATTTCATGGAAAGTGTTCCATGCCTTTCCTTAATGGAAATTGGAATATAATATTCCCTTCCTTCATATCAATAATTGCACCAATCATTCTAAGGAAAGGTCTACCAAGAATAATAGGACATGAAATATTGCAATCTATATCAAGAACGATAAAATCTACGGGCACATAATTCCTATTTGCAACAATAAGAACATCATTGATCATTCCCATAGGTTTCTTAATGGTGGAATCCGCAAGGTGCAAGTTTAAAGAGCAATCATCAAAATCATGGAAACCTAGCACATCACATAAAGTTTTCAGAATTGTGGAAACACTAGCACCCTTATCACACAAAGCATAGAATTCATGATCTTTAATTTTAATTTTTATAGTAGGTTCCCACTCATCATACAATTTTCTAGGTATAGAAACTTCCAACTCAAGTTTTTCCTCATAAGATTGCATCAAGGCATCAACAATATGTTTGGAAAAAAGCTTTATTTTGACTATAAGCATGAGGATAAATCAACACGGATTGCAACAAGGAAATACAATCTATTAAATAATAATTATCATAATTAAATTCCTTGAGATCCATAATAGTGGGTTCAACGCTATTTAAAGTTTTGACCTCTCAAATCCCACTTTTACCAATTTTAGCATCAAGATCTAAAAACTCCGAATCATTGGGACGCCTTTTAACTAAAGTTGACTCATCTCCAGTCCCATCATTATCAAGATTCATATTACAAAACAAAGATTTAATAGGGGACACATCAATAACTTTTAGATCTTCATCATTATTTTATTGGAAACTAGAAGGACACACTTTTATAAACCAATCTTTCTTAGCACGCATCCTAGCGGTTCTTTCTTTGCACTCATCAATGGAAATTCTCATGGCTTTGAGAGGCTCATTGATATCATGCTTAGGTGGAATAGATCTACGTTTCAAAGAATCAACATCAAGCGAAATTCTATCAACGTTCCTAGCGAATTCATCAACTTTAAGCAATTTTTCTTCAAGCAAAGCATTGAAATTCTTTTGAGAGATCATAAATTCTTTAATGCTATTCTCAAAATCAGAGGGCATATTATTAAAATGTCCATAAGAGTTGTTGTAGGAATTACCATAATTATTAGAGGAATTACTAGGAAACGGCCTAGGATTAAAGTTTCCTCTATACGCGTTGTTACCAAAATTATTCCTACCAAAAAAATCACATCCATAGATTCATTATTATTCTCAATCGAAGTAGACAATGGCATATCATTGGGATCAATAGGAGCACTCTTAGTAGCAAACAATTTCATAAGTTCATCCATCTTTCCACTCAAAACATTAATTTTTTCTATATCATGCACTTTTTTACTAGTAGATCTTTCGCTGTGCCATTGAGAATAATTAACCATAATGTTACAAGGAGTTTAGTAGCTTCTCCTAAGGTGATTTCCGTAAAAGTGCCTCCCGTGGCCGAATCTAAAAGATTTCTAGAAGCAAAATTCAATCTGGCATAAAAATTTTGTATGATCATCCATAAGTTCAAATCATGAGTAGGGCAATTGCGAATCATTAATTTCATTATTTCCCAAGATTGGGCAACATGCTCATGGTCAAGTTCTTTAAAATTCATAATATTGTTTCTAAGAGAGATGATCTTAGAGGGAGGAAAATATTTAATCTTTGCACTTATTCCATGAATCAATACTATTCTTAGGCAAAGACGAAAACCAAGTTTTAGCACGATCTCTAAGTGAAAACGGAAATAACTTCAATTTATCAATATCATTTTGCGTATCTTTCTTCTTTTGCATATCACACAAATCAAAAAGTTGTTTAGATGAGTAGCGGCATCTTCACTAGGAAGGCTGGAGAATTGATCTTTCATAACAAGATTCAACAAAGCAGCATTGATTTCACAAGATTCAGCATCATTAAGAGGAGCAATCCGAGTGCTAAGGAAATCATTATTATTGGTATAGGAAATGTTACACAATTTGGTATTGTCTTGAGCCATCGTGACAAACAATCCAACACACAAGCACACAATAAGGCAAGCGAAAGAGAGAGGAGATTGGGAAAGAGAGGGCGAATAAAACGGCAAGGGTGAAGTGGGGGAGAGGAAAACGAGGCAAGTGGCAAATAATGTAATGCGAGGGAGATGAGTTTGTGATGGGTACCTGGTATGTCTTGACTTGAGCAAAGACCTCCCCGGCAACGGCACCAGAAATCCTTCTTGCTACCTCTTGAGCACTGCATTCGTTTTCCCTTGAAGAGGAAAGGGTGATGCAGCAAAGTAGTGTAAGTATTTCCCTCAGTTTTTGAGAACCAAGGTATCAATCCAGTAAGAGGCTCCTCAAAAGTCCCATGCAGCTACACAAACAAACAAGAACCTCGTAACCAACGCGATAAAGGGGTTGGCAATCCCTTCACAAAAACTTGCGAAAGTGAGATCTGATAGAGATAATATGATAAGATAAATATTTTTGGTATTTTTATGATATAGATTGGAAAGTAAAAGATGCAAATAGAAGTCGATGGAAAACTCATATGATAAAAGATAGACCCGGGGGCCATAGGTTTCACTAGTGGCTTCTCTCAAGATAGCATAAGTATTACGGCGGGTGAACAAATTACTGTCGAGCAATTGATAGAAAAGTGCATAGTTATGAGAGTATCTAGGCATGATCATGTATATAGGCATCACGTCCGCAACAAGTAGATTGAAACGATTCTGCATCTACTACTATTACTCCACACGCCGACCGACTCCTGCCTGCATCTAGAGTATTAAGTTCATAAGAACAGAGTAACGGATTAAGAAACATGAGATGACGTAGAGGGATAAACTCATGCAATATGATATAAACCCCATCTTTTTATCCTCGATGGAAACAATACAATACGTGCCTTGCTGCCCCTGCTGTCACTGGGAAAGGACACCGCAAGATTGAACCCAAAGCTAAGAACTTCTCCCATTGCAAGAAAGTTCAATCTAGTAGGCCAAACCAAACTGATAATTCAAAGGGACTTGCAAAGATAACTAATCACATATAAAAGAATTTAGAGAAGATTCAATTATTTCTGATAGATAAACTTGATCATAAACCCACAATTCATTGGATCTCGACAAAACACACCGCAAAAAGAGTTACATAGAATAGATCTCCAAGAAGATCGATGAGAACTTTGTATTGAGATTCAAAGAGAGAGAAGAAGCCATCTAGCTAATAACTATGGACCCGAAGGTCTGTGGTAAACTACTCACAACTTATCGGAGAGGCCTTGGAGATGATGTAGAGGCCCTCCATGGTCGATTCCCCCTCCGGCGGAGCACCGACGAAGGCTCCAAGATGGGATCTCGCGGATACAGAAGGTTGCGGCGGTGGAAATAGTTTTTCGTGGTGCTCCTAGATGTTTTCAGGGTACGTGTATATACACTACTAGGGAAAAGGCTAGCAGCAGCGCGGGTTTTAGGTGTATCAGTAGCGCGGGGTGGGGCGCTACTAATAAGGCGCTACAGCTAACATATAGCAGTAGCGCGTTGTCACCGACGCTAGTGCTACACAAGTGTAGCAGTAGCGCGGTTACTGGGAGCACGCTACTGCTAGTAGCTCTAGCGCCCTTTGCAGCAACGCGCTACTGCTATAGCGGCGCTGCTGCTAACTTCTATACACTCGCTACTGCTAATTTAATAGGTTTTTTGTCTTTTTTGGCATATTTGTTTTGTATTTGAACAGGCTTTATAGAAGAATCTTTAGCATATAGAAATGTCATCATGATACACATACAAATGCCTGCGAGACCACGAATATAATCATAGCATATACATACAAATAGTCTCATCATAATCATCATCCAACACAAAGTGGTCTCTCGTCATCATCTCGAAAATAGCGATACAAGTCCTTGATTACTTGCAAATACATCGTCATCCATCTAAACAATGGTATACGCAAGAAGAGCTATCACTTTGAGTACATGAGTTCGTATCCCTCTCTCGCATTAGCGTGAACCTAAACTAACTACTGCCTGTCGCTCGGAAACCGGAAACCGGCAACACCTGGCCCTGACACTCCGGCCACTCATCGTATATATACTCCTGGCGTAGCACTTCTTCGCCATCGATGATCTATGCACCTGCATCGTCACATGAGTCGATGATATGCAACATATATAGTTGAGCAATAGAAAGAGACAGACTTGACAAAAATAGAAACAACATATCATAAGCATAAATAACAAAGTTCATCGTACTCAAAATGCCCTAACTAGAGTGATCTTCGCTAGTCAAGGAGGAGGACGGTTTAATTACATCACAAATAAAGTTTCACTGCGCATAACTCAAAGTTTTGTCATACGGAAAGTATGGACTAAACATACACATTGTCATATATCGACAATCACTCCAACATGCCGTGCCATCCATCGAGGTCAGGGAGATAGTCCCCGAGCTTAGTGAAAGGCTTCATGTCGAGACGCTGAGAGGCTATCCATGTTCGGACGTCTTCCCGCGACATTTGTCCTTCTCCGTAGAACATCCCTGTTTTTCCGACGACCTCTTTCATGATGATTTGGGCAAGTTCACGCCGGATGTTATAGAACTCAGCTCGAAGTCGATGATCCTCGATATCTCCTATGTCCTTTGCCCATTGCAGAATATGGGCATCGCCAGATCTAGGTGACATGTGAAGGTTCTGGTGATCCCGTCTGTACTCCAGCATGTGGTGTAGGACATAGAATCCATCATTAAGAGAATTGTTCGGTTGCTGGATGCAGCAGAAGTCGGTCTTATGGCTGAAGGCGGCCCTGCTGCCCCTTCTCTTCTTGTCCCTAACCTCTCCACCCCTTGCTTGGTAGTAAAACATAGCACTGTCGAGAACATCTTTGATGTGGGTGTAATCCTTTTTGTGAATGTTCTTCGACGAGTCCAAGTAAAGAGCGTGGGAGAATCGGGGGTAGAGGATGATGAGGAGGGAGCTCCTCATATTTTCTATCTTCTGTAGTTTCACATCATTGATGGTGGCGGTTGTCCGAAAGATGCAGCCAATTTGATTGCCGTAGCACGCGCGCGCTTCCTCGCACGCCTTTGGCTCAAAATTGCCGTCGTCCACCTCCGTGACCACCATTCTAGTAGTCCTGAGTTTGTTAGGAACCCGTTGCCTCTTTGCTTTCGGTTCTACACCGGCTCCACTCCCCGAGGCAGCACCGGTCTCAGCGCCAGTCTCGATGCCGGTCTGAATCTCAACGCCGGTCTCAGTCTCAACACCGGTCTGCGTGTCGGTCTCAATCCCCGATGCCACCGGTGGGCCCAGCAACAACATCAGTTGATCGTTGGTAAGGCTAAAATATTCGTCTGCCGCCAGATAGACGTCGTCGCAATCACCAGAACCCTGTCCTTCATCGTTGCTAGCCATGTTTCCTATGATTAAATCTAGTCAATTAATTCTAGACCTAATAAAATGAATAATGACATAAAAAAAGGACTATTGTTTTGCAGGAATGTTGACTCCTTCCTGGTGCGGAAAATCCCGGGCACTCGATATGTCCTAGTTTGTAGCACAAGTCAGGCCAAAATTCACGGAAAATTTCGGCATGACCTTTGCTAAAAAGTGGACAAATCGAGAACCTGAAATTTGCCGGAACAGAAATGAATCAACATTCCGGCAAAACATAGGCCACTCAGCATCATTCCCTGGAAACAACAAAGCCACTTGGGCACAATCGAACAACTTCAATGAAAAGATATAACATGAGCAAACACTATTGAGGAATTTGCATATAACATGGCCACTTCAATGAAATGATATAATCAACAATAATGGAATATGCAAACGAACATCAATGACATATAGCTACTATTCTGTTTGACCAAGTTTTTGAAAAGAAAAACAATTCTGTTTTTTGTTTATAGCTAAATGCCATAGAAAAACAATTCTGTTTTTTGTTTATAGCTAAATGCCATAGCTACTGTTTTTTATTTATAGCTAAATACTTTTGTTTTTTGTCTAAAGCTAAAAGTATTTATAGCTACTGTTCTGTTTGACCAAGTTTTTGAAAAGAAAAACAATTCTGTTTTTTATTTATAGCTAAATACTTTTGTTTTTTGTCTAAAGCTAAAAGTCTAGGAACTACATTTTCTCTAACCCTTTTGACCTCACCAGAATTTCCACAGCAAGACCTTAGTACCTACACCCAATTTCTTCAAAAATATTCAGGTCCATAGTCCAAATAATTCAAATTTCATTTGAATGAAATTTGGAACAAATTCAGGTCCGTAGTCAAAAAAAAAATTTATAGCTAAGTGTTTGTTGTTTATACCCTTTGTTAATTTAAATCTAAATGCTACTATTATTTATATACCCTCTATTAGTTTAAAGCTAAATGGAATTACTGTTTAGGAATTTTCATAAAAATTGCCCTAGCTAATTTTCTAAAAAAATTGCAAATCATTTTTCCTAAATGCTATAAAATGCCTACTGCCCCTAAAAAAATCTAGGGTTCATATGAACACCTAGGGTTCATATGAACATCAACACACTATCAACACATATATATATAATTGCCCTAGCAGAGAGAAATAGGAGGGTAGGGACAGGAGAGGCATAGCCTTACGGTCGGCTGTGAGGGCAGGCTCTGGCTCGGGCAGCAGTGGTGAGGTCGAGGGCGGCGGCGGCGAGCTCGAGGGAGGCGACAGTGAGGTCGACGACGGCCTCGGGCGGCGGCTGTGAGGTCGAGGGGGCGGCCTCGGGCGGCGGCGGTGTGGTCGAAGGCGGCGGGCGGCGGCGGTGTGGTGGAAGGCG
>LR880970.1:415346-449972 GCA_904067115.1 Aegilops sharonensis | reverse complement strand
TATAGCAAATGGTTCCTTAATGATGGTAAAAAGATTGGGATGAATACTTATAGATTTAAGATCCGCAGTTTCCTTACTAGATGATTCTCCCTTATTCTTAGGAACATAAATAAGCTTAGTTTTTTTAGTAGAAGAACTTGGAGTGTTTTGAACGGAAGAAAAAACGGTTCCCAAGTTGGTAATGATACCATCAAGTTTATCGATTCTTGTGGAATCTAGATTTATTTTCTCATTAACTATGGGTTCTTTTTCTTTAATATTTTTCAAAGTCATTCCTACCTTAGATCCATATTGGGTAATTTGATTGTGGATCTTTTTATCAAGATTTTCAATTGATTCAATGGTTGCAACTTTATTCTCAATAGTTCAAGCCTTTGCATAACATGCTCCAAAGTTAATGTAGTTCCATTAATCAAAAGGGGCGGTGAGCCAAATATATCTATTCAATCATTATAAGAATCAAAAGTATGGCTACCCAAGAAATTCCCTCCGGTAATGGTATCAAGGATATATCTATACCAAGTATTAGCACCTACGTAAAAATTACGAAGAAGAACTGAAGTAGATTTCTTCCTAGTAGATCTATTTTGAGCATTGCAAATTCTATACCAAGCATCTTTTAAATTTTCTCCCTCCCTTTGCTTAAAATTTAGAACTTCATTCTCGGGAGATAGCGGATAAGATATGAGACAAGTCACGACGACAAGCAAGCAAACTAGCACACGAGCAAACAGAAAGGCAACGAGAAAAGGCAAACGGGAGAGAGAGGAGGAGATTGGGAAAGAGAGGGTGAATAAAGCGGCAAGGGTGAAGTGGGGGAGAGGAAAACGAGAGGCAAATGGCAAATAATGTAATGCGAGCGATAGGGATTGTGATGGGTACTTGGTATAGTTGACTTGCTTGTGTGAGCCTCCCCGGCAACGGCGCCAGAAATTCTTCTTGCTACCTCTTGAGCACTGCGTTTAATTTCCCCGAAGAGGAGAGGATGATGCAGCAAAGTAGCGTAAGTATTTCCCTCAGTTTTTGAGAAGCAAGGTATCAATCTAGTAGGAGACCATGCACAAGTCCCTCGTACCTACACAAAACGATAGCTACTCGCAACCAACGCGATTAGGGGTTGTCAATCCCTTCACGGTCACTTACGAGAGTGAGATCTGATAGAGATGATAAATAATATTTTTGGTATTTTTGATAGATAGATGCAAAGTGAAAAGTCAAAGGCAAAGTAAAAACAAAGCAAGTAATAAAGCGATAGAGATTGATATGATGAGAATAGACCCGGGGGCCATAGGTTTCACTAGTGGCTTATCTCAAGAGCATAGTTATTTTACGGTGGGTGAACAAATTACTGTTGAGCAATTGACATAATTGAGCATAATTATGAGTATATCTAGGTAATGATAATGTATATAGGCATCACGTCCGAGACAAGTAGATCGAAACGATTCTGCATCTACTACTATTACTCCACTAATCGGCCGCTATCCAGCATGCATCTAGAGTATTAAGTTAAAAACAGAGTAACGCCTTAAGCAAGATGACATGATGTAGAGGGATAAATTCATGCAATATGATAAAAACCCCATCTTGTTATCCTCGATGGCAACAATACAATACGTGCCTTGCTGCCCCTGCTGTCACTGGGAAAGGACACCGCAAGATTGAACCCAAAGCTAACCACTTCTCCCATTGCAAGAACTACCAATCTAGTTGGCCAAACCAAAAAGGATAATTCGAAGAGACTTGCAAAGATAACTCAATCATACATAAAAGAATTCAGAGAAGATTCAAATATTTTCGATAGATAAGTTGGATCATAAACCCACAATTCATCGGTCTCAACAAACACACCGCAAAAAGAAGATTACAACGAATAGTTCTCCACGAGAGAGGGGGAGAATATTGTATTGAGATCCAAAAAGAGAGAAGAAGCCATCTAGCTACTAGCTATGGACCCGAAGGTCTGAAGTAAACTACCCACACTTCATCGGAGTGGCTATGGTGTTGATGTAGAAGCCCTCCGTGGTGGATGCCCCCTCCGGCGGAGCTTCGGAACAGGCCCCAAGATGGGATCTCGTGGATACAGAAGGTTGCGGCGGTGGAATTAGGTTTTTGGCTCCTTTTCTGATCGTTTGGGGATACGTAGGTATATAGGAGGAAGGAGTACGTCGGTGGAGCAACAGGGGCCCCACGAGGTAGGGGGCGCGCCCAGGGGGGAGTGCCCTCCACCCTCGCGACCGCCTCTGACACTTCTTGGAGTAGGGTCCAAGTCTCCTGGATCACGTTCGGTGAGAAAATCACGTTCCCGAAAGTTTCATTCCGTTTGGACTCCGTTTGACATTCCGTTTCTTCGAAACACTGAAATAGGCAAAAAAACAGCAATTCTGGGCTGGGCCTCCGGTTAATAGGTTAGTCCCAAAAATAATATAAAAGTGGAAAATAAAGCCCAATATAGTCCAAAACAGTATATAAAGTAGTATGGAGCAATAAAAAATTATAGATACGTTGGAGACGTATCAACGATGGGAGAGGGGATGATACGTCTCCAACGTATCTATAATTTATGAAGCATTGATGCTATTGTATTATCTATTTTGAATGATTATGGGCTTTATTATACACTTTTATATTATTTTTGGGACTAACCTATTAACCGGAGCCCCAGCCCATATTGCTGTTTTATTGCCTGTTTCAGTATTTCGACAAAAAGGAATATCAAACGGAGTCCAAACGGAATGAAACCTTCGGCAACGTGATTTTTTGGAAGAATATCATCCTGGAGGCTTGGAGATCAAGTCAGAAGATCCTCGAGGCAGCCACGAGATAGGAGGCCCCCCCCCCCCCCTGTAGGGCGCGCCCTCTGTCTCGTGGGCCCCTCGAGCACCTCCCGACCGACTTCTTTCACCTATATAAGCCTACGTAGCCTAAAACCATCGAATATCAAGATAGAATGGGAATTCCGCCGCCGCAAGCCTCTGTAGCCATCAAAAATCTCTCGGGAGTCCGTTCCGGCACCCTGCCGGAGGGGGAACCCATTGCCGGTGGCCATCTTCATCATCCCGACGCTCTCCATGACGAGGAGGGAGTAGTTCACCCTCAGGGCTGAGGGTATGTACCAGTAGCTATGTGTTTGATCTCTCTCTCTCTCGTGTTCTCGACTTCACACGATCTTGATGTATCGCGAGCTTTGCTATTATAGTTGGATCTTATGATGTTTCTCCCCCTCTACTCTCTTGTGATGAATTGAGTTTCCCTCTTGAAGTTATCTTATCGGATTGAGTCTTTATTTGAGTACACTTGATGTATGTCTTGCCGTGTTTATCTGTGGTGACAATGGGATATCACGTGCCACTTGAAGTATGTTTTGGTGACCAACTTGTGGGTTCCGCCCATGAACCTATGCATAGGGGTTGGCACGCGTTTTCTTGACTCTCCGGTAGAAACTTTGGGGCACTCTTTGAAGTACTTTGTGTTGATTGGATGAATCTGAGATTGTGTGATGTATATCGTATAATCATGCCCACGGATACTTAAGGTGACAATGGAGTATCTAGGTGACATTAGGGTTTTGGTTGATTTGTGCCTTAAGGTGTTATTCTAGTACGAACTCTTGAATAGATTGATCCGAAAGAATAACTTTGAGGTGGTTTCGTACCCTACCATAATCTCTACGTTTGTTCTCCGCTATTAGTGGCTTTGGAGTGACTCTTTGTTGCATGTTGAGGGCTTGTTATATGATCTATCTATGTTATTATTGCTGAGAGAACTTGCACTAGTGAAAGTATGAACCCTAGGCCTTGTTTCCTATCATTGCAATACCGTTTGTGCTCACTTTTATCATTAGTTACCTTGTTGTTTTTATATTTTCAGATTACAAATACCCATATCTACTATCCATATTGCACTTGTATCACCATCTCTTCGCCGAACTAGTGCACCTATACAATTTACCATTGTATTAGGTGTGTTGGGGACACAAGAGACTTTTAGTTATTTGGTTGCAGGGTTGTTTGAGAGAGACCATCTTCAACCTACGCCTCCCACGGATTGATAAACCTTAGGTCATCCACTTGAGGGAAATTTGCTACTGTCCTACAAACATGTGCACTTGCAGGCCCAACAACGTCTACAAGAAGAAGGTTGTGTAGTAGACATCAAGCTCTTTTCTGGCACCGTTGCCGGGGAGGTGAGAGCTTGAAGCACTGTTCAAGATATCTTTCGATATTTCGATAAATCAGCCGATTTATCACTTACCGGTGTCTGACCGATAAGATAAACCGGCCGATAAATTAGGCGATATGGCGATAAATCGGCCAATCTGACGATAAACTGGCCGATTTACCCCTTATCGTGGGTCGATCGATAAGTTCCCGATATGAGATATCCCCAACATTGCTCGAAGGTATATCTTTAGATCTTGCAATTGAATCTTTTTGTTTCTTGATTTATCACTAGTTTAGTTTATAAAAGAGAACTACAAAAAAATGGAGTTGAGTTTGTCGCATACTCTTCGTCTTTTTAATATCTTTCGTGAGTTTGATGGAAAGGAAAATTGTGCTCAATTGCTAGAAGAAGAATGCATTAAAATGCTTGGTACTGAATCTTTGAATGATGAGCATGACTGCAATGTTGTTAGTATAAACTCCTTGAATATCCATGGTACTAATGATGATTGGTCTAGTCATGATGAAAATATCTCTTGTGAGCATGTCAATTTTTGTGGAGTGCATGTTTGCATGAACACACCAAATAGAGAAGATATATATTGCAAGAGGCATAAGCATGAACACACCAAATATATATTGCGAGCGGCGCCGGGGTGCGGCTTGAATGGAGGGTCTAGAGGCCTCTCTGTTGCGGCCACGGGGTGGCCGGTCGGCCGCATCATGCGCTGGTAATGTAGGTTTGGGTGCTGCTTCCTCTAATTGGGGTAGCAGCCTGCGTTTTGGGTATCTCTTGGAGGGGCGTTCGAGTTCGTACTCTTCGGCTGCGAGGACTTCAGTCCATCTGTCAGCTAGCAAGTCTTAGTCAGCTCTAAGCTGCTGCTGCTTTTTCTTGAGGCTGCTTGCCGTGGCCATAAGCCTGCGTTTGAAACGCTCCTTTTCGGCGGGGTCCTCAGGCACGAAAAATTCGTCGTCGTCGAGGCTTGCCTCATCTTCGGAGGGAGGCATATAATTATCGTCCTCCACCTCCCTGTCTGCCGCTCTATCATGAGGGTTGGCTTCTCCCTCCTCCTGTGCTGAATCCTGCTGGAGGGGGTTGTCTTCGGCACTATCCGGGGTGTTATTATCTCCCGTGCCGGAATCACCATTTTTGCTGTGGCGGGATTTAGAGCGGCGCCGCTGACGCCGGCGCTTGGGCTGCTTCTTGGAGGGGTCATCCTCCGTTGTTCCCATCTTTTGGGATGTCCACCATGTATATGTCGTATGACGAGGTGGCTTTCCAGTGCCCTGTAGGCGCTGGTTCTTGATCGTCTCTAGCATCGTCGTCCATACCGTCGATGTCTTCGGAGTCGAAGTCGAGCATGTCGGTTAAATCATCGACAGTGGCTACAAAGTGGGCGATGGGTGGGCGTTGAATTTCTTCGTCGTCCGCATCCCAACCTTCCTGACCATAGTCCGGCCAGGGCTCTCCTGATAAAGAGAGAGACTTTAGTGAATTCAGGATGTCGCCAAAGGGCGAGTGCTGAAAGATGTCCGCGGCAGTGAACTCCATAACCGGCACCCAATCGAATTCGATTGGCAGGGGCGCGGAGGGTTCGGAGTCCGGAGAGGACTCCGGCACCTTGGAGTCACGGTCTTCGCAGAGCACAGGGATGGAGTTCGGCTCAATCGCCGTAGAGATCGTAGCCCCCTGAGGCGGTGTCCAACCACTCGTCCTCGATCGGCGGAGTCGGCTCCGGGCTAAGGGTCGGAGCGGACGCTGGTGCGGCCTCCAGGGCACTGTTCGGCGGTAGAGCTAGATCGTGCCCATCGAGACAGTGCGGCGCGCTTGGCTGTGGCTCGAATCCGTCGAAGATCAAGTCTCCGCGGATGTCGGCCGTGTTGTTCAAACTCCCAAATCTGACCTGATGGCCAGGGGCGTAGCTTTCGATCTGCTCTAGATGGCCAAGTGAGTTGGCCTGCAGTGCGAAGCCGCCGAATACGAAGATCTGTCCGGGGAGAAAAGTCTCACCCTGGACCGCCTCGTCGTTGATGATCGAAGGAGCCATCGGGCCTAAGGACGACGACACAGAGGAACTCTCAATGAAAGCACCAATGTCAGTGTCATAACCGGCGGATCTCGGGTAGCGGGTCCCGAACTATGCGTCTAGGCGGATGGTAACAAGAGACAAGGGACACGATGTTTTTTCCCAGGTTCGGGCCCTCTCGATGGAGGTAAAACCCTACTGCTGCTTGATTAATATTGATGATATGGGTAGTACAAGAGTGGATCTACCACGAGATCAAGGAGGCTAAACCCTAAAAGCTAGCCTATTGTACGATTGTTGCTCGTCCTACGGACTAAAACCCTCCGGTTTATATAGACACCGGATAGGGTTAGGTTTACACAGAGTCGGTTACAATGGTAGGAGATCTACATATCCGTATCGCCAAGCTTGCCTTCCACGCCAAGGAAAGTCCCATCTGGACACGGGACGAAGTCTTCAATCTTGTATCTTCATAATCCAGGAGTCTGGCCAACGATGATAGTTCGGCTATCCGGACACCCCCTAACCCAGGACTCCCTCAGTTACCTTATCAAGTTCTACTTTCCTCCCACTCACTTCTTTCGAGAGAAACTCCTTCTCTAGAAAGGATCCATTTTAGCAACAAATATCTTGCCTTCGGATCTGTGATAGAAGGTGTACCCAACAGTTTCCTTTGGGTATTCTATGAAGACGCACTTCTCCGATTTGGGTTCGAGCTTATAAGGTTGAAACTTTTTCACATGAGCATCGCAACTCCAAACTTTAAGAAACGACAACTTTGGTTTCTTGCCAAACCACAGTTCATAAGGTGTCATCTCAACGGATTTTGATGGTGCCCTATTTAAAGTGAATGCAGTTGTCTCTAATGCATAACCCCAAAATGATAGTGGTAAACCGATAAGAGACATCATAGATCGCACAATATCCAATAAAGTGCGGTTACGACGTTAGGACACACCATAATGCTGTGGTGTTCCAGGTGGTGTGAACTGTGAGACTATTTCACATTGTTTTATATGAAGGCCAAACTCATAACTCAAATATTCTCCTCCACGATCAGATCGTAGAAACTTTATTTTTTTGTTACGATAATTCTCCACTTCACTCTGAAATTCTTTGAACCTTTCAACTATTTCAGACTTATGTCTCATCAAGTAGATATACCCATATCTGCTCAAATCATCTGTGAAGGTGAGAAAATAACGATACCCGCCGCGAGCCTCAATATTCATTGGACCACACACATCAGTATGTATGATTTCCAACAAATCAGTTGCTCGCTCCATAGTTCCGGAGAACGACGTTTTAGTCATCTTGCGCATGAGGCACGGTTCGCAAGTACCAAGTGATTCATAACCAAGTGATTCTAGAAGTCCATCTGTATGGAGTTTCTTCATGTGGTTTACACCAATATGACCCAAACGGCAGTGCCACAAATAATTTGCACTATCATTATTATCTTTGCATCTTTTGGCATCAATATTATGAATATGTGTATCACTACGATCGAGATCCAACAGACTATTTTCATTGGGTGTATGACCATTGAGGGTTTTATTCATGTAAACAGAACAACAATTATTCTCTAACTTTAAATGAATAACCGTATTGCAATACACATGATCAAATCATATTCATGCTCAGCGCAAACGCTAAATAACATTTATTTAGGTTTGACACTAATCCCGAAAGTATAGGGAGTGTGTGATGATGATCATATCAATCTTGGAACTACTTCCAACACTTATTGTCACTTCCCTTCAACTAGTCTCTGTTTATTATGTAACTCCTGTTTCGAGTTACTAATTTTTAGCAACCGAACAAGTATCAAATACCCAGGGGCTACTATAAACACTAGTAAGGTACACATCAATAACCAATATATCAAATATACCCTTGTTCACTTTTCCATCCTACTTATCCACCAAATATTCAGGGTGTTTCCGCTTCCAGTGACCATTTCCTTTGCAGTAGAAGCACTTAGTTTCAGGCTTTGGTCCAGCTTTGGGCTTCTTCACGGGAGTGAAAACTTGCTTGCCACTCTACTTGAAATTCCCTTTCTTTTCCTTTGCCCTTTTCTTGAAACTAGTGATCTTTTCAATCATCAACACTTGATGTTCTTTCTTGATTTCTACCATCGTTGATTTCAGCATCACGAAGAGCTCAGGAATCGTTTTCGTCATCCCTTGAATATTATAGTTCATCACGAAGTTCTAGTAACTTAGTAATGGTGACTAGAGAACTCTGTCAATCACTATCTTATCTGGAAGATTAACTCCCACTTGATTCAAGTGATTGTAGTACTCAGACAATCAATTCTCCTCCATCTTTTAGGCAAAGTATTTGTCAGGGGTCTCATACCTCTTGACACGGGCATGCGTCTGAAATACCAACTTCATCTCATGGAACATCTCATATGTTCCGTGGCGTTTCAAAAACGTTTTTGTCGTCCCGGTTCTAAGCCATAAAGCATGGTGCACAAAACTATCAAGTAGTCATCATATTGAGCTAGCCAAACATTCATAATGTCTGCATCTGCTCCTGCAATAGGTCCGTCACCTAGCGGTGCATCAAGGACGTAATTCTTCTGTGATCCAAATCAACTAAACCATGTCCGATCATCACGTGAGATGGAGTAGTTTTCAATGGTGAACATCACTATGTTGATCATATCTACTATATGATTCACGTTCGACCTTTCGGTCTCCGTGTTCCGAGGCCATATATGTATATGCTAGGCTCGTCAAGTTTAACCTGAGTATTCCGCGTGTGCAACTGTTTTGCACCCGTTGTATTTGAACGTAGAGCCTATCACACTCGATCATCACGTGGTGTTCAGCACGAAGAACTTTCGCAATGGTGCATACTCAGGGAGAACACTTGATAATTAGTGAGAGATCATCTTAAAATGCCACCATCAATCAAAGCAAGATAAGATGCATAAAGGATAAACATCACATGCAATCAATATAAGTGATATGATATGGCCATCATCATCTTGTGCTTGTGATCTCCATCTCCGAAGCACCGTCATGATCACCATCGTCACCTCCGCGACACCTTGATCTCCATCGTAGCATCGTTGTCGTTTCGCCATCTACTGCTTCTACGACTACCGCTACCTCTTAGTGATAAAGTAAAGCAATTACAGGGCGCTTGCATTTCATGCAATAAAGCGACAACCATATGGCTCCTGCCAGTTGCCGATAACTCGGTTACAACACATGATCATCTCATACAATAAAATATAGCATCACTTCTTGACCATATCACTGTTGGGGAACGTTGCACAAAATAAAAATTTTCCTACATTCACCAAGATCCATCTATGAGTTCATCTAGCAACGAGTGAGAGATGCATCTACATACCACTTGTAGATCGCGTGCGGAAGCGTTCAAGAGAACGGGGTTGAGGGAGTCGTTCTCGTCGTGATCCAAACCACCGGGAGTAGGACTCCCTCCTTTCCTAATCCAAGTAGGAGAGGGGAAGGAAGGGGAGGAGAAGGAGAAGGAAGGAGAGGGAGGAAAAGGAGGAAAGGGGGGTCGGCCCCCTAGTCCAATTCGGTTTGGGCTAGGGGGGCCGTGCGCCCTACCTCCTCTCTTCCACCTCTTGGCCCATGAGGCCCATTACTTCTTCCTCGTATTCCCGTAACGCCCCGGTACACCAAAAATACCCGAATCACCCGAAACCTTCCGAAGTCCGAATATAGTCGTCCAATATATCGATCTTTATGTCTTGACCATCTCGAGACTCCTCGTCATGTCCCCGATCTCATCCGGGACTCCGAACTCCTTCGGTACATCAAAACTCATAAACTCATAATAAAACTTGTAGGAGATATGCCCTAGAGGCAATAATAAATGATATTATTTATCTCCAAGTTCATAATTATGTTTATGTTCCATGCTATAACTGCAATGATTCTCGAGTCTGCAATATCCATGAGGCTCGGAGGAAGACTCATATGCACGTGTGGAATAATAAACGGTAAGAAGTATTCCTAGTTTGGCCTCTAAGACTAGCTCAAGTGTTGCATGATGGTTCCGTTTTCCTGATCATGGGCATGTCTATGCCAGCAACTTTGAGGGCACAATGTTAAGAGAACATTTGTGTTGAATCGACCCGGTTTGATGTTATGCTATGAGATTCATTCGTCACAAGTTAATGGTAAATAACACAGAGATGGTTAACGTTTGCATGATTCCTTAGACCATGAGAGTATCGAGTTTCTTCATGCTTGCTTCATGAACTTTGGGGTTTGTTAAACGTCATCCGTAAATGGGTGGCTATTACGGCGGCTTATGGGTTCATGGAAAAGTGTGTCAAGTAACTTGATAGCTCAAGATTGGGATTTGCTCTTCCGATGATGGAGAAATATTCTGGGGCCCTCTCGGTGTTACAGTATCCATCATCGTCTGGCTAGACACAGTGTGATTTGATCACAGGGATGCCGGAACACGGAAACGAGAAAAGAGAACAAAACCAGTAACGAGGTAACTAGCATAGTGGACAAGTTGTTGATCCACGGGGATGCAATTAAATCTAACCTCGGGTCTTTGTAACATATCACGAAGCAACAGGAATAGCACACGGCAACTGGAGGTTCACTCGAATATTCATTCGTGTGGGTATAGGGGTCAATATGGGTGTCCACGGCTCCAATGTTGATCATTGATCGGAAGGGGTTCCGGGTCATGTCTATACTTCACCGAACCTATAGGGTCACACACTTAAGGGTCATCTATCTGTTGAATACTAGACAGGGAGTCTGAGAGAAAATCACCGAAAAAGTTTTGGACACCGGAAAAGTTTCGGACAGCGGAAAAGGTTCGGTAGAGAGAGGTCATCGGATGAGTTTCGGTGAAACTGAAAAGTTGTTTCAGGGGATACCATTAAGTCAAATTGGTTTTGGCACATGCCTGATAATTCTTGGAGGGTGCCAGAATCATTCTGGAAGCTTTCTAGAATTTTTCGGGATAATAACCGGATATGCTCCGGGGCTGCCGGAACCACTTCAGATGTTTTTCGCAGATGAAATTCACTAACCTGAAATTGTTTCAGAACAAATCCAAAATCATTTTAGTGGGTACTGGAATTATTCTAAGACCCACAGAAATATTTTCGGATTTAATGGACGCAAAAAATTGTCTTCATGAATAGTAAAAACGCATTCTTGTTTGCTTTGCACAGATGAAAATCACTAAACCGAAATTGTTTCGGAACGTGTTGAAAATTATTTTTAGTGTGTAATGGAAATGTTCTGATCCCACATAAATATTTTCAGTTCGAATGGACGCTGAAAAATGTTGTCATGAATAGTGAAAGTGCTTTTTGCTTGGCTTCTTGGAGAAACCACCTTGAGGGCCTTTTGGTATTATCCCCTTGGCTTCTTGGAGAAGCCACCCTTGGGCTTGGCCTATAAATAGGGGTGGAGGGGGCTGCCTAAAGACATCCCTTTTCTCTCATACAAGTGCCATGCAATGATCTGGCTTCTTCTCTCCCTCCCAGCGAAATAGTTTCGTAGAGCCGAAAGGTTGTCTGGGTTCCGGCAGGAACTAGTTCTGGACGGCGAAGCCCTGCCGGATAGATAACACCATATGTGTGCAACTCTGTAGAGAGATCGTAGTTTCGGTCTTAGTTCGTGAGTGCCTCCCGGAGGGCTGTCCGTGTGACCGTCTGAGTTTTGAAGGTCCTCCCGAAGGGTTGTCCGAGTGACCGTTCGAGTTTCGAATGTCCTCCCGAAGGGCTGTCTGTGACACCGTACGGGGGGCTGTTCGACTGCCTCCCGGAGGGCTGTCTGAGGAGCAGATGAGGGTATACATCCTCGCGGTTGGGAGGTTGTAAATCCTAGCTGCGGGGATCTGCACCGCCGATCGTCATCGACTCTACTTCCCGGTGCGCTACGAGTCGGTAACGAAAAAGATCAAACCATGTATGCAGTCTCCATAGTGGTCCTGGGTTGGTGCATAGGTTGGAAATTTTTTGTTGTCTGCTGCGTTCCCCTTCAGTGGCATCAAGAGCCTTGCTATGCGTAGATGCAGGTTACGATCTAGAATACATGGAGATGTATGGGTATTGCATAATATAATTTTGGAGTAGATGAGATCTATTGCTGAAAATTATTTATGCGGGTGACAAATGAAATCTGTTACCCGACATTCTTGTTGCTTCCCTAGAATTTGCATTTGGTCAATCTCGAGACAGCATGGTGGAATTTGACAAAGTTCTGGCAATCCGTGATCCTGATTGATCATGGAAGTGCTATCAGTTCTTTGGGTTCTGCCGTAGTCAAAAGAAAGATGAAATTCACAGATGAAAGGGCATTGCAGATATGATCTGCACGGGGGTCATGCGTATGACGAAGTTTAGTATGGGGCTCGAGATTTAATTATCTCGTGTTTCATACACCCTGAGATGTTAATCTAGCAACTTTAATCATACTTGATGATAAAACGTTGTAGCTGCGGTTTAAGTCAAAACCTTAGAAGCCACGAAAAACAAGTTTGCATGAACCGATTAGAAACGTCTAACTTGGTTTTGCATGAGGGTTTGCATGTACATGTGATGTGGTATAGCAATGCTCATATTCAATTTGATTATGTATGAGATGACTATATGATGTAAATTGATTAACATGACCTGCGTGTCATGATTCGGCATGATGGCTGGAGCCATATGATTGTCACTTTAGTGACCTGCGTGTCAACCTTAAGTAATGCACTTATTTTATTAGCTATAGAGATAGCAATATTATTTGGTGCATCGAAAAGGTGGTGGCAATCTTCACGAAGGTGAACATCGACGTGAATGCCGAAGACGAAGAAATGAAAGACTTCTCCGTCAGAAAGGGCTATACCATATCATGCTATTATGAATTGCCTGAGATGTTTATCCCTTATGATGCACCCTTCTCGATTGCGCGGTAGTCGCTTTTTATTAGGGTGATCTCTCACTAAAATATCAAGTAGTTAGTGTTCTCCCAAGTGTAGCACCGTCACGGCACCTATCTTTTCGGGGTGCGCCATGGATGCATGGGTACGAACGATTAGAGAAGTGTGAGGCGGGTGAGGTCAGACCTCGCAGCAAGATCACTTGGTTGTCTTGACGTTCATGGCAGGATCGTCCTGAGCTCGGAACACACGCATCGAAAGATGAGCAAGAGTCACATAGAGATGTGATCGGCAAATTGGCCTACCGATTAAAATTCCCGTTATGAGATGATGATTCTATGGCGATGAGTTGAAGTCTGGATCTTGTATCACTCAAAATTAATTATGAGAGATATTGATTTGAGTGGGAGCGCACTCTTGAATTAACATGTTTAATTCTCAGTGCAATTAATTATGAACACTGTCTAAGTGTTTCTTGCAAAATAGTTGTAGAATAATGGCTCGCGTTTCCACCTTCCCTGTTAAAATTGAATAGCTGTTAAATATCTGGTTAAAACTTTACGATTGGTAACGTAATGTGAGGATTGTCCTCAAAAGTGCCGAGAAGGACATTGTCCTATCGCATACTTTCGGTATTCTCTCGCTTATGCTATGGATCATGTGACTCTCGTCCTTCGATCCAAAAGCTAGAATTTCGTTTCAGTAAAGTGCAATATGTTTGCTTCCATGAGACCCGAACTTCGAAAGTTTGCATAGTTATGTGATATTCATGGAATCTGAAAATCATTTTCAGAGACAGACAAAGGCTAAAAGATATGAGATATCCAAAGCAATGTTTGTTTGCAAACTACTAGTAAAGGAGTTTACTATCCATTAGACTGATAAGAGAGGGATCCAGAAGAACGCCTGTCATATGATGAAAGGTGAATAAAGCAACAACTTAAAGAGAAAGGAAATGTCCGAAGGGTGTTAGTGAAACTTTTATGCCTAGGAAGTCCGGGGCTAACGCCACTCTTAGGTTGAGTGCTTCTTCTGAGAGTAGGAGAAATACTGAAAGTTAAACTGTTAGAAGTATAAAGGCAAAAAGAAGATGACTGGAATATCCAGCTCATGTATGAATGTCATACAAGTTTTTGATGTATAAGTAGGCTGGTCAAAGATCTTGGGAATTATGGTTAAACATGTTAATCACTAATTCTTGGGTATTGTGAGTTAATCACAAAGATACCCGCTTGATTGCATTCTGTTGCGAATCAATGTAAGAGCTACTATGGCCTAAAAAGACTAGCCAGAAATGAGGTTAAGGTATACACAGGGAACATAGTAAATGTTACTATACCTTCCATCGGTGTATTGTCGTCTATATTTATTTTCATAATTCATTTAGAGTTTTACAAACTCTAGCCCGTTGCATCAGGTATCTTGCAAGAAGGTTGTTCATAAGAGAACTTTTTATGTTTGATGTTATGAATAACACAAGGGCCATACTTTCATTATGAATGAGATGTATGTTATGAATATTGATAATAATAAAATACCTCTGGGTTTACTTTCATAATTCATTTTAGAGTTTCATACACTCTAGCCCATTGCACAATGTTTGTTGCAAAAGATTTGTTCATAAAACCAACAATTGTTGTTAAGTATTATGAATAACATGAAGGGCCATGCTTCCATCCAAGATGGGATGTATGTTATGAATATTGATGGTAATATGATACATCCATAACGCTGACGCTAAATGTCGCGAGACTATGAGAATACCACACATGTGTGGCACTACATTTGGTCACATTGGAGAAACCCGCATGGAAATATTCCATTATGATGGATTTTGAAGTCGTTTGATTTTGAATCATCTGAAACTTGCAACTTTCCTCCGAAAAGTGAAGTGACTGAAATACCGTTCACAGGCCATAAGGAACGAGCAACAAACTTATTGGTGATCATACATTTTGATGTGTGTAGTTCAATAAATGTTGTTGCAAGTGGTGGATTTATTTATCTTCTGAAATGACTGAAGTAGATATATGGATATTTACTTGATGAGACGTAAGTCTGGATCTTTTGAAATCATTCGAAAGGTTTTCAAAAATGAAGTAGAAGTTATTGTAACAAGAAAATTATGTTTCTGCAATTTGATTGCACAAAGGAATATTTGAGTTACATGTTTAGCGAATGTCTGATGAGTTGTGAAAGGGGTTTCATAACTTGCACCTCCCGGAACACCACTGCAAGTGAAAAGTCCGTGGAGATGTAATCTAACCATTTATGACATGGTAAGGTCAAAGATGACATAAATAAATTTGCCATTATCCCTTTTAAAGTGATGCTTTAGAGACTGCGGCTTTTATACTGAAAAGAGCTACATCAGGTCTGTTGAAATGAAGCCATGGTATGGTACGCCCAACCATGTTATATCTTTTCTTAACATTTGGAATATGGGGCTTGTGTAAAAGGTTACAAACCTATTCAAAATCAGACAAGTGCTACTTTGTAGGTTATACCAAAATGTTGGGTATTCCTCCCTCACTATACCGAGGCAAATGGTTTTGCCGCAAAATGGTGTGCTTTTAAAGAGAATGGTTCTTTCAAAAAGGTGAGTGGGAGAATAGTGCAACTCGACGAGATAAATAATATCTTCGTCATCAGATAAAAGGAAAGAGACCTTGGAAGTAATTCCAGAGTTTCCTACCGCGACTGATACGGAAGTCTCTACAATAAAATGTATGAACTTCGGTCGAACTTGCAGTTGAACCACGTAGGCAATGCTCGTGCAAACCTCTCAGGTGCGCAAACGAGATATTGTTGTTAGACAACATTATACCTACGATACACAAGGAAGCGTTGATGGGCCCTGACTCCGAAATTGGCTAAATGCCAATACAACCCGAGTTAGTTTCCATATAAGTGATTCAAGATTAAAACCTTGATACACCTTTCAGAAGACTTAGAGTCTAACGAATATTTATGGAACTTAAAACTGGTACGGATAAAAATGTTTTATCCACAAAGCTCGACTTGTTGAAATAACAAGTTCAAGAGTTGACTACGATGAGGTTGTTTTCATCATAGCGATGCTTAAAGTCGGTTCGGGTTGAACTAGCAATTAATACATATTTCAATCATGAGATATGAAACATGGATGACAATAGGATTTCCATCTGATGGAAATGAAACCAAGGACTTGCATGTGTTACAGTCCAAGGCATTTTGTTTATCCAGAGGATGCTAGAAAGGGTGCAAACTTCAGAGTTCCAACGATGGACAGAAGAGAGAAAAATGGAGTTGGAATCTTCGTGCTTTGATGAAATGGTCAAAGGGATTTGACTTCATCAATGGGCAACGAAGATGCTTGTAATTCAAGAAAGTAAGTGGGAGTGTAATAATATTTCTAAAAACCTTGTGTGCTTGACACATTGTTAATTGGAAATAAATTTCTTGACACGAATTAGGACTTCATTTGAAAATAGTTTTTTTGATGAAGTGCTTAGGCTAAATAGCCTCAATATTAGGCATAGTGATCTATGGAGATAGATTTACCTAATAGGGCTAAGCAAGAAATACATATTGACAAGATGCTAAAACCGTTTAGCACTAAGAACGACAAGGAGTGATTCTTGCCGAAGTCACATGGAAAGAGTTTTTGCAAGAATCAGTGTCCCTAAACACTAATGAGCAAAATACATGATGGAGATTCCACACACTCATGTGTTTGGATTACTCATGTATTCCATGGTATGTAAAACAACCAGATATGTCCAATACTCCCAAGATGTTGCGAGTATGGATACTAAAGTGATCAAAGTACTGATCATGGGACAACAGTGAAAGATGTCATTGAGTACTAGAGTAAGTACTGATGATATGTTTTCTCGCAAGCGGAGATCATGAAGAGTTCGTTGTAAAATGTTACATCGATACAGTCTTCATCTTTTCTCCATGCGATTTTCGATTTAAGTTAAGGGTTTTGTGTAATACACAATATGGTGGCACGGTAGATGGAAATTGTTCCCAACAGGATACTGTGGCGAATTGTGACGCTTTAGAAGCGACAAACAAGATGTTGAATCATATAGTTCATTCATGAACTTAGTATGGTTCCAAGATGGCTTTTGTCAATGGGGAATCATATAGTTCATTCATGAACTTAGCAGGTAGTTTCTCCATAACTCAGTCTGAGGAATCCAGGTTCAACCTGTGATTAACACTTATACAAAGCCAAGTCCGCACAAAATATGAATTTTGTGAAAGCGTGAAAACGCGAGGATATGCAGAGATAGACACCGAGCTGAAGTCATCAGATCTGATGGACATCAGGTTATACCACATGCGAAGCATTTTTTACACCGCCATGCCATAGGTGTAAAGTGCATTAGCATTAACTAGATTATTGACTCTAGTGCAAGTGGGAGTCTGTAGGAGATATTCCCTAGAGGCAATAATAAATGATATTATTTACCTCCGAGTTCATAATTATGTTTATGTTCCATGCTATAACTGCAATGATTCTCGAGTCTGCAATATCCATATATGCACGTGTGGAATAATAAACGGTAAGAAGTATTCCTAGTTTGGCCTCTAAGACTAGCTCAGGTGTTGCATGATGGTTCCGTTTTCCTGATCATGGGCATGTCTATGCCAGCAACTTTGAGGGCACAATGTTAAGAGAACATTTGTGTTGAATCGACCCGGTTTGATGTTATGCTATGAGATTCATTCGTCACAAGTTAATGGTAAATAACACAGAGATGGTTAACGTTTGCATGATTCCTTACACCATGAGAGTATCGAGTTTCTTCATGCTTGCTTCATGAACTTTGGGGTTTGTTAAACGTCATCCGTAAATGGTTGGCTATTACGGCGGCTTATGGGTTCATGGAAAAGTGTGTCAAGTAACTTGATAGCTCAAGATTGGGATTTGCTCCTCCAACAATGGAGAGATATTCTCGGGCCCTCTCGTTGTTACGGTATCCATCATCGTCTGGCCAGACACAGTGTGATTTGATCACAGGGATGCCGGAACACGGAAACGAGAAAAGAGAACAAAACCAGTAACGAGGTAACTAGCATAGTGGACAAGTTGTTGATCCACGGGGATGCAAGTAAATCTCACCTCGGGTCTTTGTAACATATCACGAAGCAACAGGAATAGCACACAGCAACTGGAGGTTCACTCGAATATTCATTCGTGTGGGTATAGGGGTCAATATGGGTTTCCACGGCTCCGATGTTGATCATTGATCGGAAGGGGTTCCGGGTCATGTCTATACTTCATCGAACCTATAGGGTCACACGCTTAAGGGTCAACTATCTGTTGAATACTAGACAGGGAGTCTGAGAGAAAATCACCGAAAAAGTTTTGGACACCGGAAAAGTTTCGGACAGCGGAAAAGGTTCCGTAGAGAGAGGTCATCGGATGAGTTTCGGTGAAACTGAAAAGTTGTTTCAGGGGATACCGTTAAGTCAAATTGGTTTCGGCACATGCCTGATAATTCTTGGAGGGTGCCAGAATCATTCTGGAAGCTTTCTAGAATTTTCCGGGATAATAACCGGATATGCTCCGGGGCTGCCGGAACCACTTCAGATGTTTTTCGCAGATGAAATTCACTAATCTGAAATTGTTTCAGAACAAATCCAAAATCATTTTAGTGGGTACTGGAATTATTCTAAGACCCACAGAAATATTTTCAGATTTAATGGACGCAAAAAATTGTCTTCATGAATAGTAAAAAAGCATTCTTGTTTGCTTTGCGCAGATGAAAATCACTAAACCGAAATTGTTTCGGAACGTGTTGAAAATTATTTTTAGTGGGTAATGGAAATTTTCTGATCCCACATAAATATTTTCAGTTTGAACCGATGCTGAAAAATGTCGTCATGAATAGTGAAAGTGCTTTTTGCTTGGCTTCTTGGAGAAGCCACCTTGAGGGCCTTTTGGTATTATCCCCTTGGCTTCTTGGAGAAGCCACCCTTGGGCTTGGCCTATAAATAGGGGTGGAGGGGGCTGCCTAAAGACATCCCTTTTCTCTCATACAAGTGCCATGCAATGATCTGGCTTCTTCTCTCCCTCCCAGCGAAATAGTTTCGTAGAGTCGAAAGGCTGTCTAGGTTCCGGCAGGAACTAGTTCTGGACGGTGAAGCCCTGCCGGATAGATAACACCGTATGTGTGCAACTCTGTAGAGAGATCGTAGTTTCGGTCTTAGTTCGTGAGTGCCTCCCGGAGGGCTGTCCGTGTGACCGTCTAAGTTCTGAAGGTCCTCCCGAAGGGTTGTCCGAGTGACCATTCGAGTTTCGAAGGTCCTCCCGAAGGGCCGTCCGTGACACCGTCCGGGGGGCTGTTCGACCGCCTCCCGGAGGGCTGTCTGAGGAGCAGATGAGGGTATACATCCTCGTGGTTGTGAGGTTGTAAATCCTAGCTGCGGGGATCTGCACCGCCGATCGTCATCGACTCTACTTCCCGCTGCGCTACGAGTCGGTAATGAAAAAGATCAAACCATGTATGCAGTCTCCATAGTGGTCCTGGGTTGGTGCATAGGTTGGAATTTTTTTGTTTTCTGCTGCGTTCCGCTTCAAAACTGTCATCGAAACCTTAAGCGTGCAGACCCTACGGGTTCGAGAACTATGTAGACATGACAGAAACATGTTTCCGGTCAATAACCAATAGCGGAACCTGGATGCTCATATTGGCTCCTACATATTCTATGAAGATCTTTATTGGTCAAACCGCATAACAACATACGTTGTTCCCTTTGTCATCGGTATGTTACTTGCCCGAGATTTGATCGTCGGTATCTCAATACCAAGTTCAATCTCGTTACCGGCAAGTCTCTTTACTCGTTACGTAATGCATCATTCGTAACTAACTCATTATCTACATTGCTTGCAAGGCTTATAGTGATGTGCATTACCAAGAGGGCCCAGAGATACCTCTCCGACAATCCGAGTGACAAATCCTAATCTCGAAATATGCCAACTCAACAAGTACCTTGGAGACACCTGTAGAGCTCCTTTATAATCACCCAGTTACGTTGTGACGTTTGGTAGCACACAAAGTGTTCCTCCGGTAAACGGGAGTTGCATAATCTCATAGTCATAGGAACATGTATAAGTCATGAAGAAAGCAATAGCAACATACTAAACGATCAAGTGCTAAGCTAACAGAATGGGTCAAGTCAATCACATCATTCTCCTAATGATGTGATCCCGTTAATCAAATGACAACTCATGTCTATGGCTAGGAAACACAACCATCTTTGATCAACGAGCTAGTCAAGTAGAGGCATACTAGTGACACTATGTTTGTCTATGTATTCACACATGTATTATGTTTCCGGTTAATACAATTCTAGCATGAATAAAAAACATTTTTATCATGAAATAAGGAAATAAATAATAACATTATTATTGCCTCTAGGTCATATTCTCTTCACGTGCGTGAGTAATTCCATCGTAGGCTTGCTGGACGGTGATGGGTTGGATGAGATTTACCATGTAATCAAGTTAGTTTTGTTAGGGTTTGATCCCTAGTATCCACTATGTTCTGAGATTGATGTTGCTATGACTTTGCTATGCTTAATGTTTGTCACTAGGGCCCGAGTGCCATGATTTCAGATCTGAACCTATTATGTTTTCATGAATATATGTGTGTTCTTGATAATATCTTGCAAGTCTATAGTCACTCATTATGTGTTATGATCCGACAACCCCGAAGTGACAATAATCGGGATACTTATCGGTGATGACCGTAGTTTGAAGAGTTCATGTATTCATTATGTGCTAATGATTTATTCCGGTTCTCTATTAATAGGAGGCTTTAATATCCCTTAGTTTCCGTAAGGACCCCGCTGCCACGGGAGGGTAGGAAAAAATATGCCATGCAAGTTCTTCTCCATAAGCACGTATGATTATATTCGGAATACATGCCTACATTACATTGATGAATTAGAGCTAGTTCTGTGTCACCCTATGTTATAGCTATTACATGAGGAATCGCATCCGACATAATTATCCATCACTGATCTAATGCCTACGAGCTTTTCACATCTTGTGCTTCGCTTATTTACTTTTCCGTTGCTATTGTTACAATCACTACAAAACCCAAAAACATTACATTTGCTACTCTTACCTTTATTATCATACTACTTTGCTACTAAATACTTTGCTGCAGATACTAAGTTATCCAGGTGTGGTAGAATTGACAACTCAACTGCTAATACTCAAGAATATTATTTGGCTCCCCTTGTGTCGAATCAATAAATTTGGGTTGAATAATCTACCCTCGAAAGCTGTTGCGATCTCCTACACTTGTGGGTTATCAAGACTAATTTCTAGAAATCCTTCTTGCTACGTCTTGAGCTTGCGTTGGTCTTCCTTGAAGAGGAAAGGGTGATGCAGCAATAGTAGCGTAAGTATTTCCCTCAGTTTTTGAGAACCAAGGTATCAATCCAGTAGGAGGCTCCTCAAAAGTCCCACCCACCCACACAAACAAACAAATAACTCGCAAACAACGCAATAAAGGGGTTGTCAATCCCTTCACGGCCACTTGCGAAAGTGAGATCTGATAGAGATAGTATGATAAGATAAATATATTTTTGGTATTTTATAATATAGATGCAAAAAGTAAAGATGCAAATAAAAG
Organism: Aegilops sharonensis; assembly: GCA_904067115.1. Taxonomy (NCBI): domain Eukaryota; kingdom Viridiplantae; phylum Streptophyta; class Magnoliopsida; order Poales; family Poaceae; genus Aegilops; species Aegilops sharonensis. The sequence goes on along the minus strand of LR880970.1, from coordinate 428,249 downwards.
TAGATTGAAAGAAAATAAGATAAAAGATAGACCCAGGGGCCATAGGTTTCACTAGAGGCTTCTCTCAAGATAGCATAAGTATTACGGTGGGTGAACAAATTACTGTCGAGCAATTGATAGAAAAGTGTGTATTTATGAGAGTATCTAGGCATGATCATGTATATAGGCATCACGTCCGCAACAAGTAGACCGACTCCTGCCTGCATCTACTACTATTACTCCACACATCGACCGACTCCTGCCTGCATCTAGAGTATTAAGTTCATAAAGAACAGAGTAACGCATTAAGCAAGATGACATGATGTAGAGGGATAAACTCAAGCAATATGATATAAACCCCATATTTTTATCCTCGATGGCAAAAATACAATACGTGCCTTGCTGCCCCTGCTGTCACTTGGAAAGGACACCACAAGATTGAACCCAAAGCTAAGCACTTCTCCCATGGCAATAAAGATCAATCTAGTAGACCAAACCAAACTGATAATTCAAAGGGACTTGCAAAGATAACTCAATCATACATAAAAAAATTCAGAGGAGATTCAAATATTTCTCATAGATAAACTTGATCATAAACCCACAATTCATTGTATCTCGACAAACACACCGTAAAAAGAGTTTACATCGAATAGATCTCCACAAGAGAGGGGGAGAACATTGTATTGAGATCCAAAAAGAGAGAAGAAGCCATCTAGCTAATAACTATGGACCCGAAGGTTTGTGGTAAACTACTCACAACTCATCGGAAGGGCTATCGTGTTGGTGTAGAAGCTCTCCGTGGTCGATTCCCCCTCCGGCGGAGCGCCGGCGAAGGCTCCAAGATGGGATCTCGCGGATACAGAATGTTACGGCGGTGGAAATTGTGTTTCGGTGGCTCCCCGAATGTTTTTAGGGTACGTAGGTATATATAGGAGGAAGAAGTACGTCGGTGGCCGCCCGAGGGGCCCACAAGACAGGGGGGCGTGCCCAGAGGGGGTGGGCACGCCCTCCTATCTCGTGGCCGCCTCAGCTGCTTCTTGACTTGCACTCCAAGTTCTCTGGATCACGTTCGTTCCAAAAATCACGCTCCCAAAGGTTTCATTCCGTTTGGACTCCGGTTAGTAGGTAATCCCAAAAATGATATAAATGTATAAAATAAAGCCCATAAACATCCAAAAAGGGTAATATAATAGCATGGAACAATCACAAGTTATAGATACATTGGAGACGTATCACCTGCTGAAACGGAAAAACCATCTCATCAAAGTAAACGTGTCGTGAAGTGATCACCCGATGTGAGATAGGATCATAACAGCGGTAGCCTTTGGTGTTGGGGGGATAGCCGAGAAAGATATAGGCCACGGACCGAGGTGCAAGCTTATGAGGAGCAGTGGAAGCGATGCTAGGGTAGCACAGGCAACCAAAAATGCGGAGCTCATCATAGGAGGGTGCCGTGCCAAACAACAGGTGATGAGGTGCAAAATTCCCGCGAGTGCGACAAGGACGAATGTTGATAAGTAGTGATGCGGTGGCAAGCGCATCGGGCCAAAACCGTGGTGGCACGTTGGCGTGAAAGAGGAGGGCCCGGACGCAGTCATTAAGAGTGCGAAGCACACGCTCAGCGTGGCCGTTTTGTTGCGAAGTGTATGGGCAAGTGAGACGTAAGATCATGCCGTGTGTGGCGAGAAGGTTGCGGATCGCAAGGTTATCAAACTCCTTCCCATTGTCTATTTGCAACCCATGAATGGGACGTCCAAACTGCGTGGAGACATAGGAGTAGAAAAGCGGTGAGAGTAGCAACCGAGTCCAACTTTCGCCGCAACGGGAAGGTCCACACATAGTGCGAAAAATCATCAAGTTTGACAAGATAACAAAGATAGCCCGTGTTACTTGCAACAGGAGAGGTCCAAACATCACTATGAACTAACTCAAACGGGTAAGATGCGACATGTGAGGAAGTGCTAAAAGGAAGACGAACATGTTTGCCGAGACGAAAAGCATGACAAGTGTGATCGTCGATCTTATTACACGTGAATGAAAAACTCTGAAGAATATGACGAAGGGTGGCGGTGTTGGGATGACCGAGACGAGCATGCCAAAGGTCCACTCCGGCGAAAAGCGCCATGGGTGCAGCGACGGAGGAGGTGGATGAGTGGAGCGGGTAGAGCTCGTCGGGGCTGTCACATCAGTGGAGCACCATCCGTGTATGGGCATCCCTAACAGAAAAGCCAAACATGTCAAATTCAACGGTGAAAGGATTTTCACGTGTAAGAGAACGAACGGAAACAAGATTTTTAATGATGTCAGGAGAGACAAGTACGTTAGAAAGATATAATGGCATGGAGTTAGAAGGAAAAGCAGCATGGCCGACATGAGTAATAGGCATCGAAGAACCGTCACCCACGGTAATGCGAGCAGCGGTGTGAACGGGGTGAGCGGCAAGAAAGTTACCGGGGTTGGCGGCCATGTGAGTCGTGGCTCCGGTGTCCATATACCTGTCGCCGCCGCTAGTGTACTATTGCAGCGTGGGGGCGGTGTGGAGGGTCGCTAGGAGCGCGGGGTCCCAAGGCACCGGCTGAGGCGGTGGCGCCACGAACCCACCGGCCGAAGGCAGCCCATAGGCTGCAGAGAGGCCGTAGAGCGGCACGGGCGGGTACGTCTGAGGGGCCGCGTGAAGCGCCTGATGAGAGGCCGGGCGGGCGCCGAAGAGGCCCGGAACGGGGGCACGCGGTACAGGCATGGAGTATGCATGCACAACCACGGTCCAGGGGTTTTGGCCGTCCTGGCAGGGTGCCGGTGGGAGCTGCTGCTGCTGTTGGCGCGGCGCCCCGCTGGGCGCAGCCGGCTGTTGTTGTTGCTGTTTGCGGCCGCCTCAGCCACGGCGGCCCTCGCGGCGCTGCTGCTGCTGTGCTTCTTGGCATGGGGCTGTGGAGGGGCCGACTGCGGTTGCGGGTATGGGAACCCGGGCGGCGGCGACGCCTGGAAGGGGCCCGGGGCGGGCCTCGGCAGGGCGGTGGGCGGCGCACCGCGGCGGGTACCGGCGGTGAGGGCGGTGTGGGTGGCCCGGGTGCGTGACATCCTCATCCTCCTCTCCTCCAACTTCAGGTATGCAACGATCTTGGGGAACGTCGGGTTGGTGATGAGGGGGATGTTGGAGGCGGCGTTCCCGAAATCATCGTTCAGGCCGGCGATAAGGGTGCTGAGGAGGAGCTCATCGGAGACCGTCTCACCAAGGTTATGCAGCTCGTCACCAAGCTTCTTGAGGCGCAGTAATCGTCAATAGACGAATCAAGCTGCTGGCACCCAAAAAGAATGTCGTGCAAGAAAACCTTGCGTTGGAGCGCGTTGTTGGTGAAGTGGCCGTTGAGCTTGGTCCAAACGGCGTGAGCATCATCGTCGGCGGAGACCACCGTGTGGAAGAGGTCCTTCGAGATGGTGGTGTAGAACCAACGAATGAGAGTGGCGTCGATGCACACCCACTCCTCATCGTCCTCCATGAAGCGGGAGTCCATGGAGCCATCGATGTGATCCTTGATGTTGTACTGCCGGAACACAAGGGAGAAGTACGTCTTCCATGCATGGTACATGGAGGTGAGGTGGTCGAGGACGACGGGAACCCGAGCGAGGATGTTGAGATGGCGGATGACGACGGGGTCGGGACCTTAGAACGGGTTGGTGCGGTGGCTGCGGGTGGTGCCGGAGGAGCCGGGGGATGCCATGAGGGGATGGGGGTGGCGGCGTCATGTGGGAGAGCGGTGCGGCAGAGGGGCGGCGGCGCGGCCGAAGGGCGGCGCGGCAGGGTGGGGGCGGAAGCGTGGGCGGCGGCGCACACGGGGGTGGCGGTCGCGGCGGCGACGACGGCGGGTGGTGTCGGCGGTGGTGGTGTTTGGCGGCGGCGGCGGCGATGGGGATCGCGGCGGCGGCGGCGGCGGCGGCACAAGGGTTAGGGTTAGAATCTTAGGTATGATACCATTGTTGGAAACGAGAGTTTGGCAATGCCTCATGATATATTGATCGGTGCATAGCGCACGTATATATGGAGTACAAGATGTGCCACAACCTTAACTATACAATGAATAGGAGGTGGGCCGGGCTATACAATATACATGCACAAACCATATATTCAACAGATGTTTCAAGCTTTATAATATAAAGCGGGGGAAAACCCTATTTCGTACAGTGGATTAAAATTTAATTTTGGTTTATGCATTTCGCCAGGAAGCAGACTGGTGGACATGCTGGAGCTGGAGCCTCCTGGCCGGCAATGCTGCTGGGCATGCTGGAGCCTCCTGGCCGATAGTTCACTCCTCTAACGATGGATAGGTGATCGGTTAGAAATGCTCTTAGACGTGTATAGTTCATATATTTACTAAATGATACAGCAACAACTTCATTTTACCTTATATGTGCATTGTCCTCGTAATGTGACAATCTGTTTCTTTCCTTTTTACCTTTGTAGAAAGGCAAATTTTAATATGGTCCTTTGACCCCTTCTTTTTACACGTGAGATAAGAAGGTAAGAGTTATTCAGACACTAATACATGAGATCGACATCTCAGATCTATTATATACTCTTACCTTTCATGTGAAAAGAAGACGTAAGAGGGACCATGTTAAAACTGCCCTTGTAGAAATGTTACCTTCTATATCTGAAATTCTGCATATACATAAATAACTACTCCCTCTCTTCATCCATATAAGACGTTTTAGACACTTATATTGATGAAAAAAGGGACATGGTTTTCAATGGATTTTAAAATAAAGAAATTTTTCTATAACATGACTATTTCTACTGAAGTAGACAAAATTGGGAGAAAGAAAAAATTAAGAATGTAAATCTATTAGCTGGATTATCAGGTCGGACATCTGAATTGTGCAACATCCATGGGTTCAGTGAATCTCGAATGTGAACACATCGTACGCCAGCTAACTTAGCTAGCCAGTTGGCCATCAATGCCAGGGAGGGTGGACCTCGCAGCTTCCTAAACCTTGATTAGTACAAAAAATGTATTAATCGGGACTTTGTACACCTAGCTACTATGTGTCGGTGGGCACATGGTGATCGAATCTCGAGGATGAGGAGAGTTTAGCCAGTTAACCATCAACTTGCAATTTTGCAATTAGAAGATTGTACCTTGTAGCACTAGATGTTTAGTTTGTATATTTCATTGGATCTTGAGAACAACTAGTATGTTTAGATCAAGAGCAAGGAGTATTGTTACTGACTAGACAGACCTAGATGTATACTCTTAACTATTTTATTTAAGATGAAGTTATTTTAGCCAATTGGATGTTTTGTTTGTTTTTTTAGGCAAAGTATATCGTACAGCTTCCTAAACCTTAGTTAGTACTTTCTCCGTTCCTTTATATAAGGTGTATTTGTTTATTCATAAAATTCCACAATATAAGATGCATTTTTTCTTATTCCTCATAATCCCTTTTTTAGCCCTCCCGAAAAAAGGAAAGTGTCTCTTTCTTGATTGCATATATATTTTCTTGTGGAAAAATGAAGGAAAATATCTCTCTCCTGATTGCATATGTCTTTTCTTGTAGAAAAAAAGAAGCAAAGTATCTCTCGCCTGATTGATTGTATCTCTTCCTTTCCTGTTCTAACTGATTTACTTGCCACTGACAACCAAATTATCCAAGGGTAAATTCGTCCTAAATTCACTATAATTTGACGCCTTGGTCACCGTGCTAAAACATATACACCTTACAAAAAGGAACGGCGGGAGTTGTGTACTACAAGTGCGAATTCGGACCTTTTAGACTTCTGAAGCGTGCAACCTCCGCATGTTTCATGATGCATGTGCTCACTGATGAGCCTGGAACGTGAACAGATCATACTTGCCGGCTAATTTAGCTAGTTGGCCGTCAGTGCTTCTAAACTTTTGTTAAAAAATGAAGACTGTATAGACCAGATGACAGTAGGCATATGATCATCGAATCTTGAGGACAAGGAGACTTCAGCCACTTGAACATCAACTTGCAAATGTGTGATTAAAGTTACCCTCATACTAGATGTTTAGTATATGTATTTCATCGAATCTAAAGGACGAGGACGAGGAGTAATGTGGTTGACCAGCCATACCTAGATGTATAGTCCATATAGTTTATTAAATGTTCCACCAACAACTTATTTTTACCATGGATATATGCGTACAGTACCTTATTTCTGCATCCATTTTGTCCATGTAATGTGAGTGTGACAATCTGTTTCTTCTTTCTTTCCTATTGCGACAAATGTGACCCTATATTTCTCGTATGGAACCATATGGCATCAGTATTACTCCATTACCAAGGTATTCATGGCATTCTGAAATGAAGATCTCTTTCTGTAACATGGTTATTGCTAGTACTGAAAGAAGACAGAGTAGGTAGAAAGAAAAATTAAGAATTTAAAGCTAGCTGGATGATCTGTTCACGTTCACTGAATTGTGCAACATGCATGCGCTCACTGAATCTTNTCAGTGCTTCTAAACTTTTGTTAAAAAATGAAGACTGTATAGACCAGATGACAGTAGGCATATGATCATCGAATCTTGAGGACAAGGAGACTTCAGCCACTTGAACATCAACTTGCAAATGTGTGATTAAAGTTACCCTCATACTAGATGTTTAGTATATGTATTTCATCGAATCTAAAGGACGAGGACGAGGAGTAATGTGGTTGACCAGCCATACCTAGATGTATAGTCCATATAGTTTATTAAATGTTCCACCAACAACTTATTTTTACCATGGATATATGCGTACAGTACCTTATTTCTGCATCCATTTTGTCCATGTAATGTGAGTGTGACAATCTGTTTCTTCTTTCTTTCCTATTGCGACAAATGTGACCCTATATTTCTCGTATGGAACCATATGGCATCAGTATTACTCCATTACCAAGGTATTCATGGCATTCTGAAATGAAGATCTCTTTCTGTAACATGGTTATTGCTAGTACTGAAAGAAGACAGAGTAGGTAGAAAGAAAAATTAAGAATTTAAAGCTAGCTGGATGATCTGTTCACGTTCACTGAATTGTGCAACATGCATGCGCTCACTGAATCTTGAATGTTAACACATCCTACTGCTTGCTAACTTAAATAGCTCAGCGAGTTGGCCATCGGTGCCACCGAGCGAGGGACGACCTCACAGCTTCCTAAACCTTGATTAGTACTACAAATTAATGTATTAATCAGGACTTTGTAGACCTAGCTAGCTATCATGTGTCTGTGGGGACATGTTGCTCGAATCTCGAGGATGAGGAGAGTTTGGCCACTTACCATCGACTTGCAATTTTGGATTAACTCAATCTATATGGAATTATCCAGCTAGCTTTATAATTTAAATCACCTTACGTTTCTTTTTGTGCAAATTAGAGTACAGCTCCTTCACGTGCAAGTTAGGCGCCTAATAGTTACTAGATGCAAATGAGAGGGGCCAGACGATGCAATACTGTACTGCAAATGTATGTTAGGACCTTGTGGACTTCTGAACGTTTTGGCATGCATGCGCTCATTGATGAATCTCGAACGTGAACAGATCATACTGCCAGCCTATTTAGCCAGTTGGCCATCAGGGCCAGGAAGGACCTGACGTGCTTCTAAACTTTAGTTAAAAATGAAGACTCTACAGACCAGATGACACTAGGCATATGTTCATCGAATCTTGAGGACAAGGAGACTTCAGCCACTTGCATATTTGTGGTTAAAAGATACCCTCGTACTAGATGTTTAGAATGTGTACTTCATCCAATCTCAAGGATGATGACGAGGACGAGGAGTAATGTGGTTGACTAGCCGCGCCTGGATGTGTACTCCATATATTTTATTAAATGATTCACTCGAACCTTCTTTTTTTCTTTGGTTTGTAGGAATTCTATAGGAACTCTATAGGATAGGATTTGAAAAGGAAAATTTCTTTGAAGCGCTTTGGTTTATAGGAATGGATTCTTATTATTATGTAGGGTTGGAATCAATCTTCACATTTTGGAGAAAAAAAATTACCTTAGGCTCAATGGAAAAATTACCAAATGGTACCTCTTTCTCTATAGGAATTGAGATGCATGTCATCTCACTTCCTATGATTTTCCTATTTTTATAAATTCCTATCCTATGAACCAAATGAGGCCGTAGAGTATATCCATATAGTACCTTGTTTTTGCATCCACTCTGTCCATCTAACGTGACAATCTGTTTAAAATGTGCCGCATACCTAACCATATGGCATCAATATTATTACCGCGATATTCAAGACATTTTAAAATAAAGATATCTTTCTTTTTTTTTTGGAAATGGAGGCATGCCTCTGGCCTCTGCATCATGATGATGCATGCGGCCATCTTATTAACAATCCAGAATCGTATAAAGATATCTTTCTGTAACATGAGTATTGCTACTGAAGGAAACAAATAGGGAGAAGGAAAAATTAAGAATTTGAACCTCGCTGGTGATCAAGCCGGACATGTGAATTGTGCATCATGCATGCGCTCACTGAATCTCGAATGCGAACACATCGTACTGCCAGCTAACTTAATTAGCTTAACCAGTTGGCCATCGGTGCCGCTGGCCTAAACCTTTGATTAGTACTACCAGTGTATTAATCAGGACTTTGTTGACCTAGCTACTATGTGTCGGTGGGCACATGCTGACCGAATCTATAGGATGAGGAGTAGCACTAGCCACTTAGGGCATCTCCAGCCATTGGCCTCCCAGGAGGGGCAAAAAATCGCCCCCTGAGGACGCACCGGCGCTAAACCACGCACTGGGGGCGTGATGCCCCCCAGTCGCGGCGCTCACGGTTAGTCAAAAAAGTCAAATACGGTGCAATAACGACTTAAATTTAACGCAAACATCGGCGAGTTCGTTCAAACTTAAACATATTTTACAAAAAAAGAAAAAAAAACACCTACCGCGGGCTACCCCGCCGTCTCCCTCGCCGCCCGCCTCGCCGCCCGCCCACGCGGCTCTACATGCCGAGGAGGCTGTAGAACCGCGTGTAGTCACCGCCGTCATCGTCATCGCCGCCGTCGTCGTCGCCGCCCCCGCCTACGCCTCCGCCGTCCCTGCTGCATCCCTCCCCCGGTTGGCGCGACGGGTTGGACGGTCCGGGGGCGTCGTCGTCGTCGTCGTCGCTGTCGAGGACCACGACGCCGTGCTCGTCCTCGCGCCCACTCTTGCGGGCGGCGATCTCCTCCAGGGCCCGGCGCTGCCGGACCATCTCGTCGCGGAGGTAGTCTTCCCGCGCCCACCGCATGGCGTCCTCGTCGGAGAAGCCGCGCCGGGCTATCTCCTCGTACTCCGCGGGGAAGCCGGGCTCCGGCTTGGGCTCGACGAGGACGAAGCGGACGGTGGGTGGAGAGTCGTTGGCGCCGATGTGGACGCCGGAGCTGCGGGTGCGCGCGCTGACCGGCGTGCCCTGGGGCTCCGGCTTGACGGGGCGGAGGCAGGGCGAGCCGCCGGACGAGGAGGAGGACCCCCGGTCTCCATGCGCCTCGGGGTCCAGGAGCTTCCCCGGCGGCGTGAGAAGGAAGGGGGAGCGGGGTACTCGAGGCGCGGCGTGTTGCCGCCCTCGATGTACTCGAGGACGGCCTCCAACGTGCGCCGGGGCACGCCCCACCACCGACGCCGGCCGGCGGCGTTGAGCCTGCCGGAGGGCACGACGCCGTTGGTGGCCTCGAGCTGCTGGGCGTGACGGCGGCGGAAGTAAGGGTCCCAGAGCGGGCTTTCGGGGACGTACCGTGGCCCCTCCCTCGCCGCACGCGGCAGGTTTGAGCGGATGCGTGCGATCTCCGCACGCCGCGCCGCGCCGGTGGGTACCGGGGGCACCGGCACGCCGCCCGCGCTGATCCTCCACGCCCCGAGCACCCGCATTTCCGGCGGGACCGGGTACTCGGCCTCGTAAAGGAGGCGAGCCTCGTCTTCATGAAGATGGCGGCGGCCGAAGCCGTCGCCGCCGCGCCGTCGCCTGGGAAGCGCTCGGGCATGGGTGTGAACTGGAGACGGCGATAGAGAGGAGAGGAGAGGGAGGAACGACGATGGCGGGAGAGTGTGAGTCGCCGAGTGCGCCGGGGCGCGTCATATATAGGCCGAGGCGCGCGTGCCACCATGTGTACGCGTGGCGGGCGAGGGAGGGCGAGGGACGCGCGTCGTCCGGTCTTCACTGCGCCGCCCGTGAGGCATCAATGGTGCAGGCTAACCGGCAAGGCAGCGCGCGGCAGCTTTGGCATTGATTCGCCGCGGGAAACGAGGCGATGAGGACGACGAAGGGCCGAGAAGAGAGCCGTGTCGCTGACGCGGTGGGCCCGCGGCTTTTTCGCGCCAAAACAGTTCGCCCGGCGCCCCCGGGCCCCCTAGCGCGCCGGGTTCGGGCTAGGTCCGCCGGCGCTGTTTTCGGCCCAAGCCGGCGAAAATCGGACTCCTGGGGGTGCGACTGGGCCGTTTTTTCGGCGCCGGCGCGAAAAGAACGCCTGGGGAGGCCTTCCTGGGGCGCGGCTGGAGATGCCCTTAACCATCAACTTTGCCGCTCTTTTGGTAGGGCCTATTGCTTGGTATGGTCCACTTGCCATGCTCCACCGGGTAATACCATCAACTTTGCCGCTTTTCTGGTAGGGCCTATTGCTTGAGGAGAAAAGATATAAATGTTTTTTCTTTATAAATAGAAGCACTTGCCATGCTCCACCTAGTAGTCTACTACAGTACTTCTTTCCACTGTCCTAAGAGCCAGTGATAGAGAATGGAGAACGCGGCGTCAATCGTGAGCAAGTTCGGGCAGGCGCTGGTGGAGGAGCTCCAGGAGATCCGCGGGGTCGGCAACAAGATCGTCCTCCTGAGGGACGAGCTGGCCTCCATGAACGCCGTGCTCCGCATGCTGGCCGAGGCAGACGAGGAATGCGTCGACCACCTCATGCGAGAGTGGGCGAAGCAGGTGCGCGAGCTTGCTGCCGACGCGGTGGATTGCGTGGATATGTACAAGCTCAGCCTCAGCCGCCCTCTCCCACCGCTGCCATTCGATCCCGGCGCGCCCCTCAACAGCGCCAAACACCTATTCGGACGTGCCCGGTACGTACCTCCTTCACATTGCAGATGGACTAGTGTAGAGTACCTATTTCCTTGTACAATCTTATTAAGAGGGCTTTGTTCAGAAAATATATATAAAGCTAATTAGACATCCTTATTTTCTGTACCCACCCTGCAGATCCCAGTTCGACAAGTATAACTTGCAGCGCAACCTCGCCTCCGATATACAGGACCTCCTTGCCCGTATTGTCATCGTCAACGAACGGCGCAGTCGTTACGGCGTCGAACGGGAGCCACTACGCAAATCGGCCTCCTTTCCCCTGCCTGCCAATGTGGTCCGCCTGATAAATGACCCCCAACTACAGTTCATAGGCATCACGTGCCAGACCCAACAACAGCTCATCGGCATGACGGAACATGTTCAAACCCTGGTCGAGAGATTGAGGTTGGTGGATGATGATGGAGACACGAAGGTCTTCTCCATCGTCGGCTTCGCGGGGGTCGGGAAAACTACGCTCGCCAAGGAGGTGTGCCGCGCGCTAGAGGTGGACTTCCCACACCAAGCGCAAGTGTCCGTGTCCCGGGCATTCCATGCTGGGAAGGACCTGGAGGGGTTGCTTAAGCGCATCCTTCATCAGATGATGATCAAGCGGAGACCCGACAAGGATGGCAAACAGGATGAAGACGATGTTCCTGGCATCGACAACATGGATGTGTCCAAGCTGACCAGCACGATCCAAAATCTTCTCCGTCACAAGAGGTAATACTTCTCCCTGTTTCCAACATATAAAAATTAAGCCACCTTTCGTGATGCTTCTGAACAGAGTTAATTGCACCGAAGCACGACACTCAGGGTAGGTGTAACGGATTCGTACGACTAGTTGTTTTTTTGCGGGTCAGTACTATCTCTGTGGCCAATTGATGCAAAATGGTCTAAACACAGTATGACAACGTATTTACGGGCCCATGCCCGGCAGGGATTCGAACCCAAGCCGTGGCGTATGCAGTGTACGCGCACCGACCCAAAATGAACCAACGTGATAGAAATTACCCTTAAATGAGAAATTATCAAATTTAACGTGTTCTGGTTTAACTCGAGCGCTCTCTCGGCATCGAAACGGACCCAGTCACTGCCTCCACCCGGTCCCGCCGCTCCCCGGTTCCAGAGGTAAGCTCTCCTCCATGTCCCGGTAAGCCCTGCCACGGCTCTGTTTCTTGTACTCCATCTCCATGTCCTGGTAGTGCTCCATGTCTATGTGATGGATCTGCTCCATGTGCATGTGATGGTTGTGCTCTGTATGTTGTGGATATGCCATTGTCTCCTCCTCCATCTCCTCCATATCTCTGAACTTCTTTCTGAAGATTGGGTTTAAACAGAGATAAAGGCATGGCTTCAAAGAGTTGTCCATGTGTTTTATGTTGGGGAACGTAGTAATTTCAAAAAATTTCCTACGATCACGCAAGACCATGGTGATGGCATAGCAACGAGAGGGGAGAGTGTCCGTCCACGTACCCTCGTAGACCGAAAGCGAAAGCGTTATAACAACGCGGTTGATGTAGTCGTACGTCTCCACGATCCGACCGATCCAAGCACCGAACGTACGGCACCTCCGAGTTCTGCACACGTTCAGCTCGATGACGATCCCCGGACTCCGATCCAGCAAAGTGTCGGGGATGAGTTCCGTCAGCACGACGGCGTGGTGACGATGTTGATGCTCCACCGACGCAGGGCTTCGCCTAAGCTCCGCGACGATATGACTTCTTCGGCGCAGGGCTTCTCCTAAGCTCCGCGACGATATGACCGAAGTGGAATATGGTGGAAGGGGGCACCGCACACGGCTAAGGAAAGATCCGTAGATCAACTTGTGTGTATTGGGGTGCCCCCTGCCCCCGTATATAAAGGAGACAAGGGGGAG
>LR880970.1:397046-407320 GCA_904067115.1 Aegilops sharonensis | reverse complement strand
CCCCCCCCCACCACCACCACCCTACTCAACATTTTTAGAAAGTAATAGCTTTGATAGATTGTCAAGTGGTCAAAGCCAATATACAATTTATCGGACTTCATATATTTAGGAATCAAAATAGTTGGTTGAAATATCACAAATAACCTTTTATAAAGCCAAGATTTTCAAAACCAGACAAAATAGCATTTCATGATTGTGCTAGTCATTTTTCGTCCTTTGACTAGATTTACAAGTTGTTTTATATATCAACTTCAATGCATTAGCTTTAAACAAGGGCAAATCAATATAGGTGAAATAATAAGATGAAATAATTGATATTTCATTTTTCACAGTTTCAGAACCAAACGCCATAATTGTCGTCAAATTTTCCGTCCATTGTTCTTTTTGACCAGTTGTTTCAATTTACGTGCATATAACATTTACTAACCTATACCATATTGCCTAATTAAACCAGGTACCTCATACTTATCGATGATTTATGGACGATAGCAGCGTGGGATACTATTCGCTCCATATTGCTTGTTGACAACAAGCATGGCAACAGAATAATTGTGACGACTTGGCTGGACTCGGTGGCAAAAGCATGCAGTTCAATTAGTGCGCCTTGGGAAGTCGGCTGTTTTGTTCATGACATGATGCCGCTGAAAGAAGAAGTATCCAAGCAGTTGTTCATCAATATAGTGTTTGGCCCCAACGCTGACTGCCCAATAGAGTTGGAGCACAACATGCATCAGATCTTGAGGAAGTGTGGTGGGTTGCCCTTGGCGATTGTTAGCATCGCCCGTATTTTGGTTAGCCACCAGTCACCAGGAAGCAAGGAGATATGGGACACAGTATCCGACTTAATTGGTTGCCAGATGGAGACTAAACCTATCTTGGAGGGGATAAGGCAGATAGTTATGCTCAGCTACAGCCACCTTCCTGACCATCTCAAATGTTGCATGATGTATTTCAGTATTTTCCCAAAGGATTATGAAATCAAGAAGCAACGGCTCCTAAGTAGATGGGTAGCCGAAGGTTTGGTCACCGAGAAACGGGGGTTAACATTGATAGAGGTGGCAGAATCATACTTTGATGATTTGGTGGCTAGAAACATGATCATCCCTTCAAGCATCAGCTTTGATGGGAGGGTGAAGTCATGCCGCGTGCATGACATGTTACTAGAGGTTATGGTGTCAAGGTCCCTGGAGGCCAACTTTGTGAGCCTGGTTGGAGGTGGCTTCGAAGAGACTCATGGAAAATACCGTCGCCTCTCCATCCATAGCAGCGGTGGGCGAAAGGAGGAAAGGAGCGTGAAGCATGTCCGATCGCTCAGCACGTTCCATCGTCAATACCAGGAGCCGCTGCTGGGTCGACTAGACAAGTTCACCCTCCTAGGGGTGCTCGACCTTGAAGACTGCAAGGCCTTGGAAAACCAACACATGGTGCATGTATGCCAGCTGTTCCTGCTCAAGTTCTTGAACTTGAATGGTACCGACATCAGCGAGATGCCAGTTGGGATCGGTAAGCTCACGAACTTGCAGACACTGAGCCTAAGGGACACATGTCTAGCAGGCCTCCCTGTATCAGTGACCAAGCTGAAGAATCTCGAGTTCCTCTACTTCTCTAGCAGGAGCTCGGGTCACGGCTGGAGGCTTCCCCATGGGCTGTGCAAAATGAAGGCGCTTCGCGTGCTTGATGAGGTGATGCTCTATGATGATGGTGTTGAGGCTGCCCGAGAGATCGGCGAGTTGAGGCAGTTGAGAAAGCTTAATATATATGTCAAGTGCTCCCAAGAGGTGCTTCAAGTGCTCGCCGTCGCCCTGGCCAGGACATATTCCCTTCGACAACTCTCGATCATCGACCACCCTGATGGAAAGAGAATGAACATCCTCGGAGAGATGACCAATCCGCCGATGCTCCTCCGGTCCATGAAGATCTGTGGCGGAATCGATGGGATGCCTGAGTGGTTTGGGTACCTCATGCACCTTGTCAAGCTAGATATCTCATGGACAATGCTTAGCAGCGACGAGATACTTGACATGCTGTGTGAGTTGCCAAACCTACTGCGCCTCACCCTCGGGTACAAGAGCTACACCAATGATGCGCTAGTCATAAGCGCCAAGTACAGATTCCCAGTGCTCGAGCAGCTGAGTGTTGACTCCTCCGCCTATGAAGGACATGAAGAAATCATTTTTGAGCAAGGGCCCATGGCAATGCTCGAGAAGCTGGAGCTACTATTCGATTTTGGGGAAACGAGCCTTTCCGGCATCGAGCATTTGCCAAGTCTAAAGGAGGTGGTGCTCCTTAGTTCCAGATCCAACGATACACTGAATCAGGCCGTGCTGCAGCTCAAGTCGGAGAGCGACGGACGCCCCATTTCAAATCAGTTCAAAGTTGTAACAAGGTACTACTGGGAGGGTTGATAATTAAAGGGGAGTGTACCGCCGGCCCGGATTCCTTCGCTATTGCTTTCTTCATTATCTTTTGCTTTCTTTCTTTATATTTGACATGTACCGCCAGCCCGTGGAGAAATTTCTTTTCCACTACCGTACCATGCCTTGTGTTCTAGACTAGTAGTCTATTGTAAGCACGGACCTCTCGGACCACGTCCCTTGAGTGCTAGTAGTTTGCTGTGCGTGGTCTTCGCCCTTTCCCTTAATTAAGTGTGTCATGTATGATATTTGCGTCCGGATTCCCTTATTAACCAGACCAACTCTCTTTTTCTTAATGTAACATTAGTAGAAAAAGGGGTATTTGTCCCGGTTCATAAGGGCCGGGACTAAAGGGTCGTTACTAAAGCCTCCCCCTTTAGTCCCGGTTCTTACACGAACCGGGACTAAAGGCCGTCCACGTGGCCGCTGCCTGGAGATCCACCTTTAGTCCCGGTTGGTAACACGGACGGTCACCCATCTCACTACTCCAGCCTGAGCACGCTTAACTTTCGTGTTCTATTCTCCCTCGTTTCCAAGTCTGCACTTGTTGTTTTCCTGACAATAGTAAGATGTTAATCCTATTAACCATCAAGAATTTAGCTTGAGCATGAAGTCACACATTTCACTGTTTGAGTTTGAAATTATTGTTCTAAAAAACAATAATTATTTAGTAATACTAATATTTCTTGAATAAGTAGTTTGACCACAGTTTGACCATAGTTTGACCAGATTTGACCCAAATTCAAAAACACTGAAATAATTATTTAGTAACACTAATATTTCTTGAATAAGTAGTTTGACCATTGTTTGACCACAGTTTGACCAGATTTGAAAAAGAAGGCAAGCATTGCCGAGACTAGCTCTCGGCAAAGATATGTAAACTGTCAGCTGCCATGTGGGCCACGCTGTCCTACTAGCCAGGAGAATTGCCGAGAGCTGCTCTCGGCAAAGATATCGTTATTTTTTTCAAAAAATATTTAGCAACTTATTTGAAACTTTTATGATAAATGTGACCAGTGGGACCACATGTCAGTTAGAAAGAACAAACACAAAAAAGAAAATAGGATGTGGCATATGCTTTGCCGAGTGTTGTATGGCGGCTCTCGGTAATGTATGCAGTAACTGACGGAGCCGTCTGTTGCGGACGGGCATGCTACGTGGCTCCTCTTTGCCGTGAGCCGCTCTTGACGTCTGCAGGGTTTGTCGTGCGGTGCCTCTTTGCCGTGAGACAGTGACGGCATAGATGGCAATTCGCCGTGAAGCTGGGTTTGCCGAGAGTGACACTCGGCAAAGTTTGCTTTGCCGAGTGTTCGTGTTTTAACACTCGGCGAAGAGCATTACACCCGGCGTACGTGAAAGTTCCAGTAGTGTCGCTGGCGGGAGATGGAGGAGGCGGAGATGCTCACCTACATGGATAAGCTTGAGCAGGAGGAGGATGAGCCGGAGCCCTCCTACCCGCCCGTCCAGCCGGCGCCCGACACCGTCGTCATGGACATCTCCAATGACAAAGAATAGATATAGTACGTAGAATGTATTATGTAGGAATTTTTTGCATGCTTTCTATGGATCTATGGAATGAAATATGAGAAACTCGGATACAGAGTGGCTAATTTGCGACGTGACTGGTCACTGCCCGCGGACGCGTCCGGTCGTATCACCGGGCGTTTGCGGGCCGGATTTGCAAAGTCCGGCTGTTGTCTAACTTTGAAAATCGAGACATCGCCGTACGTGGTGCAGGTGTGTGTGCGTGGAGGAGCTTGCTTAGCTCAGCTCACCAAACAACAATGCACTTTCCCCTTTCCCTCTACCACTGTCGCTCATCAGTGATTTTGGGCTGGCTGCAGGCGCATGCAGTTCTATCTTATAGGCAATATAATTATATAATTGCATGACCAGTGGAACAAATCAACAACAAAAAATTGCATCTAGTAGTAGTCATAGTTGAGATTCAGAGGAATTCCTTTCTTCCTTCAGATAAGAGACGGCAATCAATCAATGACAGTGAGGCTACAAACACAACCATGAATCAACACAATATCAGTGAACGGCGTGCTAGGTACGGCATCGACCGGGAGGCACTGTGCAGATCGGCCTCCTTTGCCGCTGTGCGGCCGGCCACCCTGTCTGCCTGTGCGCTCCGCCCGTCAAACGACCCCGACCAATTCATCGGCCTCGAAGATCAGGTTAACGACTTGGCAGAGAAAATGAGGTCAATAAATGACAGAGATACCAATGTAAAGGTCTTCTCCATCGTCGGCTTCGGAGGGCTCGGCAAAACTACGCTGGCCATGGAGGTGTGCCGCGCGCTAGAGGCGGGACCGTCTTGATGAAGGCGACAGCGGCGGCTGCTGCGCTGTTGCCGCCGCGGAAGACGGAGGCGATCTGGTTGTGCACGAGGAGGCACGACTTGGAGGAGTTGTTGTAGACGAAACCAAGTACGGATATCTGTATTTTTGTTCGATGCTATGCAAATTTTGCGCTACCGCGAGTACTCCGACATAACAGACCCCGTAAACGCGTCTCGCAAAATCTGTTACGGGATCTGTTCCGCCAAAGCGCTCGTCAACCACGTGACCGTTGTCAAAGCCTTGCATGCTCACGGATTGTTGCATAACACGGGATCTGACGGGCACTCACTGCTAGACGCACGTGGTCCCATGCTGCATATGGGCACTTCTTCTATGTTAATGTACTTGAAACAAACCCGAAAGAGAAACCAAGGGTAGGATTGAATCCGTGCGCGTCGTCGGATCTAAACGGACTGCTCTGATCGGCTCAACAGGTGGGGGGGGGGGATCGATCCGTGGCAACGGTCGACAGACCAATGAAATGAAAGAGCAACAAAAACAAAACTTTTGATGGATGGGAGACCCCTCGCACTCCCCACCCGCACGGCGCCGCCAATCAAGGCAAGGCAAGGCAAGGCAGGATTCTCCGTGGCAACGGTCGACAGACCAATGAAATGAAAGAGCAACAAAAACAAAACTTTTGATGGATGGGAGACCCCTCGCACTCCCCACCCGCACGGCGCCGCCAATCAAGGCAAGGCAAGGCAAGGCAGGATTCTCAACGGAGGACCGAGATCGACTCGGTAGGGGATCGATCCGTGGCAACGGTGGACGGACCAATGAGAATGAGAGAGAGAGGAGCGAAAGAAAAGAAAATAAAAGGAAAAGAAACGGGAGCTCCCGTGGATCACTCCCCGACGTTGTCGCTCCCGATTCCCATCACCACATCTCTCGCGCGCGCCGCCACCCAACGCCCCCGCCCGTCGATCTGCCTCCTCCCTCCTCCACACCTCGCCGCCGGCGATGGCCCCCGCTCTCTCCCCCTCCCCTCCCCTTCCCTTCCCCTCATCGGAGGAGGAGCGAAGAGAAGAGAAGAGAAGAGAAGAGAGAGAGGGAGGGAGATGGAGCGGCCAGGTCCCAGATCGGCCATGGCCTTCACCCAAGACAAGGGAGGAGGCAGGGCGGCCGGACCTTCATCGGCTCCGCCACGGCCTCCTCGCAGTCGCAGCTGCCAGTGACGACGGCGGCGGATGCGCCCTGGCTCCGAACCCTAGCCTACGCTACGCGGACGCGGGTCATGGGCGCGGCTGTCGCACCTCCGTTCGTCCTCGTCTTCCTCGGCGCCAGATTCATCACCAGCAAGGACGCAACCTCATCTCCGGCGTCAGGAATGGTAAGCCCATCCATCCTTCCCTTCCAATTGTTGGTTGTTGAAGCAGACGACACCGAATTCAGTGCTGATGAATTCCGTTGTTGATCTTGTTAGTTGCTGCTGGTTGTTGGTGACTCAGGATGATATGATTGATTGATTCATTCTATTCTATGTACAAGGACGGACTGCATGCACGCCAAAGGATGACGGATTGCGCCTTGCCGCTGCTCGATCGGAACTAGGGCATCAGCCTTGGAGCTTCCACTCTCGCTTCAGGTCATCTCCTTTTCTCTGCTATGCTTAATTCATGGCCATAGAGCCATTGCTGCTTTTCTGGTGTTTGGATTTGGCACTGCATGGGCTGTTTAAGGTGAATCTTTTTTAGCTGAATTTGTTAGGATTTAGCGCTGGTTGAGGATGTCAATCTTGTTCCTACTGTTTAATTGTTTGATTGTTGCTTGAATTGAACAGCAGGGTTAACCTTGAATTTCTTACTCCCTCCGATCCAAATTAGTTCACGCACTCTTAGCATAACTTTAGTACAAAGTTGTACTAAGTGTGCGTCCATTAATATGGATCCGAGGATGCCTCATCTATAAGAAAAGACGCAATTCTTAGTTGAATTTGGTGCCGGAGCTGCTACTGAAAGGCGAAAAAAATAAATGAATTTTTTTGGGGAGCTGCTGCTACTGTTTAAGTGTCAAGCATGTTCTATGATGTACAAGTGAGTTTGTTGCCGCTCAAGATATATCAAACGCATGCACTCTGTGAAACTTCATTTGTTTCCTATTCTTGTTTGATTTGGTTGAAGACCACGGCCCTCTGGTTCTGAAGCTAACACTTGACATGGCAGTACAAAAAAGAACACATGCATGGTAGCATACATACTACTTGCTGTGCTTGTGTGGCTCTAGTTCTTCATGCTTGTGCGTCTGTGGTTGATCATCACATGCATACTAACTACTCTTGCTGTTGTTGGTCCTAAAGTTTCAGTTATGTGTGTTGAATTTGCAACACAATGGCAGAATCGTTTCCATATATTACCTACTATTTTTGCTCAATCAAGTCGACTGTGCCCACAGCTGCTAGTGACGACGGCGGTGGATGCGCCTCGCTCGGCTCCGAACCCCAGCCGACGCAGTTCACCGGTGTGGCTCCCGCACCTCCGCTTGTGCTCGTCTTCATCACCAACAAGGACACAGCCTCCTCTACATCGTCAGGGATGGTAACCCCTCAAACCACCAATCCCTCCTCTTCCATTCTGTTGAGGTGATGCAAAAAAATTCCCTTTTTTTAATCCCGATTCACCACTCTCGCAATGGAGTTCAAGCAGGGAACCTGCGCTTCTTGTTGGTTATTGAAGCATGGATGGACCAGTGATGCTGAATTCGATTATTGACCGTTGGTTGTTGAGTGATTCTTGTTAGTTGTTCGTGAGTCAGGCATATGTGCTGCTCAACTCACCATTAAGGAGTGGTTTCTTGTTGGTTGTTGAAGCAGTGCTTCCGAATTCAATTGTTGATTGTTGGTTGTATAATGAAAATCTACTAGTCATCTGAGACATGCTATTGATTTTTGAAACATGAAGTCTCAAAAAACTGATGGGTTGTAGAATCAACAGAATTTTGAACTCAAGAAAAAATTGCATCTTTCTTGACACTATGAGATGGGTGGTTCACTTTGCGCAGGTTGTACTTGCGCGCTCGCATGTGTAATTTCATGCATGGTTAATCAGTGTNGGAACTAGGGCATCAGCCTTGGAGCTTCCACTCTCGCTTCAGGTCATCTCCTTTTCTCTGCTATGCTTAATTCATGGCCATAGAGCCATTGCTGCTTTTCTGGTGTTTGGATTTGGCACTGCATGGGCTGTTTAAGGTGAATCTTTTTTAGCTGAATTTGTTAGGATTTAGCGCTGGTTGAGGATGTCAATCTTGTTCCTACTGTTTAATTGTTTGATTGTTGCTTGAATTGAACAGCAGGGTTAACCTTGAATTTCTTACTCCCTCCGATCCAAATTAGTTCACGCACTCTTAGCATAACTTTAGTACAAAGTTGTACTAAGTGTGCGTCCATTAATATGGATCCGAGGATGCCTCATCTATAAGAAAAGACGCAATTCTTAGTTGAATTTGGTGCCGGAGCTGCTACTGAAAGGCGAAAAAAATAAATGAATTTTTTTGGGGAGCTGCTGCTACTGTTTAAGTGTCAAGCATGTTCTATGATGTACAAGTGAGTTTGTTGCCGCTCAAGATATATCAAACGCATGCACTCTGTGAAACTTCATTTGTTTCCTATTCTTGTTTGATTTGGTTGAAGACCACGGCCCTCTGGTTCTGAAGCTAACACTTGACATGGCAGTACAAAAAAGAACACATGCATGGTAGCATACATACTACTTGCTGTGCTTGTGTGGCTCTAGTTCTTCATGCTTGTGCGTCTGTGGTTGATCATCACATGCATACTAACTACTCTTGCTGTTGTTGGTCCTAAAGTTTCAGTTATGTGTGTTGAATTTGCAACACAATGGCAGAATCGTTTCCATATATTACCTACTATTTTTGCTCAATCAAGTCGACTGTGCCCACAGCTGCTAGTGACGACGGCGGTGGATGCGCCTCGCTCGGCTCCGAACCCCAGCCGACGCAGTTCACCGGTGTGGCTCCCGCACCTCCGCTTGTGCTCGTCTTCATCACCAACAAGGACACAGCCTCCTCTACATCGTCAGGGATGGTAACCCCTCAAACCACCAATCCCTCCTCTTCCATTCTGTTGAGGTGATGCAAAAAAATTCCCTTTTTTTAATCCCGATTCACCACTCTCGCAATGGAGTTCAAGCAGGGAACCTGCGCTTCTTGTTGGTTATTGAAGCATGGATGGACCAGTGATGCTGAATTCGATTATTGACCGTTGGTTGTTGAGTGATTCTTGTTAGTTGTTCGTGAGTCAGGCATATGTGCTGCTCAACTCACCATTAAGGAGTGGTTTCTTGTTGGTTGTTGAAGCAGTGCTTCCGAATTCAATTGTTGATTGTTGGTTGTATAATGAAAATCTACTAGTCATCTGAGACATGCTATTGATTTTTGAAACATGAAGTCTCAAAAAACTGATGGGTTGTAGAATCAACAGAATTTTGAACTCAAGAAAAAATTGCATCTTTCTTGACACTATGAGATGGGTGGTTCACTTTGCGCAGGTTGTACTTGCGCGCTCGCATGTGTAATTTCATGCATGGTTAATCAGTGTGTATATGTAACAAATCCAACAAGCATCATATATGTTCATCTTGTTCTTTCTATTATATATTATGCACCAGTAATGACCGCATGGATGCTTGAGTTTGCTATATGCCTGTTGAATAGAGACGATTGTTTGATGCTCTGATCACAGTATTAGAGATTGTGCTCGTTGTTCTTAGTCTTTCTGTGCAGTATTGACTATGGACGCAGTATGCTTATGACAGAATAGGAAATTCATGTATATGCTCCATCTATGTGGGCGAGTTCTTGTTCTCATGCACTGATATAGTTCAAGGAGCAGAGACTCACTTGAAGGGGGTCGTTGAAGTTTGGTTATTTTGTGGATTTACTTGCGTCACTCAAAGTATGGTCCTTCAATTTGTATACATATGTGCATGCCAAAATTTTCCAATTCTACCTACACATCACTGTTTGTTTGGTCGTGATCTCTGACAATAAAAAAACTGGATCTTTAGATTTGATCATCACATGCATACTAACTACTCTTGCTGCTGTTCGTCCTGATGTTTCAGTTATGTATGTTGAATTTGCAACATAATGTCAGAATTGTGTCGATATATTACCTACTATGTTTTGCTAATCAAGTCGCCCGTCCTCGCAGCTGCTAGTGACGACGGCGGCGGATGCGCCTCGGCTCGGAACCCTAGCTGGTGCGGCTCCCGCACCTCTCCTCGTGCTCGTCTTCATCACCAACAAGGACACAACCTTCTCTCCGGTGTCAGGGATGGTAACCCCTCAAAGCCCCATCTATTCTATTCCGGTGTTGCAAAATTTTTCCTTTTTTACCCCGATTCACCACCCGCAATGAAGTTCCAAGAAGGGAACCTGCAGTTCTTGTTGGTTGTTGAAGCAGGGATGAATCAGTGCTATTGAATTCGATTATTGACTGTTGATTGTTGAGTGATTCTTGTTAGTTCATGTGTCAGGCATATGTGATGCTCAA
>LR880970.1:376622-396946 GCA_904067115.1 Aegilops sharonensis | reverse complement strand
TGGAGGCCCTTAAAATAATCATTCATGATAGCTTCGTTCTGCTGAAAAGTAGTCATATCCAGCAACAATTATCAAAAAACTGCAACTACTGCATACATTACAAACTTTTCTTCTTGTATAATGGATTTTTATTGGTTACATGATCTTTTTTTCATTGCTTCTGTCAACATGTAAATCTGACTGATAGCAGTGATTTTTTCTGTATCAGGGCAGAGTTGTTTTCACTTGTATGTTTCCATGCGCCCGCCTCGACCTTTAAAACTGGTAATTTGCAAGCGGCAGTCAGCCAATTCTTCTTTTACACTTGTTGAATTAGTTTCCAACTTTTTTTGTTGTCTGTTCCAAGTTTGTGGCTCTCTAGACCCATCAACTTTTAGCTTCCATGTAAATCTTGGTGATCATGCCTTATAAACATCATCTAATGCTCCAAGATGATGTGAAGCTCATAGGTGTCACAAACCTAGAGGCTTATAAGTTCAACTTGAGGGTCAGGGTAATTGTATATCATTTAGGCTACACATTTTAGCTTAATCCACGAAACCGTTGGCATATATGTACTCCCTCTAAAGAAATATAAAACTGTTTAGATCACTAAAGTAGTGATGTAAGAAGTCTTATATTTATTTATAATGGGAGTATGTTCGGTTCTATGGTTCTACTCTACGGTGGTCGAGATATTCAATATGTCATGTCTTTATGGAACCTGCTTTTGTTTCAGTAACAAAATATGGGTTCTTGGTTCAGGTTCAGTCATTAGACTGAAGATGAAAATGCATATGTGGGTCAATGTATTAGACTAAACAATGGCTAAAATGTGGTTGTAATGGCTTGGTTTTCATCCTAGGCCGTAGTTTAGCTTCGATTACATGTCAACTATGCGCCTTACCAATATAATTCAATTGTAATTGCTGGATTTTTTTGATTTGTTAATCTGATGTGCCTCTTACACCAGGCTAAATCCTGATGTCAAGCTTATTTGTGAATCAGAAATATTGTTTTGTCACTCGCTATGCGTGAGCGATGTGGTCTATTTGCCCCCCATGATTGCTGCTCGAAAATGAAATGAGACCTGAACTTGTATTTTTTTGGCATTTTGCTGCTTGAAAAATATTGTTATTTTCTCAGTTATTTAGTGCTAATCAGATGATTATTGTTATGCCCTGACCGATTGTCCTATGCATCTGTTCATTAAGCAATATGAGAAACTTGAATTTGACAGACAGGCTTTAAAAAAGGGTTGCATTGGTTTTACTTCATGTTGTTTGGGATTGCTATGGTAACAAAAATGAATGAATGATCTTTGTTGCATACATGTCCTGATCTCGGGGACATGGAAAAAGCTCCGAGGAAATTGCCTAAGTGTTTGAAATGCGGAGTGCTCGGACATTGGAACAATGTGTGGCAGAACTATGGATTCATTCGAGCCAAGGTTTCCCTAGCATAAAAGCATTAGCAAGAGGATGTACAACAGCTTTTCATGCAATACATTATTATTTTTATCTTTTTGACCTTGATGAGTTCACTGAGTGATGCTTTGAAACATTCATTATCTTTTGCCCGTAAAATGCTCTTTGTAGATAATTTGATGTCCACACTCCATTTGATGTTCCATATGTTATATCATAAATTTGAAATGAAACTTGCGGGTCAGGCAATTGTATATTGTTTAGGCACCACATTTTAGGTGAATCCATAAATCTCATGGCATATATGTATGTCCTGTTCTATGGTTCCTCTTTGTGATGGTTGAATTATTTTTGTTTATGTTTTGTAGATGCAGTGTATACCAAGTTGACGTCCCACCAAGGTTAGAGTTGTAAGCTACCTGTGCACCAAGGTATTGTCCTCTGATGCGTGGAGCTTTGCTCTTCCAATGGACAGACCGCTGCCTGTTCGGCTTTGGCTAGGAAACAGCCATGGTGAGCTCCTCCTCTTCCTATGCTCCCCGCCTCCGGTCGCTTGCTCTGAGCTCGTGACCATCGAGCCAAGTCTATGGGGTCGCTCTGGGTTCATGGCCATCGTCCCATTCTAGGGTTTTTAGAGCTAAATAAATAAGCTCTAGTTTGTTTGTTCCTCTGTTGGAACCCACCCCTCTTCTGCAAGTGTTTTTATTGCTACAAGTAACAACATTCGTCTTAAGTGTTCTGTTTCGCTTTTTTGCCCACATATATCATCATTGAAATTGAGTTATAAAAGAGCTTCCCCATGTGTTTCATGGAAATTGCAAGCTAAGGTTCTAGCTGTCATGGAAATTGTCTTCTTTTTCCTTCTAATTATTTGGAAGGTAGACAACTCAACGCTGAGTGTACCCAATATCTCACTAGAGTAATGAAAGCTGATTGGTTGGTTGTTAGACTGGAAGCTCAACTTACAAGGAGAGGGAATTTTTATTGAACTGGAGAGTTATGCTGGTCCATAGATTTAATAATGTTTCTTTTATGTTGAGCTCATCATCTAGAATAAAATAATCTGGAGGTTAATTAGGTTAGTACAGTATGTGTACATAGCAGATGTCAAGATGAAGATTTTCCTTGCTTGACTGAGTGAGGCTTGATTTCAGTGATGTCATTGTTGCACAATATAGTATATGTTTCATTGCTTGAAAAATGTACTCCTACCTAGTGCCGCTTCCCATCTTCTCTCCTCTCCACTGATATTTGCTTTTCCCCTTTGTTTTGTTTTATTTTGCAGCTGCTCATTGTTGGTGGTGCCGCACCTTACCCCAACAAGGTGACCCCAAGATTTCTCCAAGCTCCAGCATCCAGGATTTCTTCTTATCTTCTTGGATTTGAGCTCAAGATTATCTTGTTTGTCCTTGTGCAGCAGGACCTGGTTTGGTACATCACCATCACCGATGCAGACGACAAGGGGTTCATCATGCCAGACACCTAGGCGTTGCCGCTTCCGTGCAATGGCAACACGGCGGCGGCGGTGCTGTTCGACATTGGCTACCAAAAAAGCCATGGTGAGCAATTATCCTCTGCTGTAAGTTGTATATTTTCATCTCTATCCCATGTCCTCATGTGAGCGGGGAACTACCAAGTGTTTGTGTGTTGCAAATGTGTCCTACACATTAGCAGATCATGTCAAACATGAATTTACATGAGTTTAGTTCATCTCTACACACTAGGAAACTACCAAGTATACATGAGTTTCTTATATATATGAACATAAGCCGATGTTCTTATTTGTGTTGACGAATTATTCTTCTATGAGTTTCAATTTTTGATGTTTGGTCGACTAACCATCGATACCTTTCTATGAGAAGAGAGAAAATCACCCATTCCTAAAGTTTACTGCCCTATGTGCTTTGTGGAGTAATCAGGTTCCGGTTGCACAAGCCCCTCTCGGATTATTTCCAATTGTCAGTTCCTAATCTGACCAAGTAGGCCGCCTCTTTCTAAACATTTTGACTACCACATGGAACAAGCCACTGAATAAGTACTGCTTTTACCTACCATTGTCTTTATTTATGCGAGCAACAATTAGCAAAAAACTGCAAGTAGTGCATACATGACCAAGTTTTCTTGTTGTATAATGGAATCTTCTTATTGGTTACATGACCTATTTTTTCATTGCTTTTGTCAACATGTAAATCTGACTGATAGCAGTGATTTTTTCTGTATCAGGGCAGAATTGTTGTCACTGGCATGTTTCCATGCGCCAGCCTCGACCTTTAGAACTGGTAATTTGCGAATGACAATTAGCCAATTCTTCTTTTACACTTGTTAAATTAGTTTCTAACTTTGTTCTGTTGTCTGTTCCAAGTTTGTGGCTCTCTAGACCCATCAACTTTTAGCTTCCATGTAAATCTGGTTGATCATGCCTTCTAAACATCATCTAATGCTTCAGGATGATNCCGATGCAGACGACAAGGGGTTCATCATGCCAGACACCTAGGCGTTGCCGCTTCCGTGCAATGGCAACACGGCGGCGGCGGTGCTGTTCGACATTGGCTACCAAAAAAGCCATGGTGAGCAATTATCCTCTGCTGTAAGTTGTATATTTTCATCTCTATCCCATGTCCTCATGTGAGCGGGGAACTACCAAGTGTTTGTGTGTTGCAAATGTGTCCTACACATTAGCAGATCATGTCAAACATGAATTTACATGAGTTTAGTTCATCTCTACACACTAGGAAACTACCAAGTATACATGAGTTTCTTATATATATGAACATAAGCCGATGTTCTTATTTGTGTTGACGAATTATTCTTCTATGAGTTTCAATTTTTGATGTTTGGTCGACTAACCATCGATACCTTTCTATGAGAAGAGAGAAAATCACCCATTCCTAAAGTTTACTGCCCTATGTGCTTTGTGGAGTAATCAGGTTCCGGTTGCACAAGCCCCTCTCGGATTATTTCCAATTGTCAGTTCCTAATCTGACCAAGTAGGCCGCCTCTTTCTAAACATTTTGACTACCACATGGAACAAGCCACTGAATAAGTACTGCTTTTACCTACCATTGTCTTTATTTATGCGAGCAACAATTAGCAAAAAACTGCAAGTAGTGCATACATGACCAAGTTTTCTTGTTGTATAATGGAATCTTCTTATTGGTTACATGACCTATTTTTTCATTGCTTTTGTCAACATGTAAATCTGACTGATAGCAGTGATTTTTTCTGTATCAGGGCAGAATTGTTGTCACTGGCATGTTTCCATGCGCCAGCCTCGACCTTTAGAACTGGTAATTTGCGAATGACAATTAGCCAATTCTTCTTTTACACTTGTTAAATTAGTTTCTAACTTTGTTCTGTTGTCTGTTCCAAGTTTGTGGCTCTCTAGACCCATCAACTTTTAGCTTCCATGTAAATCTGGTTGATCATGCCTTCTAAACATCATCTAATGCTTCAGGATGATGTGAAGCTCATAGGTGTCACAAACCTAGAGGCTTATAAGTTCAACTCGAGGGTCAGGGTAGTTGTATATAATTTAAGCTGCACGTTTTAGGTTAATCCACGAAACCCATGGCATATATGTACTCTCTCTAAAGAAATATAAGATTGCTTAGACCACGAAAGTAGTGATCTAAAATGTTTTATATTTATTTACAGTGGGAGTATGTTTTGTTCTATGGTTCTTCTCTCCAATGGTTGAAATATTCAATCTATCATGTCTTTATGGAATCTGTGCTTTTGCTTCGGTACCATAATATGGGTTCTTGTTGCAAGTTTAGTCAATAGACTGAAGATGCATATGTGCTTTTGTTTTTGTTATTGATGGGTCAGTGTATTAAGACTAAAATGCAGGTGTAAAGGCTTGGCTTTCATCCTAGGCCGTAGTTTACCTTTGGTTACATGCTAACTATGCCGCCTGAAAATAGAATTCATTTGTACTGGCTGGGTTTTTTTGATTTGTTGATCTGCTGTGCCTTTTACATCAGGCTGCATCCTCTTGTCAATCTTATTTGTAAATCAAAAAAATTGTTTTGTCACTCGTTATGCCCGAGCGATGTGGTCTATTTCCCCGACATGATTAGTGGTCCAACATGAAAGGGACAGTAACTTGTATTTTTTTGGCATTTTCTCAGTCATTTAGTGTAAGTGCTAATCACATGCTAAAAGTTACGTCCCGAACGGCTGTCCTATGCATCTGTTCATCAAACAATATGAGAACATGACAGACTGTGAAGGAAGCTTCCAGTAAGCTTTTTAAAAAGGTTGCATTCATTTTACTTAATGTTTGTTTGGGACTGCTATGGTAACAAAAATGAATGAATATTCTTTGTCGCATACATGTCCTGATATCGGGGACACGGCAAATTCTAAGTGTTTGAAATCTGGAGTGCTCAGACATCGGAACAATGTGTGTGGCAAAACTACAGATCCATTCGAGCCAAGGTTCCTGAGTCGATGAGTCGTTCTGGGGTAGCGACTCGGGACTACTCGGGGGGTTTGAGTCAACCTTGGCAGTGCAACTCGTCGACTAGTCATGACTAGTCATGCCACTCGAAACAGTGATTCGAGCCAAACTTACCTTTAGACCCACTTTATCAAAAAATTTGTTTTGTGTTGTGTTGGCTATATGTGTACCATGGGGTTTCCATTTTAGATCATTTATTTAGTCATTTTTGTAATGTCTGAGTCAGGACATTCCTATCTTGGGTCATTGTTGTAATGTCTAAACCAGGACATTGTGTGTGTAAATAGTTTTGAGTNTTTGTTTTGTGTTGTGTTGGCTATATGTGTACCATGGGGTTTCCATTTTAGATCATTTATTTAGTCATTTTTGTAATGTCTGAGTCAGGACATTCCTATCTTGGGTCATTGTTGTAATGTCTAAACCAGGACATTGTGTGTGTAAATAGTTTTGAGTGATATTTGCTAGGGGCAGGGTTGTCGGTATCTAGAAATGAGGACAGTGGTTTTACTTTAGTTTCTTTGTATTTTTCTCCAGCATCAAGGACGGACATGTCACTTTCTTTCCTCGATCACGTGCAATGATTACTTCTCTCCTTTTTGGATTTGAGCTTAAGAGTATCTTGTTGTTTGTTTTGTCCTTGTGCGGCACCATGATTGATTCGGGACATCATCATCATTGATTAATGCAGAGAATTCGTTTTATGTAGAAAAATGGGAGATCAATGCAGAGGACAAGGGTTTCCTAATACGTGGTGGTAGTATCCTCGGCGCCTTCCATGCGACTGGGTTGGCGTTGTTCGGCGTCGTCTACAAAATAACCATGGTGAGCTCCTTGCCTCAGGTTTGCTTTGAGCTTGTGGCTGGTCATGCTATGCCATGCTAGGGTTTGGACTTTGGTAGATTGTTGCAATTTGATTAGCAAGGTGCCGTGGTTCCTGTTATGTGCTAGGCTTCATGTAAATTGTCTCATAATTGAGCCATTGATCTNAATGGGAGATCAATGCAGAGGACAAGGGTTTCCTAATACGTGGTGGTAGTATCCTCGGCGCCTTCCATGCGACTGGGTTGGCGTTGTTCGGCGTCGTCTACAAAATAACCATGGTGAGCTCCTTGCCTCAGGTTTGCTTTGAGCTTGTGGCTGGTCATGCTATGCCATGCTAGGGTTTGGACTTTGGTAGATTGTTGCAATTTGATTAGCAAGGTGCCGTGGTTCCTGTTATGTGCTAGGCTTCATGTAAATTGTCTCATAATTGAGCCATTGATCTTCTAATCTGCTTGCTGTGGCTATGTTGCTCTGTTGGTATTGGGTTTAGGATTTTTAATTGAGCCAGTTGCTACTGCTCTAGTCATATAGGCATATATCATGATTACTAGGAATTTTCTTCCAACGTATGTAGGTCATCTGTGTTCATCTCTAACCTATGTGTGTGTGTGTGTGTTGTGCTCTTGTCAGGAAATCACCAAGTGTGTGTATGTGTGTTGCGAATGTATTCTGCACATTAGTTGATACATGTTTATGTGTCATACTACCATGGATTATGAGTCCAAGGACTAGTCAAGACTAGTCTGTAGACTAGTCTATGAGTCTCAACTTCAGGGCCGACTAGACTTCAGTGTCGACTAGTCTATGAGTCGAAACTTCAGTGTTGACTCATGTCCATNGAGAATTCGTTTTATGTAGAAAAATGGGAGATCAATGCAGAGGACAAGGGTTTCCTAATACGTGGTGGTAGTATCCTCGGCGCCTTCCATGCGACTGGGTTGGCGTTGTTCGGCGTCGTCTACAAAATAACCATGGTGAGCTCCTTGCCTCAGGTTTGCTTTGAGCTTGTGGCTGGTCATGCTATGCCATGCTAGGGTTTGGACTTTGGTAGATTGTTGCAATTTGATTAGCAAGGTGCCGTGGTTCCTGTTATGTGCTAGGCTTCATGTAAATTGTCTCATAATTGAGCCATTGATCTTCTAATCTGCTTGCTGTGGCTATGTTGCTCTGTTGGTATTGGGTTTAGGATTTTTAATTGAGCCAGTTGCTACTGCTCTAGTCATATAGGCATATATCATGATTACTAGGAATTTTCTTCCAATGTATGTAGGTCATCTGTGTTCATCTCTAACCTATGTGTGTGTGTGTGTGTTGTGCTCTTGTCAGGAAATCACCAAGTGTGTGTATGTGTGTTGCGAATGTATTCTGCACATTAGTTGATACATGTTTATGTGTCATACTACCATGGATTATGAGTCCAAGGACTAGTCAAGACTAGTCTGTAGACTAGTCTATGAGTCTCAACTTCAGGGCCGACTAGACTTCAGTGTCGACTAGTCTATGAGTCGAAACTTCAGTGTTGACTCATGTCCATTAGTCACGCTTAGTCTATGAGTCTCAACCTCAGAACGACTCGTCTAGTCATCAACTCGTAAACCTTGTATACTACATGGGTTTTCTTCTTATATATAATATGAGCATGAGCCGATCTTATTATCTCTTCCAAGGGATTCTTCTTGTTCTCGTTTCAGTTTTTGATGTTCTCCGCACTGACCGTCGATGCCCTTCCATGAGAAGAATATAATTAATTGTCATTATTCATTTTCTTTGCTGTTATGGTTTTGGTTGCTTTGCTCCACCTTCTTATCTCTGTTCTGTTGCGCATGTGCTTGTCCATTGACCATATGCCCATTGTCCATTTACATGTATATGAAACGTGCTTTCTTTTTGTTACAGGCAACAAGGGTCGCTAATGTGCGGAACATAAGATTCCAGAGCAACTTGCCACCAGTGACCGACCTCCTTTGGGACCTGACTGCAAGCCGACTGCACCTGAATCATACCGGACACCGCCGGTACCTCAGTGCTGGGCTACATGGGTTGCGGTGAGCCCCTGTTCCTTCCTGTTCTCTCTTTGTGCCCTTAGACGGCCTGTCCATCAAGCCATGGGCGATTGTGGTTGTCATGTTGTGTGTAGTGGTGGTGCTCTTTTGTCCACCACAATGATCTTGTGATTGTGGTCCTATTTCTTTCCAGCAAAATGCTCTATTGCAAATCATTCGTGCTTCTTGTTGTATTCATTGCATCTTCGTATATTGCCATGATGGTCGATGATGATGATTATTCTTGTACGAGTTTCAAATTTTGATGTTTGGCGCACTAACCATCAAAACCCTTCTATGAGAAGAAAGAAAATTACCCATTCCTAAAGTTTACTGCCCTATCTGTTTAGTGGAGTAATCATGTTCCGGTTGCGCAAGCACACCAGTGAGGAAGGGGTCTGCTTTAGTGTTCTTAAACATGCAACATATTGTCATATCTATATTGGTTTCGTTTCTCTTTACAAGATTCTGGGGCCCTTAAAATAATCATGCATGATAGCTTGGTTTTGATGAAAAGTAGTCATATGTTAAAATAGTGTTTTGGCAACCAATACCCCAAGCCACTCCCGGATTATTACCAACGGCTAGTTCTTAGTCTGACCAAGTAGTCCGCCTCTTTCGAAATTTTTTGCATACTACATGGGATTAGGAACTGAATCAGAACTACTTTTACCTGCCATTGTCTTTATTTATGCCAGCAACAATTATCAAAAAATTGCAAGCAGTGCATACATGACCAAGTTTTCTTCTTTTATAATTGAATCTTCTTATNCTGGGGCCCTTAAAATAATCATGCATGATAGCTTGGTTTTGATGAAAAGTAGTCATATGTTAAAATAGTGTTTTGGCAACCAATACCCCAAGCCACTCCCGGATTATTACCAACGGCTAGTTCTTAGTCTGACCAAGTAGTCCGCCTCTTTCGAAATTTTTTGCATACTACATGGGATTAGGAACTGAATCAGAACTACTTTTACCTGCCATTGTCTTTATTTATGCCAGCAACAATTATCAAAAAATTGCAAGCAGTGCATACATGACCAAGTTTTCTTCTTTTATAATTGAATCTTCTTATTGGTCACATAATTCCTTTTATACTGCTATTTTTCCATTGCTTCTATCAACATGTAAATCTGACTGATAGCGGTGATTTTTTCTGTATCAAAGCAAAGTTTTGTCACTCGTATGTTTCCATGCGCCCGGCTCGTCCTTTAGAACTGGTAATTTGCAAGTGACAATCACCAATTCTTCTTTTACACTTGTTGAATTAGTTCCTAACTTTGTTCTGTTGTCTGTTCCAAGTATGTGGCTCTCTAGACCGAGCAACTTTTAGCTTCCATGTAAATATGGCTGATCATGCCTTCTAAACATCATCTAATGCTTCAGGATGATGTGAAGCTGATAGGTGCCATAAACCTAGAGGTTTATAAGTTCAACTTGCGGGTCAGGGTAATTGTATATCACTTAGGCAACACATTTTAGCTTAATCCAATCCCATGGCATATATGTAATCCCTCGAAAGAAATATTTGACTGTTTAGATCACTAAAGTAGTGATCTAAAAAGTCTTATATTTATTTAAAGCGGGAGACTGTTTTGTTCTATGGTTCTTCTCTGTGATGGTTGAAATATTCAATTTGTCATGTCTTTATGGAATCTGTGCTTTTGTTTCGGTAACAAAATATGCGTTCTTGTTGCAGGTTCAGTCATTACACCGAAGATAAAAATGCGGATGTGCTTTCGTTTTTGTTGTTAATGGTTCGGTGTATTAGACTAAACAACGGCTAAAATGTGGTTGTAAAGGCTTGGCTTTCATCCCAGGCCATAGTTTAGCTTCGGTTACATGTCAACTATGCGCCTTAAAAATAGAATTCATTAGTACTGGCTGGGTTTTTTTTTATTTGTTGATCTGCTGTGCCTTTTACATCAGGCTACATGCTCATGTCAAGCTTATTTGTAAATCAAAAATAATGTTTTTGTCACTCGTTATGCCCGAGCGATGTGGTCTATTTCCCCCCATGATTAGTGCTCAAAAATGAAATGGGACCTGAACTTGTATTCTTTTTTTTGGTATTTTCTCTGATATTTAGTGAAAGTGCTAACCACATGCTTAAAGTTACGTCAGGACCAGGTGTCCTATGCATCTGTTCATCAAGCAATATAGTAAACTTGAATTATGATAGACTGTGAAGAGAGCTTCCAGTAGGCTTTTTAAAAGGTTGCATTCATTTTACTTCATGTTGTTTGGGATTGCTATGGTAGGAAAAATGGATGAATGATCTTTGTTATATACATGTCCTGATCTTGGGGACATGGCAAAAACTCTGAGGAAATTGCCTAAGTGTTTAAAATGTGGAATGCTCGGACGGTCTGAACAATATGTGTGAAAAAACTACGGATCCATTCGAGGCAAGGTTTTTGAGTCGATGTGTCGTTCTGGGGTAGAGACTCGTGACTAGTCTCGACTGGTCGAGGGGTTTGAGTCAACCCTGGCAGTGCGACTCGTCGACTCGACGACTAGTCGCGCGACTCAAAAACAGTGATTTGAGCCGAGTTTCCTTTAGACTCACTTTATCGAAACAACAAAAATCATGCTATTTGCTTTGTGCTGTGTTGGATGTATGTGTACCATGGGATTTCAGCTTTAGACTATTTAATCATTGTTGTAATGAGTGGGTCAGGGCAGGGTTGTATGTATGTTTAATTGAGGACAGTAGTTTTACTTTAGTTTCCTTGTATTTTGCTCCAGCGTCAAGGATGGACACATCATTTTTTTCTTGGATCACCGGCAATGATTTCTTCTTTCCTTTTTGGATTTGTCCTTAAGAGTATCTTGTTGTTTGTCTTTTCCTTGCGCAGCAGCAGGATTGATTCGGGAACATCATCATCGATTAGTGCAGAGAATTTGTTTTATCCAGAAAAAGGGAGATCAATGCAGAGGATAGGGGTTCATAGTGCGTGGTGGTAGTATCCTCGGTGCCTTCCGTGTGACTGGGGAGGCGTTGTTCGGCGTCGTCTACAAAATAACCATAGTGAGCTCCTTGCCTCTGGTTTCTCTCAGCTTGTGGATCGCCATGCTAGGGTTTGCACTGGTAGATGGTTGCAATTTGGTTAGCAAGGCACCGTGGTTCCTGTTTTGTTATAGGCTTCATTTCAATTGTCTCATATTTGAGCCATTGGTCCTCTAATCTTGCTTGTTATGTTGCTATGTTTTTATTGGGATTAGGATTTTTAATCGAGCTAGTTGCTACTGCTCTAATCATATAGGGATATGTCATGATTTACTAGGAATTTTTTCTGATGTATGTAGGTGATCTGTGTTCACCTCTAGTGCATATGTGTGTGTTGTGCTCTTGTAAGGAAATCACCAAGTGTATGTATGTGGGTTGCAAATGTGTTCTGCACATTAGCTGATACATGTTTATGTGATATACAGCCTATACTACATGGGCTTTCTTATATATAATGTGAACATGAGTCGATCTTCTTATCTCTGCAAAGGAATTCTTCTTGTGCTAGTTTCAGTTTTTGATGTTCTCCGCACTCACCGGTCAATGCCCTTCCACGAGAAGAATAATAGTCACTCATTCCTAGCTAGCCTTCTTTGTTCTCTGAAATGGAACATTGACCAATGTCTTGTTTGCTGGAATATGATATAGGATGTGCTTTATTTCCTGAGAGAAATGTCCCTGCTTAATAATATGTACCTGCTCGCTGGCATTGACAAGTGGCTTTGATAATTAATTATCATTATTCATTTTCTTTGCTGCTATAGTTTTGGTTGCTTTGCTCCACCTTCTCATCTTTGTTTTGTTGCACATGTGCTTGTCCATTGACCATTTACAGTTGAGAAACACTTTAATTATATCAGTCCATTTACATGTATATGAAATGTGCTTTCTTTTTGTTACAGGCAACAAGTGTCGCTGATCTGCGGAACATATGATTCCAGAGCAACTTGCCACCAGCGACCAACCTCCATTGGGACCTGAATGCAACCCGTCGGCACCTGAATCATACCGGACACCGTCGGTAACTCAGTGCCTGGCTACATGGGTTGCGGTGAGCCCCTGTTTTCTCTCTCTCTCTCTCTCTCTCTCTCTCTCTCTCTCTGTGCCCTTAGACAGTCTGTCCAGCAAGCCATGGGTGATTGTGGTTGTCATGTTGTGTGTAGTGATGGTGCTCTTTCGGCCACCACAATGATCTTGTGATTGTGGTCCTATTTCTTTCCAGCGAAAGTCTGTATTGCAAATATATTGCTCTTCTTGTTGTATTCATTGCATCTTCTTATATTGCCATGATGATCGATGATGATGATTATTCTAAACATTTTGTGCCAGCAAGTAGTCCACCTCTTTCTAAACATTGTGAGAACTATATGGAATTAGGAACTGAATCAGTACTGCTTTTAGCTTCCATTGTCATTATTTGTGCCAGTAACAATTATCAAAAATCTGCAAGGAGTGCATACATGACCAAGTTTTCTTCTTTTATAATTGAATCTACTTATTGGTTACATGATTCCTTTTATACTGGTATTTTATTCATTGCTTCGTTGAACATTTAAATCTGACTGATAGCGCTGATTTTTATTTATCAAGGCAGAGTTCTTGTCACTCGTCTGTTTCCATGCGCCTGCCTCGACCATCAGAACTGGTAATTTGCAAGTGACAATCACCAATTATTCTTTTGCACTTGTGGAATTAGTTTCTAACTTTGTTCTGTTGTCCGTTTCAAGTATGCGGCTCTCTAGTCCGATCAACTTTTAGCTTCCATGTAAATCTGGCTGATCATGCCTTATAAATATCATCTAGTGCCATAAACCTAGAGGCTTATTTGTTCAATTTGTGAGTCAGGATAATTGTATACCATTTAGGAAACACATTTTAGATAACTCTAAAGAAATATTAGACTGTTTAGATAACTAAAGTAGTGATTTAAAATGTCTTATTTTTATTTACAGTGGGAGTACGTTTTGTTTTATGGTTCTTCTCTGTGATGGTTGAAATATTCAATTTGTCATGTATTTATGGAATCTATGTTTTTGTTTCGGCAAAATATGGGTTCTTGTTGCAGGTTCAGTCATTACACCAAAGATAAAAATGTGTATGTGCTTTTGTTTTTGTTCTTGATGGTTCAGTGTATTAGACTAAACAACNCCATGGGTGATTGTGGTTGTCATGTTGTGTGTAGTGATGGTGCTCTTTCGGCCACCACAATGATCTTGTGATTGTGGTCCTATTTCTTTCCAGCGAAAGTCTGTATTGCAAATATATTGCTCTTCTTGTTGTATTCATTGCATCTTCTTATATTGCCATGATGATCGATGATGATGATTATTCTAAAC
The DNA here is from genome assembly GCA_904067115.1 of Aegilops sharonensis. Lineage (NCBI taxonomy): Eukaryota > Viridiplantae > Streptophyta > Magnoliopsida > Poales > Poaceae > Aegilops > Aegilops sharonensis. The sequence continues at coordinate 382,868 of LR880970.1, read as the reverse complement.
ATTTTGTGCCAGCAAGTAGTCCACCTCTTTCTAAACATTGTGAGAACTATATGGAATTAGGAACTGAATCAGTACTGCTTTTAGCTTCCATTGTCATTATTTGTGCCAGTAACAATTATCAAAAATCTGCAAGGAGTGCATACATGACCAAGTTTTCTTCTTTTATAATTGAATCTACTTATTGGTTACATGATTCCTTTTATACTGGTATTTTATTCATTGCTTCGTTGAACATTTAAATCTGACTGATAGCGCTGATTTTTATTTATCAAGGCAGAGTTCTTGTCACTCGTCTGTTTCCATGCGCCTGCCTCGACCATCAGAACTGGTAATTTGCAAGTGACAATCACCAATTATTCTTTTGCACTTGTGGAATTAGTTTCTAACTTTGTTCTGTTGTCCGTTTCAAGTATGCGGCTCTCTAGTCCGATCAACTTTTAGCTTCCATGTAAATCTGGCTGATCATGCCTTATAAATATCATCTAGTGCCATAAACCTAGAGGCTTATTTGTTCAATTTGTGAGTCAGGATAATTGTATACCATTTAGGAAACACATTTTAGATAACTCTAAAGAAATATTAGACTGTTTAGATAACTAAAGTAGTGATTTAAAATGTCTTATTTTTATTTACAGTGGGAGTACGTTTTGTTTTATGGTTCTTCTCTGTGATGGTTGAAATATTCAATTTGTCATGTATTTATGGAATCTATGTTTTTGTTTCGGCAAAATATGGGTTCTTGTTGCAGGTTCAGTCATTACACCAAAGATAAAAATGTGTATGTGCTTTTGTTTTTGTTCTTGATGGTTCAGTGTATTAGACTAAACAACAGCTAAAATGTGGTTGTAGTGGCTTGGCTTTCATCCCAGGCCATAGTTTAGCTTCGGTTACATGTCAACTATGTGCCTTAAAATAGAATTCTTTAGCATGGCTGGGTTTTTTTGATTTGTTGATCTGCTGTGCCTTTTACATCAGGCTACATCCTGATGTCAAGCTTATTTGTAAATAATAAATATTATTTTATCACTCGTTATGCCTGAGCGAAGTGGTCTATTTTCCCCAGATGATTAGTGCTCGAAAATGAAATGGGACCTGAAATTGTATTTTATTGTGGTATTTTCCTAGTTATTTAGTGAAAGTGCTAATCACATGCTTAAAGTTAAGTCCCGACCAGATGTCCTATGCATCTGTTCATCAAGCAATATGGGAAACTTGAATTTGACAGACTCTGAAGAGAGCTTCTAGTAGGCTTTTTAAAAAGGTTGCATTCATTTTACTTCATGTTGTTACATACATGTCCTGATCTCGGGTACATGGCAAAAGCTCCGAGGAAATTGCCTAAGTGTTTAAAATGTGGAATGCTCGGACGTTGGAACAATGTGTGTGGAAAAACTACGGTTCCATTCGATCCAAGGTTTTTGAGTCGATGTGTCGTTCTGGGGTAGAGACTCGTCACGAGTCGAGCCTGGCCGATCGACTCGTCTCGACTGGTTGAGGGGTTTGAGTCAACCCTGGCATTGCGACTAGTCAATGACTAGTCGCGCGACTCAAAAACAATGATTCGAGCCAAACTTCCTTTAGACTCACTTTATCGAAACAACAAAAATCAAGCTATTTGTTTTGTGTTGTGTTCACTGTATGTGTACCATGGGATTTCAGCTTTAGACCATTTAGTCACTGTTGTCATGTCCGAGTCAGGACAGTCCTAACTTGGGTCATTGTTGTAATGTCTGAACCAAGGCACTGTGTGTGTGCAAATAGTTTTGAGTGATATTTGATAGGAGTTGTCTGTATGTCTAAATTAGGACAGTGGTTTTACTTTAGTTTGTTTGTATTTTGCTCCCACATCAAGGATGGACCCATCATATTTTCCCTGGACCAGTCGCATTGATTTCTTTTTTTCTTTTTGGATTTGACCTAAAGATTATCTTGTTGTTTGTGTTGTCCTTGTGCAACAACAGGATTGATTTGGGACAACATCATTATCGATTTATGCAGAGAATCACCCAGTGTATGTATGTGTGTTGCAAATGTGTTCTGCACATTAGCTGAGACATGTTTATGTGCTATGCTACATGGGCTTTCTTCTTATATATAACATGAACATGGGCCGATCTTTTTATCTCTGCCAAGGAATTCTTGTGCCAGTTTCAATTTTTGATGTTCTCCGCACTGACCGGTCGATGCCCTTCCATGAGAAGAATAATAGTCAATCATTCCTGCTAGCCTTCTTTGTTCTTTGAAATGGAATATTGACCAATGTCTTGTTTGCTGGAATATGATATACGATGGCTTTATTTCCTGAGAGAAATGTCCCTGCTTAGTAATGTATCTGCTCACTGGCATTCACGAGTGGCTTTAATAATTAACTTACATTATTCATTTTCTTTGCTGCTATGGTTTTGTTTGCTTTGCTCCATCTTCTCATCTTTGCTTTGCTCCACCTCAACATGTGCTTGTCCATTGACCATATGCCCATTGTCCAATTACAGTTGAGAAACACTTTAATACATCAGTCCATTTACATGTGTATGAAATGTGCTTTCTTTTTTATACAGGCTACAAGGGTCGCTGATCTGCCGAACTTATGATTCTAGAGCAACTTGCGACCAGTGACCGACCTCCATTGGGAATCATACTGGACACCGTCAGTACCTCAATGTCCGGCTACATGGGTCGCGGTGAGCCCCTGTTCCCTCTTGCTCTCTATCTCTTTCTCTCTGCCCTTAGACGTTCCAGCCATCAAGCCGTGGGCAATTGTGGTTGTCATGCTATGTGTAGTGGTGGTGCTCTTCCGGCCACCACAATGATCTTGTGATTGTGCCCCTATTTCTTTCGAGCGAAACGCTATATTCAATTCATTGCGTCTTATTATATTGCTCGTATGTGTTCCCTTCGGACACTAAGCCAGAAGCTTATTGGTGGACATCACCAGGAATTGCTTGTCTAATCATATGTTACCCACGATCAGATTTCTGTAGCATGCATTCCCTTTTGGCGTCTGCATGTTTGGTATCACCATGTTTATCTTTACTCATTTATGGCTATCTGGATCCTTTTGATGGGTTTTGTTATTGAAACAGCGCAAGCTATTTGTTTTGTTGTGTGCATACTAGTGGACGCATGCATTGCACTTGTTTTATCTTAGTCATAACTGGAATGAGAAGAACAACAATAATGTGCATAGTTTATTGCTTTTCATAGATGTGTTGGCACGAAAAATAACTGATGTGTTTAGTTGAAGTTCTTTTCTTGGTGTTGTTGAGGCCAAGAGCTGCTAGCTAAGAAAGGCAAGAGAAGATATTGCATCATAGCTTTCTAGGCTTAAGGAAAGAGAAACGAAGAGCGAGCAACTAGGGTGGCTGTCCACATCAAGCGAAGGACATGGAAACTGGATGGAGATGCCCATGTCCATGTCAATGCATGGTCGGTTCTTGGTGTGTGTAACAGAGTGGCTGTTGCGTTAGGCGGCAACCCTGCATGCTTGTATGTATAGTGACCATAATTAAGGAGGTCATTGCAGGGTTGTTTTTCCTTTTATGTGAAATACAAAATGGCCATGTAGTAGTGCCCTAGTGCATGCATTCTTTTCCCTCTCTTTCTTTGTAGCAGAGAGAGTTACCATCCATCCCGGTGATTGTATTGATGGAATGTACAGGATATATATTAGTACCGTCGTTACAAGAGAGAGAATGCTTGTCAAACTACCTGGATCAAGATCCAGAAAAAGATTGATGTATTTTGGACTTGATTTGGTTGATTGATCGAGGTTGCGGCCAAATAAAATCATGCCATCTTTCTACTTTTGTGCCTTTTTGTCTGGCTCTCTTGTTGTCTGTGTATGAGGATGGAGAGGCATTGATTCGGCTTATGAATCCTGGTATTGACGATGATATATACAGGAGGAGGCAAAGAACAAAACATGGTTGAAAATGTGTCAATACAAAGAAAATGGTCGGAGAGTGATATGTCCAACCAGTCAGCAAATGATGAAGTAGATCAATCTCTCAGGTTGCTAGATTGGAAATGAACAAGGAACAAGAGTAGCGGCAATGTAGATAGCAGATTGCTCCCAAGATAGATAAATAAATAGACATAGAGATACTAGCACCTCAAAAAAAGAAAAGCAAAAAACTAAGGTAGNGTCGCGGTGAGCCCCTGTTCCCTCTTGCTCTCTATCTCTTTCTCTCTGCCCTTAGACGTTCCAGCCATCAAGCCGTGGGCAATTGTGGTTGTCATGCTATGTGTAGTGGTGGTGCTCTTCCGGCCACCACAATGATCTTGTGATTGTGCCCCTATTTCTTTCGAGCGAAACGCTATATTCAATTCATTGCGTCTTATTATATTGCTCGTATGTGTTCCCTTCGGACACTAAGCCAGAAGCTTATTGGTGGACATCACCAGGAATTGCTTGTCTAATCATATGTTACCCACGATCAGATTTCTGTAGCATGCATTCCCTTTTGGCGTCTGCATGTTTGGTATCACCATGTTTATCTTTACTCATTTATGGCTATCTGGATCCTTTTGATGGGTTTTGTTATTGAAACAGCGCAAGCTATTTGTTTTGTTGTGTGCATACTAGTGGACGCATGCATTGCACTTGTTTTATCTTAGTCATAACTGGAATGAGAAGAACAACAATAATGTGCATAGTTTATTGCTTTTCATAGATGTGTTGGCACGAAAAATAACTGATGTGTTTAGTTGAAGTTCTTTTCTTGGTGTTGTTGAGGCCAAGAGCTGCTAGCTAAGAAAGGCAAGAGAAGATATTGCATCATAGCTTTCTAGGCTTAAGGAAAGAGAAACGAAGAGCGAGCAACTAGGGTGGCTGTCCACATCAAGCGAAGGACATGGAAACTGGATGGAGATGCCCATGTCCATGTCAATGCATGGTCGGTTCTTGGTGTGTGTAACAGAGTGGCTGTTGCGTTAGGCGGCAACCCTGCATGCTTGTATGTATAGTGACCATAATTAAGGAGGTCATTGCAGGGTTGTTTTTCCTTTTATGTGAAATACAAAATGGCCATGTAGTAGTGCCCTAGTGCATGCATTCTTTTCCCTCTCTTTCTTTGTAGCAGAGAGAGTTACCATCCATCCCGGTGATTGTATTGATGGAATGTACAGGATATATATTAGTACCGTCGTTACAAGAGAGAGAATGCTTGTCAAACTACCTGGATCAAGATCCAGAAAAAGATTGATGTATTTTGGACTTGATTTGGTTGATTGATCGAGGTTGCGGCCAAATAAAATCATGCCATCTTTCTACTTTTGTGCCTTTTTGTCTGGCTCTCTTGTTGTCTGTGTATGAGGATGGAGAGGCATTGATTCGGCTTATGAATCCTGGTATTGACGATGATATATACAGGAGGAGGCAAAGAACAAAACATGGTTGAAAATGTGTCAATACAAAGAAAATGGTCGGAGAGTGATATGTCCAACCAGTCAGCAAATGATGAAGTAGATCAATCTCTCAGGTTGCTAGATTGGAAATGAACAAGGAACAAGAGTAGCGGCAATGTAGATAGCAGATTGCTCCCAAGATAGATAAATAAATAGACATAGAGATACTAGCACCTCAAAAAAAGAAAAGCAAAAAACTAAGGTAGATAGAGATGCAAAAGTCTCTCCAGGCCGTTATCAATAATAGTCTTGTATATCAAGCTAAAGAAAGAAGAAACTAGAAAGAAAAAACATAGATAGATAGATAATGGATATGGATGCAAAAGTTTCTCCGCGGTGGTTAATAATAGTCGTAAGGCCGTATGGATACGTAGATGACAGATAATCCTACCTAGTAGTCCAGCCGTCTCCCTCCATCATTAATATCCCACCTCCTCATCTGTATGCATGGATAGATATATAACTAGCAGTCCATCCGTGATATCCCTCCTCCTCTTTTTAGTCTCCCTATATGAATTAACTGTCCCTGGAAACAAGGCAATCTCCACCTATATTTACTCCATCCATCTCGTTGGTGCTGCATCGTCCGCTCACTGTGCCTCACGCGGATCGCTCTGCCATCCAACGCCTCCCCTCGTTTCTCTCCCGCAGGCTATGCGTCCTCTCTTGCTATAAATCCAGATCCAATCCCTCCTTCACGCGTTCCCCTTCCTCTCCATTTGCTCCCCACCTCGCCTCATCTATAACCCATGGATACATGAAGACCTAAACCTGTTCCTTCCGATGATGCATCAACACTGATCAGCCGTGTGTCTGCTTGATCTCGGCTTGAAGCGCCAA
>LR880970.1:349018-370358 GCA_904067115.1 Aegilops sharonensis | reverse complement strand
TCAGTGCTTCTAAACTTTTGTTAAAAAATGAAGACTGTATAGACCAGATGACAGTAGGCATATGATCATCGAATCTTGAGGACAAGGAGACTTCAGCCACTTGAACATCAACTTGCAAATGTGTGATTAAAGTTACCCTCATACTAGATGTTTAGTATATGTATTTCATCGAATCTAAAGGACGAGGACGAGGAGTAATGTGGTTGACCAGCCATACCTAGATGTATAGTCCATATAGTTTATTAAATGTTCCACCAACAACTTATTTTTACCATGGATATATGCGTACAGTACCTTATTTCTGCATCCATTTTGTCCATGTAATGTGAGTGTGACAATCTGTTTCTTCTTTCTTTCCTATTGCGACAAATGTGACCCTATATTTCTCGTATGGAACCATATGGCATCAGTATTACTCCATTACCAAGGTATTCATGGCATTCTGAAATGAAGATCTCTTTCTGTAACATGGTTATTGCTAGTACTGAAAGAAGACAGAGTAGGTAGAAAGAAAAATTAAGAATTTAAAGCTAGCTGGATGATCTGTTCACGTTCACTGAATTGTGCAACATGCATGCGCTCACTGAATCTTGAATGTGAACACATCCTACTGCTTGCTAACTTAAATAGCTTAGTGAGTTGCGAGGGACGACCCCACAGCTTCATAAACCTCGATTAGTACTACAAATTAATGTATTAATCAGGACTTTGTAGACCTAGCTAGCTATCATGTGTCGGTGGGCACATGTTGCCCGAATATCGAGGATGAGGAGAGTTTAGCCACTTACCATCGACTTGCAATTTTGGATTAACTCAATCTATATGGAATTATCCAGCTAGCTTTATAATTTAAATCACCTTACGTTTCTTTTTGTGCAAATTAGAGTACAGCTGCTTCACGTGCAAGTTAGGCGCCTAATAGTTAGATGCAAATGAGAGGGGGCAGACAACGCAATACATTTTTTGTGGGGGAGGGGGTGGTCAGTGAGCCAAAGAAGTTTTTCTAGGGTTCATTTAGTACCTTGTTTTTGCATCCACTCTGTCCATCTAACGTGACAATCTGTTTAAAATGTGCCGCATACCAAACCATATGGCATCAATATTATTACCACGATATTCAAGACATTTTAAAATAAAGATATCTTTCTTTTTTTTAGAAATGGAGGCATGTCACTGGCCTCTGCATCATGATGATGCATGCGGCCATCTTATTAACAATCCAGAATCGTATAAAGATATCTTTCTGTAACATGAGTATTGCTACTGAAGGATTTGAACCTCGCTGGTGATCAAGCCGGACATGTAAATTGTGCATCATGCATGCGCTCATTGAATCTCGAATGCGAACACATCGTACTGCCAGCTAACTTAATTAGCTTAACCAGTTGGCCATCGGTGCCGTTGGCCTAAACCTTTGATTAGTACTACAAGTGTATTAATCAGGACTTTGTTGACCTAGCTGCTATGTGTCGGTGGGCACATGCTGACCGAATCTCGAGGGTGAGGAGTACCACTAGCCACTTAACCATCAATTTTGCCGCTGTTTTGGTAGGGCCTACTGCGGGCGAGATCCAAAATGACCCTTCATATTTTATTTAAGATGAAGTTGATTTAGCCAGTTGGATGTAGAGGAAGTATCCAATGAAAATCAGAAAACTTGTGCAATGGACCATCAGATCACTAACGCCATGTTTGGATTTTCATTTTGGATAGATATACCACTGTAAAATTAATATGCAAGCCTCTATCCGTCGTTTTTCTTTTTTTGCAGGTGGAAATCAACTGTGCCCTATAAACCGAAAAGGAGGGAGTATAGTCATCTCTCTCTTCTTTAATTGCCTGCCACATAAGCATGTTCGCGAGTCCTAAGTCTATGATACTACTTATGTTACCCCACTATGGCCAGCCTCATTGTACAAGTCTAGCCATAGTGGGGATCATGCACTTGGGACTCGTAAACGTACTTAAGTGACATGCAATTAAAGAAGAGAGAGTAACATAGGTACTAGACACCGTAACATAATAAATCTACAATGTGTCATGCATGACAATAAATGAGACCGCCTATGATACTAATCTTTGATATTATGTATTATGGATGTAGTATCATAAACTAGTATCATATGCATGATATTAATATATGATACTCCCCACTATGACAGGCCTAAATAAATAAATGGTGTGAGTAAGATGTTTCTTTTTGTGCAAATTGATGTCCTTTATAAATAGAAGCACTTGCATGCGCTACCTAGTCTACTAGTACACTTTTCCACTTTCCCAAGAGCCAGCGATAGAGAATGGAGAACGCGGCGTCCATCGTGAGCAAGTTCGGGCAGGCGCTGGTGGAGGAGCTCCAGGAGATCCGCGGAGTCGGCGACAAGGTGATCCACCTGAGGGACGAGCTGGCCTCCATGAACGCCGTCCTTCGCATGCTGGCCGAGTCGGACGAAGACTGCGTCGACCACCTCATCCGAGAGTGGACGAAGCAGGTGCGCGAGCTTGCTTCCGACGCCGAGGACTGCGTGGATATCTACAAGCTCCGCGTCAGGCGCCCCCGGCCAGTCGACCCTGGCATGCGGATGAACACAGCCAGCCGTATAATCGGGCAGGCCAAGCTCCTGCCAGATATGGTCCGGTAAGTACCACGTCCTCCCTCCTCCGTATTCTTCTTCTTCCAAATGAGATAAGCTTCCGATGCAGAAGTGAAAAGAGAAATGGACTGAGCTGCCACTAATTCATCGATCGCTCGCTGCAGGCTCCAGTTCGTGAAGCTTTTCTTGATGCACGGCCTCGCTGCTGATCTCAAGGCCCTACTTGCCCGTATGGTCATCATCAGCGAACGGCGCGTTCGTTACAACGTCGACCAGCAGGCACTCCGCAGATCGGCCTGCTTTGCGGCTGTGTCGCCGGCCACCCTGTCTGCCCGTGCGCTCCGCCCGGCAGACAACCCCGAACAATTCATCGGCCTAACGAGTCAGGTTAAAACCCTGGCCGAGAAATTGAGGCCCAAGGATGCTGACCAAGATACGAAGATCTTCTCCATCGTCGGCTTCGGAGGGCTTGGGAAAACTACGCTCGCCATGGAGGTGTGCCGCGAGCTAGAAGAGGACTTTCCACACCAGGCGCAAGTGTCTGTGTCCCAAGCATTCGATGGTGGGAAGGACCTGGAGGGATTGCTTAAGCGCATGCTTCATCAGACGATGATCAAGCGGCAACCCAATGACAAGGAAGGTACCCAGAACAAAAAAGAGGAAAAAAAAGATGACGATGGCATCGACAACATGGATGTGCGCGAGCTGAAAAGCAAGCTCCAAGATCTTCTCTCTAACAAGAGGTACTACTTACCTCTTCCCAACAAAAATTTGGATCAACTTTACCTTTAGCAATACTACCTCTCTATGTGCACTTTTTTCAAAATCCATGCACTTTTTCTAATCATGATTTTCCCCCCAAAAAACGACGCGATACAATAAGTGGTTATGTGCAACAAAATAGCGATGCGACAATGTTATTTGGTGTGTCACGTTGTTTCTAATCACTCAAGGTCGGTAGCTCTAGTGGTTAGCGAGCTTGGAAGTTAGGCAAACTGTGTGAGTTTGAATCCCGTAGTAGGCAACTTTTTTGGGGTTTTTTCCGTGCTAGTTTACTGTTTAATGCGTTTCACGGGCCGGCCCAACTTGCAGAGCGCGTGGGCGCTGGTTCTCCTAGCCGGCGCTTAAAGCGCCGACTAGGAGCTCCCAAGCTCCCCTGCCGGATCCTCCGCCTGTGCTACTGGTACAAAGTGTTTCTCTTTTCATAATTGGGTGACTCATTTGCCATCCTTAGACTGGCTTTGCAAGTTGTTTTATAAATTATAGATCAGTTAAATGCATTAGTTTTAAACAGTGTCACATCAATTTATGTAACCTGAGAAACAAACAAACTGCTAATTAATAATTCATTTTTCATAGTTTCAAACCTAAATGCCTTATTTTTGGTCAGATTGTCTCCGTTTGTAATTATCTCTGATCAGTTGTTTCAATTTCTCTGCACGTATAACATTTTTTTAACACATGCCATGGTATCTAATTAAAACCAGGTACCTCATAGTGATTGATGATGTATGGACGATACCGGCCTGGGAGGCTATCCACTCGATATTGCCAGGTGACAATAAGCACAGCAGCAGAATAATTGTGACGACCCGGTTGGACTCAGTGGCAGCAAGATGCAGCTCAGATGGTTTGTTGGATTCAGTGGCAAAAACATGCAACTCAGTTAGTCAGGAAGACTTGGTGGCAACAACAAGCACCTCAGTTACTCCGCTGGATTCAGGAGCAAAAGCATGGGTAGCCTTTTTAAGAGGAATGATGCCCTTCTCTTCGGAGGGAAAAGCATGCAACTCAGTTGATCGGGTGGACTCACTAGGAAAAGCACGCAACTCAGTTGGTCAGGTGGACTTGGTGGCAACCGGGAAAACATGCACCACAGTTAGTGCAGTTTTGAGGGCCAACTATTTTGTTCATCGGATGGATCCTCTGGAAGAAAAAGTATCCAAGCAGCTATTCATCAATAGAGTGTTTGGCCCCAACGGTACTTGCCCCAAAGAGTTGGAAGACTGCATGCATATTATTTTGAGGAAGTGCGGCGGTTTACCATTGGCGATTGTTAGCATGGCCAGTATTTTGTCTAGCTATAAGTCGTCAGGAAGCAAGGAGATGTGGGACAAAATATGCAACTCGGTTGGTTCTCAGCTGGAGAGCAACCCTACACTGGAGGGGATGAGGCAGATAGTTACACTCAGCTACAGCCACCTGCCACACCATCTCAAGAATTGCATGATGTATCTCAGTATTTTCCCAGAGGATTATGAAATCAATAAGAAGTGGCTGCTAAGGAGATGGGTGGCAGAAGGTTTGGTCACCGAGAAGCGGGGGTTGAAACTGATAGATGTGGCAGAATCCTACTTTGATGAGTTGATGAGCAGAAACATGATCATTCCGGCTGGCATCAGCTATGACGGGACGCTGAAGACATGTCGCGTGCACGACATGATGCTCGAGGTTATCGTGTCAAAGGCCCTTGAGGCCAACTTTGTGAGCCTGGTTGGAGGTCAAGAGTGCGAAGGAGAGTCACATGGGAAGATCCGCCGCCTCTCCATCCAAAGCGGCGGTTGGCCAAAGGATGAAAGGAGCGTGAAGCATGTCAGGTCGCTCAGCACGTTTCATCCTCAAGGCCATGAGGCGCTGCTGGAGCGACTAGGCGAGTTCACCCTCTTGCGGGTACTCGACCTTGAAGATTGCAAGGCCTTGAAAGACAAACACATGAAGCATGTGTGCAGGATGTTCCTGCTCAGGTTCTTGAACTTGGACGGCACTAATATCAGCAAGACGCCAAAAAAGATCGGCAAGCTTGTGCACCTGCAGACACTGAGCCTAAGGAACACATTTCTCGATGGCCTCCCTCAATCCGTGACCAAGCTGGAGAAGCTCGAGTTCCTCTATATCAGTTCTAGGGTGTCGTATGATGGCTGGAGGCTTACCTGTGGAGTAGGGAGAATGAAGGCGCTTCGCGTGCTTGATAGGGTGACGCTCCGTGATGATGGTGCTGAGGCTGCCCGAGAAATCGGCGAGTTGACGCAGTTGAGAAAGCTTAATATAGATGTCAAGTGCTCCCAAGAGGTGCTTCAAGTGCTCGTCGACGCCCTGAACAGGACATATTCCCTTCGACAACTCTCGATCGTCGACCTCGGTGATGGGAAGATAATGAACATCCTCGGAGAGATGACCTCTCCGCCGCTGCTCCTCCGGTCCATGAAGATCTGTGGCGGAATCGATGGGATGCCCGAGTGGTTTGGGTCACTCATGCACCTTGTCAAGCTAGATATCTCATTTACAATGCTTAGCAGCGACGAGATACTTGGCATGCTGTGTGAGTTGCCAAACCTACTGCGCCTCACCCTCGGGTATAGGAGCTACACCAATGATGCGCTAGTCATAAGCGCCAAGTACAGATTCCCAGTGCTCAAGCAGCTGAGTGTTGACTCCTCCACCTATTTAGGACAGCAAGAAATCATTTTTGAGCAAGGGCCCATGGCAATGCTCGAGAAGCTGGAGCTACTATTCGATTTTGGGGAAACGAGCCTTTCCGGCATCGAGCATTTGCCAAGTCTAAAGGAGGTGGTGCTCGAAGGTTACGGATCCAACGATACACTGAATCAGGCCGTGCTGCAGCTCAAGTCGGAGAGCGACGGACGCCCCTTTTCAAATCAGTTCAAAGTTGTAACAAGGTACTACTGGGAGGGTTGATAATTAAAGGGGAGTGTACCGCCGGCCCGGATTCCTTCGCTATTGCTTTCTTCATTATCTTTTGCTTTCTTTCTTTATATTTGACGTGTACCGCCAGCCCGTGGAGAAATTTCTTTTCCACTACCGTACCATGCCTTGTGTTCTAGACTAGTAGTCTATTGTAAGCACGGACCTCTCGGACCACGTCCCTTGAGTGCTAGTAGTTTGCTGTGCGTGGTCTTCGCCCTTTCCCTTAATTAAGTGTGTCATGTATGATGTTTGTGTCCGGATTCCTTTATTAACCAGACCAACTCTCTTTTTCTTAATGTAACATTAGTAGAAAAAAGGGTATTTGTCCCGATTCATAAGGGCCTTTAGTCCCGGTTCTGGAACCGGGACTAAAGTGTTGTTACTAAAGCCTCCCCCTTTAGTCCTGGTTCTTACACGAACCGGGACTAAAGGCCGTCCACGTGGCCGCTGCCTGGAGATCCACCTTTAGTCCCGGTTGGTAACACGGACGGTCACCCATCTCTCTACTCCAGTCTGAGCACGCTTAACTTTCGTGTTCTATTCTCCCTCGTTTCCAAGTCTGCACTTGTTGTTTTCCTGATAATAGTAAGATGTTAATCCTATTAACCCTCAGGAATTTAGCTTGAGCATGAAGTCACACATTTCACTGTTTGAGTTTGAAATTATTGTTCTAAAAAACAATAATTATTTAGTAATACTAATATTTCTTGAATAAGTAGTTTGACCACAGTTTGACCATAGTTTGACCAGATTTGACCCAAATTCAAAAACACTGAAATAATTATTTAGTAACACTACTATTTCTTGAATAAGTAGTTTGACCATAGTTTGACCATGTTTGACCACAGTTTGACCAGATTTGACCAAAATTCAAAAACACTGAAATAACTATTTAGTAACACTAATATTTCTTGAATAAGTAGTTTTACCACAGTTTGACCACAGTTTGACCACCATTTGACCAGATTTGACCAAAATTCAAAAACACTGAAATAATTATTTAGTAACACTAATATTTCTTGAATAAGTAGTTTGACCATTGTTTGACCACAGTTTGACCAGATTTGAAAAAGAAGGCCAGCATTGCCGAGACTAGCTCTCGGCAAAGATATGTAAACTGTCAGCTGCCATGTGGGCCACGCTATCCTACTAGTCAGGAGGATTGCCGAGAGCTGCTCTCGGCAAAGATATCGTCATTTTTTTCAAAAATATTTAGCAAGTTATTTGAAACTTTTATGATAAATGTGACCAGTGGGACCACATGTCAGTTAGAAAGAACAAACACAAAAAAGAAAATAGGATGTGGCATATGCTTTGCCGAGTGTTGTATGGCGGCTCTCGGTAATGTATGCAGTAACTGATGGAGCCGTCTGTTGCGGACGGGCATGCTACGTGGCTCCTCTTTGCCGTGAGCCACTCTTGACGTCTACAGGGTTTTTCGTGCGGTGCCTCTTTGCCGTGAGGCAGTGAGGGCAAAGATGGCAATTCGCCGTGAAGCTGGGTTTGCCGAGAGTGACACTCGGCAAAGTTTGCTTTGCCGAGTGTCCGTGTTTTAGCCAAGGAAAAAAATAGCGCAGCCTTCAAAAAACGCTATAAACGAAATAGCGTGCTAATAGCGCGCTATTTTGCAAAATAGCGTTTCACAAAACATTATTCAGATTTCAGCATATAGCATACAAATGACAGATATATCAACACAAATGATAGATTTCAGCAGCTAAAACCAAGGCTAAAACATTGTTCAGATAACAAAGCACGGTCCAGATATAGGCATATAGCACTGTTCAGAGTTCATACATTCAGATTTCAGACAAACAAAGTAGACAGATAAATTAAACAGCCAACAAGCAAGGTCCAGAGTAGCAGAAATAAGGACTTAGGACTTTAGGAGCCAGCCAACAACGATGCAGAAGCTCAATCAGAATAAGATGAACTTGCTACCATGGCGACAACGACCCGAGCAAGAGGATTAGAGGAGGCGACGAAGACCTGAGGAGGCGATGCGGCGACCCGAGGAGGCGGCAAGAGGCGGCCAGCCGTTGCTGGAGGAGACGGGCGAAGCACCGGCAGCTGCCACTGCCACCGTCGCCTCGTTCGATTTGGGAAGGGCTCACTCGGTAGGTTGGTTAGGGTTCGACCGGCTGGAGGAGAAGATATGATTGGTTACTGGGCCAGAAAGCCCAAAAGTATAGTGGGCTGATGAAAAATTCGTCTGAAAAAAAAACGCCGTCGAAAAAATAGCGCCGATACGTGCTATAGCGCGCAATCGCCGTATTTAGTGTGAATAGCGCCGTAGCGAGTGAAATCTGCATAGCGTAGCGTTTAGTTTCCAGAAACGCTATAGCGCGCTATTAGTGTAGCGTGCTATAGCGTAGCGTTTTTGGGAGGTTGTAAATCCTAGCTGCGGGGATCTGCATCGCCGATCGTCATCGACTCTAATTCCCGCTAGTTACTAGTTACTAGCTTAATTGGTTACCAACGCTACGAGTCGGTAACGAAAAAGATCAAACCATGTATGCAGTCTCCATAGTGGTCCTGGGCTGGTACGTAGGTCTGAATTTTTTTGTTTTCTGTCGCGTTCCCCTACAGAGAGGGAGGGGAGAGATTGAGGGGAACGAGAGAGTGAGTGGTGAGGAGAGGGAGTGGATAGAGTGCGGTCATGCAGGAGAGGATAGCAAGTCGTATAGGAGGGGTATAATGGGAATATCATAAAAAATAAAGCTTTATTTATACCTGTTCACTATATATTCAGAATAGCATAAAATATTTCCTCAAAAAATGAAAATAAAAGGAATATCATACATATTAAAACAATTTTGATAGAAGAAACAAAATATACTTGGATTATGTTGGACAGCTCGCATGTGTTTATTTTGTGTCTTACTATTTCTCTAAGTTTATCTAAATAAATTACTTAAAAATATCCAAGAAATTACGGATGACCGACTATCATTATACAAAAAGGAAAATCTGTTGTTTGCTCGTGGAGAAATGTAACATAGTTTTTTATGGGTAATATACCACATACCCTAAATAGTAGTTATCCGTGAGAATAACCATCAACAAGTGATTTAGAGGTGAGCCTACAATTTATTAAAATTGGGATGCCCCTGACTTTACTACAAAGCACTCTGCATCTCACTCAATTTAAATCGGGCACCCACCACAAAACAAATCGGGCACTGCTCATTTCTAACAAATGACCAGTGAATATATATTTTCCATACCATCATCATTAAAAAATTCTAACATTTGTTTCTATTACAGTACCTTTGTAGGTCATATAAAAAACTGGTGGAGTTGGATGTTGCTTTAAAACTACCGACTGACATAGGATTGTTCTTCTTTGTATGTATGTTGCACATGATGTAATACTCAAATGGTATATTTCAATACATGTTTAATTTTGCAGAGTATCAGAGAGATGGGGCTGGATCTTGTCGACGTTCAAACACAACTCATTTACAAGGTTCCTGGGGCGACGTCGTTGAAAGGGGAAAAANGGAGATGTCGACTGACAAAGACCCTGATGTAACGATGATGGAGGGGGCTAAGAATTCAACGAGTTTTACACAACTTAAAGAGGTGCATGCAAATAATTGTTCTTCTTTGTATGTATGTTGCACATAATATAATACTCAAAAGGTATATTTATATATATGTTTAATTTTGCAGAATATGAGAGAGATGGAGATGGATTCCGTCGGGGTTCAAAAAGCCCAAGCCCTGCCTATCTGGTAAAAAGCCCTAAAAAGCCCTTAGGGCTTAGGGCCGTGGGCCGGACCTCTTCCTTAAAATGCCAATATGCCAAGCCCAAGCCCGTCCAGGCCCTACTGATGGGCTCAAAACTTAGGCCCAAGCCCGGCCCATGGGCAAGCCCATCGGGCCTAGGCCTTGGATTTTAGGGCCGGGCCTGGGTGGGCCGACAGGGTCGGGCCTGAGATGGCCAGGACTAGTCTTAACCATGTGTAATAAAACGGTTTAGCTGTATCCAAAAAATGTATACTGCATACGAAAAAATTAGATATCAAGACATATGTTTGAAAAAAATATTAATGACGCGTTTAAAAAGTGTTAAACATGTATATAAAATGTTCATGATGTGTACAAAAAATGTACAAGGTGTGTGAAAAATTTGACGTATTCTAGAAGAAACTAAGAAAACCCGTGAAAACGGAAGAAAACAGTAAGAAAAACAAAAAACCAATGAAAACCATAGAAAACCTGAAGAAAAACAGTGAAAATACAATTAAAAAAACTCGCACGCAGCTACGGTGTTGGACCGTGGCGAGATGTATTATGTCTCGGTACAGGCGAGCGATAGTCCTGCCGGTGCCGAGGCCTCCCTTGTTAACAAGGCCAAAGAAACAAACAAAGAAAGGAAATCATGAACAAGTGACAAGGAGGCCCCCCCCCCCCCCGCGGGCGGGGGCGGGCGGCCCCCCCCCCCCCCGCGGGCGGGGGCGGGCGGCCCCCCCCCCCCCCGCGGGCGGGGGCGGGCGGCCCCCCCCCCCCCCGCGGGCGGGGGCGGGCGGCCCCCCCCCCCCCCGCGGGCGGGGGCGGGCGGCCCCCCCCCCCCCCGCGGGCGGGGGCGGGCGGCCCCCCCCCCCCCCGCGGGCGGGGGCGGGCGGCCCCCCCCCCCCCCGCGGGCGGGGGCGGGCGGCCCCCCCCCCCCCCGCGGGCGGGGGCGGGCGGCCCCCCCCCCCCCCGCGGGCGGGGGCGGGCGGCCCCCCCCCCCCCCGCGGGCGGGGGCGGGCGGCCCCCCCCCCCCCCGCGGGCGGGGGCGGGCGGCCCCCCCCCCCCCCGCGGGCGGGGGCGGGCGGCCCCCCCCCCCCCCGCGGGCGGGGGCGGGCGGCCCCCCCCCCCCCCGCGGGCGGGGGCGGGCGGCCCCCCCCCCCCCCGCGGGCGGGGGCGGGCGGCCCCCCCCCCCCCCGCGGGCGGGGGCGGGCGGCCCCCCCCCCCCCCGCGGGCGGGGGCGGGCGGCCCCCCCCCCCCCCGCGGGCGGGGGCGGGCGGCCCCCCCCCCCCCCGCGGGCGGGGGCGGGCGGCCCCCCCCCCCCCCGCGGGCGGGGGCGGGCGGCCCCCCCCCCCCCCGCGGGCGGGGGCGGGCGGCCCCCCCCCCCCCCGCGGGCGGGGGCGGGCGGCCCCCCCCCCCCCCGCGGGCGGGGGCGGGCGGCCCCCCCCCCCCCCGCGGGCGGGGGCGGGCGGCCCCCCCCCCCCCCCTGCCTAGTGTAGTGTAGGCAGCGTTCCCGGTGTCTTGGAACCAGTGTGCAAAGAATGAATGGTTGCAACTTGAGACCATGTGTGTACAACCTGCCTTCCTTCCTTGTCTGCAACATAACAATGTCTCTGTATACTCGCTCGAATCATCATCGTTGGGTGGTTTTCTTCTTCGGCCCAAGCCGGGCCCGCGGGAGCCCCGGGATGGCTACCAGCCCACCCACAAAGGAGGCCACGGCAGCCACCCAGAAGGACGGCGCGTTCCCTCCGCCGAAGAGCTGGTCACATGGCCCGCTGCCCAGCGACACGATGATCTGCAGGCAGGTCATGAATTTCAGAACAGTAAGGAAAGAAATCATGATTCTTGTTAGGACTTCTCAGGGTTATGTCGAGGATTTCGGTGATCATGCATTGAGCATTTGGCGTGTTTTTTCATGTCTTTCAGTCGATCTCCAGTGCAAAAAAGCTCAAGGGTTTGGTTCTATGAGCTAACAAATTTCTGCTTGCTTATCACTGTCTGAACCTGGACATTTCTTGTATATACAACGTTTGCTTTGTTGGTTTCCTATTGGAAGGAAAGGCACAATTGACTATGCAGACCAACGTCAGGGCCACAAGTTGGATAAATTCAAAGGCAAAGGTATAGTGGAGGCTAAGGAAGTCTCCTTATCATGTTGGTCTCAGTCGGTTAATAATAAATTAATAGATCGTGCTAGAATTAGCAGTAGTTTTTAGTCTCGCTGTAAGAATAAGAGGGGCGAACTGGCTATTATTTATTAGATTGAAAGCTTAATCAGATACATTTGCATCCCTTAATGCATCCCGCTCGGACGTACATAGAGAAATAGATTCAGCCTTCAAATCAAACTCATTAATTATCACTAGAAGCCTTTATTTTTCTTTTTTAGATTTTCCACTTAATTAGGTTTTTTGCCCATCCTCTTAGAAATCTCCGTAAATGTCGTGTCTTATTTTGGCATCGCTCTATAGGTGCATTTCCACTACTGATTGCAGCCCATTGTGCTTCCACCATGTCATAGAAACCCTCTTGGCGTAGCAAAAACAATTCATCAAGTTCCTCATCCGATACACCTAAACTCTGAGCGGCAAAGCATGGGATCTTGTCATGGACCAAAGGGTAATACAGTAATAACATGTGTGCTTCACAACTGTCTTGGCCTGTTGGGCCATGCACAATGCATGACTGACTAATGTTCATCTTGCCGCGGATCGCGTTCACAAGGAAGGAGAGGGAGCTCAAGTGGGCACATGCTAAGACGACCCTCCACGTGCTGCAGCCACCGGATGCCAAGATGTTCTCGGAGAAGGGGGGCTGCAATGAGCTGAATCACATGGCTGATGAGGCCAAGATCGAGGAGGACAGAAATTGCAAGGTAGCTAGGACCAATCAATCATAGGGCTTCCTTGCATATAATTTCCCTTGGTCCCTTTACCGGTCCAGCTGCTGTCCCTCCTTTTTCTCCCCTCATTGGCTCATTATTACCCATGAATTCATCTCTAGACATCCATGTATCTTCTGTGATATCAGTAGGCGTGCATGAATGCAATAGTGACAAACAGTTGTCTTTGTCGACAAAGATTGTGAAACTAACTACGCTGTCATGGTTGCTACAGGTTGAGGGAGCTTCATACGCTTAAAGGGCATGAGGAATCCGTCGTCAAACTCAAGGGTCTCGACAGAGAGTCCATCCAACAGTCCTACATTGTCTGATGATTTGAGTTGTCCAGGAAAAAAAAGAGGAAAAATCCCTAATTTATTGGTTACCGACATGACTGAAGAGTGGATCCTCTTCTTTGTTGTGAACTTTACTACTATATAATAGTACTCCAGACATAACTAGTGTAGTTGAATGTTGCCCGTTGGTGATATAGTTTGGCACCACCTAAGTAATCGCGTCGCAGTTATTTTTTAATGTTTTCAGCTAGCATGTATATTATGTTTTTTCCTCTTCATTTAGCTCGTTACCGGCATGTGGATTAATCCGGTATGGTTTTTCTCTTCATTTCTAGCTCGTTACTGGCATGTGGATAAATCTGGTATGGTGGTCCGTTTGTGGGGGCAAGGTAGGGTGGTCCTCAGCCATAGTATAGGTTAGCATGTGACATTCATTCAGTGCATGGCGATGAAATGCTTCATTCCTGGGGTCTCTTTTCATATCTGTACTTGTGGTTTGGCTCATGATGATGAAATTGTCTGCATGTTGTTGTGTCTGTGAGAGGTGCAGTCAAAGTCAAAGTGCTTGCTGGGAGATATCTTTCGCGTTGTAGACCGTAAATGTTTCTACTTCATCTAAGGAGTTATTGATCACATAATCATTTTTGTTTTTGAGTCAAAAAACACCGCATTGAGTTTGGGTGCATGTTTCTCTTTTGAGAATCCATTGCTATTGGTCGCCGATTCCCTGATGATTTTTGTAGGAATATTTGGGTGAATGAACACCAACATATCAAGCCCAGACAAGTCGAACTAATGTAGAAGGTTTTGAAGAGCCACATGAGTTTCTGGTCTTTGCAGAGTGTTTTTCAAGTTGGCCGAGTATTTTTGCCATGAAATATAAGGAGGCCAACATGCTTTTATTTCAGTACTATATGTACTTTCTTTCTACTTGCACGGTTCAGATGGATTATGATGTTTTCTTTTTCTTCATTCAATTCAATTCACCTCTTTGGATCCAGTACCTAACGTCGCTCTCACCAAAATCTAAACTATGGCCTTGTGCATATTGTGTCGCTTTCGCTAGAATCTAAGCTATGAGATTCTGTTCAGTACTAGGTTGGGCTTGCATTGTGTGCTGACGTCAAAATAAAATACAAAAACGAGAAATCTAAACTTCCATGGATGCTTAGCCCAACTATAAATGTGGGGATCTGAAGCTAAGTCTCTTCATCAACCCAAGAAAGAAAGAAACCAAGCTCGATTCCTCCTCCCTCCCCTAAAGAAAAAAGAAGAAGAAGAAGAAACCAACCAAGCTCCATGGCCACCACCTTCCAGTCCCTCCTTGTCCTAGTGCTCATATGCGGCGCCGGCGTCTCGGCCACACCGGTGCCGGCACCGGCGCTGGCAGAGGACAAACTATGTGTCGGCATAAGCACCAAGAGCGCAGAGTCGGCCTGCGTCGCCAACGCCGCACTGACGTGCTTCGCCATCAACACCGTCACCGGGGAGTCTACCTTCCAGGCATGCTTCCTCGGTGCCGTCCTGCAGGACAAGTGCTTGGCCAAGGACAAGGAGGCCAAGAAGGAGGACCACTGCATCGGCGTAGAGATCAGCGACGACCTGCTGCCATGCGTTGGGCATTTTGCCTGGAAGTGCCACGCCAGCATCTTCGTGTACGCTCCTGCATTCGGCATGTGCTTCTACCCCGCCATCACCGCCAACTGCCTCCTCCCCTGATTTATATGCGTCCGTCCGCTGGAGTATGATCAAATGCTTGCAACAACACTAGGTTTGTGTGTGATTTATATGGTATCCCTTTTTGTTCTGATGATGATTTTGTTGGAAAAGGAGAAAAAAAAATAACAGAGTGAGAAGCTTGTATAAGCACAGGATTGCTGCTTTTATTCCATTCCATTCTCAACATACATTATATTGTAGCCAACACTGAGTATTTCAATGGTCTCTGTATGTAATACACCTACGACAATTCGATTCATCCGTCCTTGAGCTTTAATTTGCCGGCCGGGGTCAACTTTTTGATCAAAGGGGTGCTTGCTAGCATGCTTTTTGATCTGCAAAGTTCAAACAAACTGAATTAGAAAATTATTAGGATAATGTGATCGATTAATTACTACCAACTCAAGGACAGCAGATTTAACTAGTCATACATACACTTTAACAAGCTCAAAGCCTTTCTTCCCTAGCTACAGGATAAAATAGGATGCATGGTGGGGCTGCAACAAGAAATTATTAAGCGGACTCCCTCCGTAAACAAATATAAGAGAGTTTACATCACTACCAAACAACAAAAATTGAGCGTTTACATATATTTCCCATGATCTTAAATTTAAGAAAAAAGGAATTGAAAAGGAAAACATGGCTAGTTATGCTACATGAGATAACGGATGCCTTTTATGATAGTTTTGTTAACACCTATACGGAGTGCTTTTTGCCTTCGGCAGTCTCAAATGTATATTAACTCCTCTTCTTTGCTCTCACCGTTGACTTTGTCAATACCACTTAAGCGGCGCTTAAAAACGCCGCAAGCGTGTTCCTGAACCTTGGTTGCAACTATTTGTCAACTTCAAGTATTATATATCAGTACACTTTAGCTGGGTAGTACATGTACTTTGACATGTAGTATATGGCAGCACACAAATAATGGAACTATACTCGTGCATTGTAAGGAGCAACCGATTTTAGTCAATAAAGGGTTAAGATAACTCCAAGGGGGAAGTTTCAGGTGATACGGGCATCCGGTGCTCTGATACGGACTCGCGAGAGCCCTTGGATCTGGGATCCAACGGCCATGGGCCAATATTCTAGACTTGTGCATAAATAATAGATCCCGGGCGTGCTTTTTTGCAAACTTACAGAAGCTCAACATGTGACCGTTGGAAGCCCGTACATGGGAGCACGCTAAGGCCCGTATCACCTGATATTCCCCCCTAACTCCAACATGTTTAGCAACTTCCAATGTTTGCACAGGTTCCGCGTGACTCTACTGGCACAACACAGTAAAACATAGATGCTGCAGGACCTATCAAGTTAAGTTGTATATTCCACTTTAATGAAAAACATGAGTAGGGCAACTCTGAAAACTTAGAGGGAGCAACACGGACCTGGGCAAGAACATACCAAACAACAAAGAATGAGCGCTTATATTTCCCATTGTAAAGAGCAACCGATTTCAGTCAATAATGGGTTAAGATAACTTCAACATGTTTAGAAACTTGCAATGTACTTTAGCTGGACCACCTCAAAGTTGGACCTTGCGTGTTTCACAAACTCATCAGCCTCCTCAAGGACCACCTCAAGGTTGGACCGTTGAATGCTTGAGCTTTCCTTATACAACCTTTTTGGGAGTGAAGGGACACAAGTGAGCTAGCTCTTCGGGAGGCACCGCGGCTTGAAGGATGAACAAGGCGGAGTCATTGAATTGATGGTCCGCCTCTTCTCTTAGGGTGAGGATGTTTGGATCATGCGAGTAGTAACCTTGTTCAATGATTCTCCATAGATGGGTTGAGTTGTGATTCAAATCAGACTTGATACGAAAACCCAATTAGCAAAATCATTCTTCACACGCTTAGATGGGTTGTGCTGTTTCCATTTCTTTTCATTATTTTTATTTATAAAATAAAAGATACTATATTTAACGTTCATTGTGCGTTATAAAAATGTTTATGTAGTGTCAAAAATATATTCTTGCAACTTTTATAATAATGTTGATAGCATTAAAAATATTGTGATATTTAAAAAATTCATGCATTCAAAAAATGTATGTTGAATTTTTTAAGAATTTCTTTACAATGTAAAATATATTCATGTAATTCGATAAAATGTTTTGTACCATTCAAAAAAATATGCATTGCATTTAAAAATATACTCACGAGCTTCAAAAATATATTTGTGGCAATTCAAAAATATGCTTATAAAATTTTGAAAAAGCATTCACACAATTAAGATTTTTTTGTATCATTCAACAACATGTATTTAAAATTGTTTAACACATATTAAAAAAAGTTCAAAAAACAAGTATTTGGAAAAATGTTAATCATGTACTGTAAAAGTGTTACGTATTAAACATGTATAATAAAACGTTGTAGATGTATACAAAAAATATACAATGCATATAAAAAGATTAGATATCAATACATATGTATTTAGAAAGTGTTAAACATGTGTGTAAACTAGTTCATTCTGTGTACTACAAAAAATGTACAACGTGTATGGAAAATTAGACATGTTTTAAAAAAAACTAAGAAATCCTGTGAAAACCAAAGAAAAAGTAAAAGTGAAAGAGAACCATAGAAAACTTGAACAAAAACAATGAAAAATACAACAACAACAACAACAACAACAACAACAACAACAACAACAACGACGACGACGATAATAATAATAATAATAACTACTTGCATGCAGCTACAGTATTATACCTGTCCAATATGTCCACGCAATAGGCTAGATGAATTATATGTCTCGGTACAGGCATGCCATAGCTCCTGCGGGTGTTGAGGCCTCCCTTGTCAACAAGGCCGAAGAAAGAAAGAAAGAAAGAAAGGAAATCATGAACAAGTGACAAGGAGGACCTTCAGTGCCAACAATAATCTCAAACTATATTTATAATCTCAACTCATATATTTATAAAATATTGAACGTGTATAAAAAATATTTTAGATATATGCCAAAAATGTACAATGTGTATGAAAAATATACATCAAAATATATGTTTGGGGAAATGGTAAATGTGTATTAAAATGTTTATAATCTTTCCCTAATAATAATAAAGTACGGATTGACTCCGTGGGTTCACCGTCACAATACGCTTTCTTCTCTTGTCATAATACGCTTTTTACGATTTGTATAGACAAAATCGTACAAATATAGAGGAGGTGGTACTAATTTGGGGTCCTCACGTCCTTGTGGAAGTTTTCGTTTGTTTGTCGTTATAGAATTTCCGTACGTAGTAAAAAAACAGTTCAGCTTTTTTTCTCTCCGTCTCGCATACCCGATTGGGCCTCTGGCCGTCAGTAGCCTACGTTGTGGCCCAACAACGAATCAGGCAAAAAATAGTTGCTGCTGTCAGGTATCAATCTCACCACCTACCATCGGTCTTCCTTAGGTAGATCCAACTGATCTAAGTCATGCTTGCGTAAAGGGAACAAGTTTCATATGTATTGTATAGTACCACCTCGCCTCTTTGTGTATAGTTTCACCAATTTATATATGAGTACAAGTTGAAATCAATAAGCTTCAATAAGGAGAGGGAATTATGCGATTAAATTGGCTGAAGCACAACAGACACGCCATTCAAGGAGGGATTACTGTGAGAAAATGATGCCATTAAATGGGCTGATGCACAACGGCCACTCCATTCATTGAGAGATTAGGGCGTGTTTGGTTTCAATAAGTCACCTGGTCACCTGACTTATGACTTATAAGTCTTTAAGTTGGGGTGGAGCAACTTATGACTTATAAATTGGGGTGACTTATAAGTCGTGTCTGTTTGGTAAAATAAGTCATTTTTTTCATTTTTCGACTTATAAGTTGGTGACTTATTTGGAACCAAACAGGCCCTTAGTAGGAAAAATTTAAGCGATTAAATCGGCTAATGCACACAGCCACGCCGCTCTTTTGTGGCCAATTAGAACAGAATTAATTGAGAGAGTCCAATAATTAATGGGAGAGAGAGAGAGGGATTCCTGAAACATGATGACATCGTTAAATTAGTGAATTAATTAATTAACTAACAAGGAAGAGGATTCATGAGACATGGTTTGAAGGATTCGAACCAGCATTGTGTGATTTTTCACTCGACGTTACTTGATTTTCTCATATTGTACATACTCTGATTATGTTAATTCTAGGACCACTTCTCGAGCAAATATACAGACTAACTATTCACTTTAATATATAATTTGAAGATTTTGTTGCATATTATTGATAAAATACATATAATTTTCCACAAAAAAGACCACACATATAATACATATGGACTCAATTTTTTTGACAAAAAATTGCAGGTGTCTACTGTCCGACTCTATCACGTTGGATGTTAAGGAGACCGTGGTGTAGGATACTTGTTTCAAATACGGCCGGGGCTCCGCCCATTCGTGCTGACACCGTTGAGATAGATGTCAGAATCATGGATGGCGCCGGACAACTTACCCAATACCATGAACCCCATCTCGCTCGTTCTGTCAATCGCATACCTAGCGTCGAGATCACTTTGCACTCGCAAAGTTTTCGGGTTTTGCATGGAAACTGGAATTTCATCAACAGTTCACGTTGTTGTGTAACTTTCCTAACTTTCAAAGAAGAACTCCAAAAATTCACAGCCGATAGGCCATGCGTTGTCTACCTACTACAGCCTTAACGTGGCTAACGCATTTTTTACTACGACCAATCTTAACAAGGTTCATCATCCATTCACCGGGAGGGCCTTGACTTCCTTCACTACTTATAAGTTTAGTCGTTTAACTACATTGTCATCTACTTCACGGTAATTGGTGATTTAGTTTGTAACAATGTATGCATCAAGTTTGGTAATTGGTGATTTAATTTGGACTTGGGAGGATGCATGCATCAAGTTTAACAGAGACTGGTGTTGAATAGATGGGTCGAGCGTGCAAGCATTTGTGATGGTAGCAAACATTAGAAATGACAACTTGGATGGGTCGAGCGTGCAAGCATTTGTTTCTCCTGTTGCAGCCCACTTGCACATTTGTTATGAAAAATATATGGAGCGCTCTTGAACATAAGAAAAAGTGTCGATGACCTGTCGGGATTTCATCAACCAAATTGTCCATCTTTTATTAAAAAAAGCATAGTACCATAGGAGTGCAAGCAAATTTTATCCTGTTGCAACATATGGGCATGTGGCGGATTGAGACGAGGAAGGGGGGAATAAGTGGAGTCATGAGATGTCTAACAATCTCTCCTATTGCAACACACGGACACTTGTGCTAGTGTACACAAAATATGTATCACGTGTATGAAAGCTTAGACATGTACTAAAAAGAAAAAAAGAACAACAGAACAAATAACAATGAAAACCAAATAAATAAATAACCAAAGAAAAATGAAAACAGAAGAAAACGATGCATAATAATGAAAAAACACAGGACAAAAACACATCTGCAGCTGTAGTATCAGAGCGGCCCAACAGTACTACAGATGTAGGTGAAACGTATTATGTCTCGGTACGTGCGAGACATAGCTGCCGCGGGTGATGAGCCCTCCCTTCTCAACAAGTCCATGAAAGAAAGAAAAGAAAGAAAGGAAGGAAGGAAGGAAGGAAATCACGTGCCAACAATAATCTGAAGCAAAACCATGCACCTTTTATTTATTGATTGATTGATAAGCTCTGACAAAATGATAAAACATCCGGATATACAACAATAACAACATAGGACAGACCATGTTTCACACCGACAAGCGGAAAAAAATGCGACAATCCAGTCGAACGGCTCTTTGTGGGAGGATCGTTCGGTCAGCGTGGCGGCCGATTAATGCATTAGATCGATTGACCGTCACAGATTACCGGCCCAAAGATCTATGACGGGACGATGCTGAGGCGAGACAGAATTCAACAAAATGTTCCGTATCAATAAAAAAATGTTCATTGCATTTAAAAATATATTCATGACATTGTCAAAAATATTTATACAATCTTTAAAATTATTCAAACAATTTTAAAAAAAGATCTTGTATCATTCAACAAGGTGTATTTAAAAAATAAAAAAATAGCACATATTCGAAAAAATGTTTAAAAACAAGTATCTGGAAAAAATGTTAATCACGTACTTTAATAGTGTTAAATGTGTATAATAGAACATTTTAGATGTATACAAAAGATATACAATGCATATGAAAAAAAAATTAGATATCTATACATATGTTTGAAAAAGTGTTAATCATGTATTTAAAAAATGTTAATCATGCATTTAAAAAGTGTTAAACATGTGTTGAAAAAGTGTTAGACATGTATATAAAATGTTCATGATGTGTAGAAAAAATGTACAACTTGTATGAAAAATTAGACATGTTTTAAAAAAATTAAGAAAACCTGTGAACACCGAAGAAAAAAGTAAAACAAAAAACAAAAAAACCATAGAACACCTGAAGATAAACAGTGAAAATAC
>LR880970.1:333563-348666 GCA_904067115.1 Aegilops sharonensis | reverse complement strand
CTGCGGGTGTTGAGGCCTCCCTTGTCAACAAGGCCGAAGAAAGACCCCGAAAAAAAAAAAAAAACAAGGCCGAAGAAAGAAAGAAAGAAAGGAAATCATGAACAAGTGACAAGGAGGACCTCCAGCGCCAACAATAATCTCAAACAAAACCCTGCACCTTTTATTGATTGATTGATAATCTCCGACAAAATGACAAAATATCCGATATACAACAACATATGACCGACCATGTATCACACCGACAAGCGAAAAAAAGGCGACGATAGGGCCCATGGGGGAAAGTTCCAGAGCCCTCCTACTTTTGGCCTTGAATTTGAACCCAACCCAACTTGATGATGACAATATACAGACCCCCCATGCCTAGTGTAGTGTAGGCAGCGTTCCCAGTGTCTTGGAAGCAAGTGTGCAAAGAATGAATGGTTGCAACTTGAGACCAACCTGCCTTCCTTCCTTGTCTGCAACATAACAATGTCTCCGTATACTCGCTCGAATCATCATCGTTGGGTGGTTTTCTTCTTCGGCCCGAGCCGAGCCCGCGGGAGCCCCAGGATGGCTACCAGCCCGCCCACAAAGGAGGCCGCGGCAGCCACCCAGAAGGACGGCGCGTTCCCTCCGCCGAAGAGCTGGTCCCATGGCCCGCTGCCCAGCGACACGATGATCTGCAGGTACCACACGGTCACTTCCAGTTAACTTTCTGTTTCCCCTAGGAAAACATATGCTTCTACTTTTGTTTTTCACCTAAAAAAACCATATGCTTATACTTTTCTACTCAAGTTTTCAGGTTCAACTCTGGTAATTACTGCAGACCACAATTTTCAGATAAATATGGCACAGAGTCATGAAACGTGAGGACTTGCAGAAACTGTCAGAATGTTTTATCTGAGAACTGCGGTCATAAGTTGATTATGTAGCTTTTATGTTACTCGGCTGATTGATTTCTAGTGTAAAAACTCAAGGGCTTGGTTTTCTGGTACAGACCAGTGGAAAGATCAGGAAACGATAATAATTTTTATAAGATTTCAACTTTGAATGCATACGCTCCTGGTTATTAGGTACAGACTACAGAACAATGGAATTAGTAGTTTTTAGTATTGCTGTATGATTAAGATGGTTCAACTGGCTATTACATTTAATTCCTTTGGTGCCGGAAGTTTAATCAGATACTTTTTCACATAAAATATGCATATACACCAACCATACTCGAAAACGGCAAACATAATGAAAAGAAGAAAATAAATACCTGTGGTATGACAATAGATAAATTGAGAATGCCCATTGCTAGACCTGTGGGGAAAAAGGGGCCAATGTAAGAACATAGATCCAGTATGATGCAGCCAAACAGTTCAGTGAAAAGCAAAATTACCTTGGCCTAGCCCAAGATTTTCAACACGACTTGCAGCCATCGCATATGGTATACTGTACGTGACCTGCAACGGCAAAAACAAAAGAATCATCAATACCACGCGTATAACATGTATATGAAGGAAAGAAAACCACATTGGTGCCAAAAAAAATATAGTTCTGTTACTGACCGACAGAGGTGCTCCTAGGATTGTGAACACAATGAGGGAAGCGGCGACAATGCCGGTTGGAGGTGCTCCGCTAGGTCCATAATCCAGGTTCTGTGCAACGTATGTTATAATAAGCATCGCCACGAAGCACAGAGCCATGATGATATTGGAGACGCCCCATACAAGTCCAGCTCCCCACTTCCTACACAACTTCTCCATTCCAATAGATGTGATCCCGAGAACAACCGAGTTGAGCATGAGACCAAAAGAGCCCATTCTCACACCGTCATGATACTTTTGGGTGTCGGCGACGATCTCCGGGCTTCCCCGGTAGATCTCTCGGCCCATCCAGTCGGTGTCAAAGAGGATGAAAGGGAACCATCCGATCCAGGTAAGCGAGGTGACGATCAAGACCATCCAAACAGGCATCGTGAAGTACTTGAACGACCCGAAAAGCTCAAAGAGGAAAGCCTCCTCCTCGTGGCTGCTCGGAGGTGCCGCCTCGTCGCTTCCGAAAGTAGGATTGTCCTGCACCGTCACGACGCTAACGTACGTCGTAATCGCCAGGATGATGATGTCGAGCAGGAACGCGGACTTGAGGTTGGCGCAGCTGACAGAGCAGGACTCGGTAACAGTGAAGGGGAATATCTTGTACCAGCCGTTGTATGCCCCGGTGGCGTAACCGAGTATGTTCCCCAGGGCCATGAAGAGCGAGAAGTAGGCGTTGGCGATCCGGGTCCTCCTCGGGTCATTCTCTGCAAACAGAAATAAATGATCAGTCAGAAATCAGTTTACGTTCGAGGTGGAAGAAGCTAACTTATATTACAGCATGGCAGACAACAGTCTGTTGATGCTGGGTACAACAAATTTAAATTTTGCTAACCATGCAGAAATGCATTTAAGCTGAGACTACGTAGCACTATACTAGCAGATAACAGAGGAAGTTGGAGGAGGGTCCATCTAATTGTACAGGCAAATGGGCCCCAATCAGATCTTCACTGAGAAAGCTCACAACTTGTGTGATAAAGATTGTATCAGCTGAACTCAATTGTCAAAACACAAGGTAGCAGTGATGGTCATACATTCTGAATAGATAATAAATTACTAAATTCAGATCATTTGTGTGGCTACGACGCAGAAATGATGATTTTGCAATAAATTTTGTGTCAGCAGAACTCGATTGTCAAACCAGGAAAGCAGTGATGGCTTATATATATTCTTAGTAGAGAATAAATTCAGATCATTTGTGTTGGCCACGACACAGAAATTGGTGTGGCCATGAAAAAAGCACATCACCCCCATCTCACCAGTGTAAACATTTTCTCGCACCGCATTAACGACACGCGAGGAGAGTGACAGGCAGGCAACTGGGAGACCACGGCCACCACAGAGCGTTGGTAAGGCAGGAAATCAATTATCGATAAAACAAACATGCAGGGGGCCCTCCCATCGTTGAGTGCTGACAAAACAGAGGAAAAGAAAAGAAAAGAAAAGAAAAGAAAAGAAAAGATGGGATCCCATCGTATGATTCGAAATCCGGCACTGCAATGCTTAAATATCTGTCTCCCTCCCAAGCTGGTCAGCATTGCATTGGCCTGAACCGGGAGCGAAAGCGACGCGCTGATCGTAGCTTCCCGCACGCTCGCTGATCATCATCGACAACCCTCCATCGCAATGCGCAACGGGCAGCCAGACTCGATTGTCAAAACTCAAAACAGGAGACAGCAACGCCGGGTATATATATAAATAAATGTTCTCAATAGGGAAGTATGATTAGTTGTAATAAATTCAGATATATGACATTTAAGGAAGAAATGTGTGTGTGTGTGTGGCTAGCACAACAAGCACACATCATCCCCCCCATCTCATTCATGAGCGTAATGTTTTCGTGCACGTGACGAAAGGGTGAAGGGAGCACAGACAGCACTGTGTGTCAAGGCACAACACAAGGCAGGCAATCAATGATGAAGCAAGGGCAGCAGGTAGGCAGGGGCCCCTCTGAGAGAATACCTGGCTGTTAACAAAGATGCCTTTGGGTCTCCTAAGATTCTGAGATCTGGCAGCAGTTAGGGACGAAAGAGTCTAGTGACAATGCTTAAATATCTCTCTCCCGGTCAGGTCGGCATTGGCCGGATCCGGCCGCGAAAGCGACCCGCCGGGCCGGGCTTCCCGCACACTTCCTCATCATCGATCCTCCATCGCACATGAATGAATGAATGAATGAATGAATGAATATACATGGATAGATAAATGAAGTGGTGTGGGGAAAGGACAGGGCTTGGTGGCGACATTTGTACCAACCGTCCGTGATTAGATAATTCAAAGGTTTGCATCGCTGTAATGGAGTGCCACGTCCCCATTGTTAGTGTGGCATCAGCATATAGTATTGTTAGTATAGTATTTTGGTTTGGCAACCCCACCCCACCCCCACCCCAGTCCAGGGTCTGGTCTGTTGTGTAGTATTAACAAACAGGGCAGCTGGGTGTCAACACTCAATAATGTGATGTGAAGAAGAAGAAGCAGAAGAAAATGGAATTGAGAGGCGAGCCAAAGCCGACCAACGGAGCAAGAATCTTTTTTCTCGGCCTAAAGCGGAAAGCGACATTGATCTCTTCTCCAATTTCTCTCTCGTTCTCGTGTGCAGGTGCAAGTGCAATGCAATCTTCCGGCCACACAAAATAAATACTCGAGTAAATAAGTATGGGTAGGAGGATCGTTTTTGCACTTGACCCCTCGTCGTGTAGCAGGAATTGCCAATCCCAATTACTGTCAATCTCATCTATCAATCAGGAAATCAGTCAGGGGAATTTATTCCCCATTGTGGAGCAAGAAGAACCATGTATGTGCTCCAGGACAGGTGTAAAATTGAACTGAATGCTCAGCAGCAATCGCGCAGAGTCGAATCGAATCGAATCAATCTGCTAAAGCAGCAAGCAAGGAAGCAAAGCAGAGGAATTGAAGTTGAAATCGGCAGGGATTGATTTGGGTGGCACTCAACCTGTGAGGTCTGCGAGGAAGGCGCGGCATGGCCCCTGCGTGGCGTTGTTGCCGACGTCCAGCAGCCAGAAGCCGATGAGGTAGACGATGATGGCCCCGAACCGGGTGGACCCGGGCACGATGTCGTCCCCGAAGAGCCGGCCCACGTCGGCGGAGAAGCCGACGGTGAGCACGGAGAAGGCGATGGAGGCGGCACCCGCGGCGATGAAGGGCCGGCGCCGGCCCAGCGGCGAGTTGGCCGGCGCGATGCGGTCCGAGAGGTGGCCCACCAGCGGCTGCACCAGGAGCCCCGACAGCGGGCCGCAGAGCCAGACGAGGCTGGCGAAGGCGTGCGGGATGCCGAGTTCTTGGACGTACGGGGTGAGCAGGGAGAGCTGAAGCGCCCACCCGAATTGGACCCCGCAGGCGACGGACGCCGCCCGGAGCAGGGAGCGGAGCGGGACCTTGCGCGGCGGAGGCGGCGGCGCGGCGGAGGAGGTGCCCCCGCCCCCGCCCCCGCCGGTGTTGGGCCGCCGCGGCGGCATCGCCGGAGCGTTCTTGGACTTTCTTGGACTCCTCCGGCAGGGTGCGGCGTCGGCGTGGTGGTGAAGAGACCTGGGAGGGAGGGAGGGAGAGAGGGGATGGGATGGGATGGGGGGAGGGGAGGGGAGGGGAAAGCAAAGTATCTATCTATCGCTCTCGGCTCGGCTCCGGCCTCCGGTGGAGTAGGGTGGAGTGGAGGAGTCCACGGAGGGAGGGAGGGAGGAGACGGACGTGGCAGCGAGCGAAAAAATCGATGCTTTTTCTGCGGGGACGGAACGGACGTCGGCGAGGGGTGGGGACGACCACGCTTCTTGTTTTCTACCTATCCTATCAATTAACCAATTAGCTCCTCTCTCCAATGTTCCATCTTTTTCTTTAGGCCAACTCCGGCGCATGATCCTAAACGAACGTCTGTCTAGTCCGAATTTTGTCTGTTTGGGGAGGGCAATAAGATCGTGTCCGGGTGTTTTCTGAGATGCCGTGGTCGCGCGCCCAACGCGCTGCCGCATCCTGTTCGCGTAAATCTGTTTTGCAAGAAGATATTTTTTCTTATCATTGATTTTTGATACACGAAATCAAATCTTGACTAGAGAATTAAGACAAAAAAATTAGCATGAAATTGGACACTTGATGAACTAGCACGTACGTACTTGATGAGCTCGTCACCAAATACATGGAAATACATGGAAAAACTAGCACGTGCCCCATCGGTTGAACACTTAATAGAACACCCATCCGGAATGTAGATCCGAACACTTGATAGAACACCTATCGGCGAACCACCGACGGTGTAGATCCGAACGGCTAGAGGCGGAGTCAGTACCTGCATGCGGCCTTGCAGGGGCCTTGCGGCCCGGTGCCAGGCCAGTCCATGGCACGGTGTGGCCTCTCATAGCCGGGCGAGCTCAAGCCTGACCGGATCCGCTCCAAATCCGGCCGTCGGTTGCGCAAATCAGGTGACCGTGGTTGGGTAGCTCGGGGGCATTGACGGAAAGGAGGCTGGGCGAGCACGCGTCCGAGCTGCACATCTCCAATGGCAACGGCGGTGGCGGCGAGAAGCAAGAGTGGAGAGGGTGCGGCTGGAGGGGTGAGAGGGGGCGGAGAGAAAGAATGGTTCCTGTGCCACCGACGGGCAGGCCAGGAGAACACGCGCACACGGCCGCCCCGTCCGCGCACTGTCCGTTTCACCTTAAAAAAAGCGGTCTAAACTTAGGTCAGTGATGGGTCGAAAGCGGACATAATAAAACGGAAAAAAATTTGTTTGTGCCCGTGCGCTGGGTCGTCTAGTTTATCCGTTTTACCCTAAACACTGATGAATCCGGACAGGATGAGGTCGTGCCTGGAGTTGGTCTTAGGGATGGATGGATACATGGTGTTTTGGTTTGTTTCGTTTTGTTTTTCACCCACGGTACGATCGATCAAAAAGAAGAAGAAGAAGAAGAAAAAGGTAGAGTTTCTCTTCTCTGGTTCCCCACCCATGTCTCATGTGCTCGGCGTGGCTGTCTCTCCTTTTTTACTTTTGTTATTCAGATCCAATTTTGGAGTTGGCTAACCACGTGTCCTCTTCTCTCCTGGATGGATACCCCCTGCCACGTCATGCGTGTCTTCCAGCCAATTCTCAAGTCCCTTCCATATCAGTTTACATACACACATTATAAACAAACTCATACTCCCTCCGTCCCAAAATACCATAGTGTCAAAAAACATTTTTATATTCTAAGACGAACGTAGAGACGAACGCTGCCATCAAGCGACCGAGCTAGAGAAAGAATGTGCGAAAATTGGCCAACCCAAATACTGTAGCGGAGAGGAGAAAGCTTTAGGCAAGCCAATCTTACGATTGTCCCTTCTAAGTCGACCAGCCGGCCTAGTTGAGCGAGCCCAAGTTGCCATGCTGCACTCGCCTAGATAGAAGACGCGGTCTGTGCTGTGCCGACCACCGCCCGCGGGTAGGCAGGCAGCGTTGGTCTCTTGTTCTCTCGTTGGTCGCCTGCTTCTTTCTTACTACTACCTCCGTCCGGGATTATTAGTCCCTCTAGCCAAAACTCGGAGACCAAGACGAGATATTACTGCTGCTAACGCCTGATTTCGGAGCCAACCAGATTAGCACATGCAGCGGGTTGTCCGCCTCCTTTATTTGCATGCAGCCAATCAAGGCCACGTCCAGCAGTAACAGATTACTCCGCATTTATTGCATGAAGCTGGTTGGGTGTTCAGTTTCTGCATGCAGCTGGCAGCTCGCGTTTTCAACCAATCGCCCGCACGTCTAGCAAAGGGAATCGAGGAAAATGTCTAGCGGCCTTATTAAAACGGACGCGGCTCACGGGCTCAGGGGACTTATAATCCCGGACGGAGGTAGTAATATGTTTGGAAAAAATGTTAAACTTGTATAATTGTCTTTATATCAGATGTATGCCAAAGACGTACAATGTGTATCAAAACATACATCTAAAAGATGTTAATCATATGTTAGAATTTTTTTAACCTGTACTAATCAAATAGTCTTACATATACAAAAATGTAAAATGTGTAAGAAAAACGTAGACATGTGTTAAAAAAATAAAAGAGAAAAAGACTACGACTAAGAAAACCGAAGATAAAAGTAAAAAAGAAAAAAAAAACCAAAGAAAAACTTACGCGGAAAAGAGAAAAGAAAAAAAGATAAACAAGAAAAAATCAAAGAAAATAAAAAATATAAACAAAAATAGAAAAGAAGAAAACTAGTGAAGAAACAAAGAAAAACAGAAAAAAATGAAAATGAAAAGAGACCCAAAGAAAACCAAAGGCGAGCGCAGCCACGGAGGGTGATGGAGGAAACGAACAGGTGCCCCTGGCAACCTCGGCACGGAAGCGCCCACACCTATTGGGCCGGCCCATGCCCGTAGTGGAACGCTCCCTTTTTTTTCGTTCTCATTTTGACTTTTCCTTATTTATTTTCTGGTTTTGTTTTATTCCATGTTAAAAATAATTCGGGATTAAAAAATGGTTCTGAAATTTCAAAAAATTGTGAATTGTCCAAAACAGTTCTTGAATTCAAAACTGTTCGTGATTTCAAAAGAATGAATATTTTGTGTAAGTTAATGAACATTTTTTTATTTTCATGAACAATTTCTTATGAGTATTTTTCAATAATGATGAACAAATTTTTAATTTTATGAACATTGTTTGAACTTGATGAACAGTCGGAAGGATCGGACGGAACGGACGGATCCGATCCAGGAGCTCACCCCGAATCACCGTACCCGCTGGCCCACACGGAGCTCCTTCAA
Organism: Aegilops sharonensis; assembly: GCA_904067115.1. NCBI lineage: Eukaryota > Viridiplantae > Streptophyta > Magnoliopsida > Poales > Poaceae > Aegilops > Aegilops sharonensis. The sequence continues at coordinate 340,367 of LR880970.1, read as the reverse complement.
ACGGCCGGACGGATCAGGCGGATCCGATCCAAGCGCCCACCACCGAGCGCGACAACAAGCTCCCCGCCAACACCTTCCTTGGCTATGTCCTGGGCTTGCCGGTGCCAACCTCTGGCGGCGGCGAGGAAGGAAAGGGAAGCAGGGAAGGTTAAGGGGCGACGACACGGGATCGCTCCCCATTTCTCCCTATCGGGGCGCGCGCGGGGGAGGGGGGGGGGGGTGGTGAGGGGGGAGGAGTGCTTTGCTCTCTCTCCCGAATATGTGAACATTTTTTGAATTTGCTGCGAACAAATTTTTAATGCGAGAACATTTCCGAATTTGTGAACAATACTCAAATTCACAAACATTTGTTTTGAATACTTGAATTTTTCCGGAAACCTTGAACTTAGTTTGATTCCGCGAACATTGTTTTGGAATGCTTATTTTTTTTCTCTAATACTTGAACATATTTTGTATTGGTGAACATTATTTTTAATACTTGAACATTTTTCTTGAATACCTGCATATATTTTAAATTTACAAACATTTCATGATTTTTTTTCTTTGCGGGTGAACATTTCTTGAATTTGCCATGAACAAATTTCGGATTCGTGGACACTGGGTGGACGTTCAAGAGGTGCATGCCCAACACGGAGCGTGTGTGATTAAGAAAGGAATTACTACCACGTAATGAAAAGAACTTTTGCTTAATTTTAACTATGATTACACGACATGCAGGCGCGGTGTGCCATGACGGCATGGATATCAAAGGCGCGCAGTCACCGAATGCTCAACGCTACGTATCCCTCCTGCTCTATAGATGGCATTATGCGACGCGTCCTTGTTCCACTGGTGCACATAGCGGGAGCAGGCGAGCTCGTCCGCTACTTCACTGCTCTCAGTATTGGACTCAAGAAAAACATGGTTGTGCTAACAAAAAGAAGAAAAAGACATGGGAGGTGATTCAAGGTGTGTGGGTGGAGATGCTCTGTTTTTCTGCCGGCAGATCCAGAGGTTACTTGCATGCCAAGAGTCTTGGCACCGGTGGAGAGTTCCTATCCTATGTCTGGCTCCTGCTGGTAGATGCTGGATTGGACACATATGGAGAGAGGCTTTAATTATTATTATTGTATTTTCACTGCTTTTGTTCAGGTTTTCTATGGTTTTCTCTTTCACTTTTACTTTTTTCTTCGGTTTTCAAAGGATTTCTTAGTTTTTTTAAAAACATGTCTAATTTTTCTTACACGTTGTATCCTTTTTGTAGTGCACAGAATGAACATTTTACATACATGTTTAACACTTTTTAAATACATATGTATTGATACCTATTTTTTTCATATGCATTGTATATTTTTGGTATATATCTACAACTTTTTATTATACATGTTTAATAACACTTCTAAAGTACATGATTAACATTTTTTATATGCTTGTTTTTTGAAGATTATTTTCTTGAATATGTGTTAAACAATTTTAAGTACACATTGTTGAATGATACAAAAACATTCTTAATTGTGTGAATAATTTTTTCAAAAATGTATAAACATGTTTTTTAAATGCCACGAATATATTTTTGAAACTCGTGAGTATATTTTTAAATGCAATGCATTTTTTTAGTGCTATCAACATTATGACAAAAGTTGCAAGAATATGTTTTTGACACTACATAAGCATTCTTTTAACGACAATGAACGTTAAATATAGTATCATTTATTTTATTATAAATAAAAGTAACAAACAGAAAAGGAAAAATATTTGTGCACATCCAAAAAAGACGGTTCTTACGTGCGCAGGTTAAAGTCTCCGGTTGTGCACTGGGCAAGCTCTATCCCGTCTCGCGTATGTGAGCCGTTTCCTATTTAGCGCCCGTTACAGGTGTTCTGCGTCAAGTTGCTGCGCTTCCACACAGGGCTCTTCATTGGCGGGCTAAGTGGGCCGCGCCGCGCGTTTCCTTTGTGCCGCGGGCGTTTCCCTGGTTCGAACTGTTTTATTGTTTTCTTTCTGTTTTTCTTGTTTTGGCTGCTTCATTTGTTTCTGGTGTAAACTAAAGCATGTAAAAGCTTAGACAAGCACATGCTCCCTCGCTTTTAAAACAGTAAAGAAAGTATCATTGGGGCAATGTGAAGAAAAAACATAAAAATGTATCTAAACAGTACATAAAAGCTTAGAGCTTCTTTACAAACTGATTCTGCTGTTTTTTACCTTCTTTACAACAGAAAGTGAGCAAGAAAGTATCACTGGGGCAACATGAAAAAAACATAAAAATGTATTATTAAGGAAACATTTTCCCATGGAAGTATTGCTTTCTGTTGAAATGTTTCCTTGCAGTGGAATTTTGGAAAAAAATTTATATGAGACCAGGTCTCATGGTTAGCACGTGAGACCCGCCCTGATGGATGATACGTGGCATTCACAAATCACAAAGCATCTAATCTGCACCCCCTCTGAATCGGGGGGGGGGGGGGGGGGCAGATTAGATGCTTTGTGATTTGTGAATGCCACGTGTCATCCATCAGGATCGGTCTCACCTGCTAACTCGTGAGACCTGGTCTTATAGAATTCTTTTCCTGGAATTTCCCTTGAAGTTAAAAGTAATAATATCGATGAGACCCTTCCGAATAAAAGGGAAAAAATCTTAGTTCGAAATGGGGAAAAAATATTTGGATAGGTAAAATGTTGAGGAAAAAAGAACTCGAAAGTCCCACCAAGGATAGAAGCGCATATTGGAGACGCTTTTGCAAGGTGGATATCATTACATCGTACCATTACATAATAGTTGGGGGTACATAAAAAAGGCATACAATGCCGCATGAATACAATAATCTCATACACAAGAGCAACGTCCGACTACGGATGAAACAAAAATAGAAACTCAAACGACATCCACCCTGCTAGCCCAGGTTGCCGACCAGGAACCTATCCCCTGAACAAAGAAGAAGTAGCAGAAGAACTCAAAGACAAAAAAACATCGCTCTCACGTCATGATCATCACATTACCTGTACCTGCAACTGTTGTTGTAGTAATCCATGAGCCACGAGGACTCAGCGATCCCATTACCATGGGTATCAAGACTAGCAAAGCTTAATGGGAAAGGGATGGATAAGTGGTGAGGCTGCAGCAAGCGACTAAGCATGATATGGTGGCTAACTTACGAGTACAAGAATAAGATGAGAAGCTACGCAAACGGTCGCAAACTAGTAATGATCACTAAGTGATCCTAAACTACTTACGTTCAAACATAACCCCACCGTGTTCTCTTCTCGACCCACTCGAAAAGAGACCGTCATGGTTACACACGCGGTTGGGTATTTTAGTTCGAATCTGGTGTCAAGTTCTCTCCAACCAGATATTAACAAATTCTCATTTCCCACATAACCGCGGGCACGACTTCTGAAAGTTTAAATCCTACAGGGGTGTCCCAACTTAGCCCATGACAAGCTCACGATGCATGGAGACAGTCCTCCATTGCGGGACATCCGATCAGACTCGGGATCCCGGCGCACAAGACATTTCGACAATGGTAAAACTAATCCAGCAAATCCTCCGGCGTGTCGACACCCTGATAGTAGCCACGCGTATCTATTCTCAGGACACGTCCGGATGAGCAGTACGTACGGCAACCGAAAACCCCGGGTGAAGGGGTGGCACCGCAAGTGGCTCTGTTTGGGACCAACACCATCAGCGCTGGCCCCTCCCTGCTATGTAGAAAGAATCCTCAGGTTCATGACGCCCTATGCTAATTAATTTTTAGTTCAAGTATTATTATGGCAAATGTAAAACCAATGTTGGGTCTTGCTGGAAGAGTTTTATTCAAAGCGAACTGTCAAGAGGGTCCCATACCCCTCACCGTGTTAGGGACGCAAAATCAAGGAACATAACACCGCTATGACAGAAACTAGAGCGGCAAGAGTGGAACAATACACCAGGCATAAGGCCGAGCCTTCCACCCTTTACCAAGTATATAGATGCATTAATTAAATAAGAGATATTGTGATATCCCAACACAATCATGTCCAACATGGATCAATCTTGAACTTCACATGCAACTAACAACGCTATAAGAGGGGCTGAGCAAAAGCGGTAACATAGCCAAACAACGGTTTTCTAGGAAGGGTGAGAAGGTTAAAGGCTGACATGGCAATTTGGGGGGCTTGATAAACAAATGATAGGTAGCGCAACATAGCGATAGAACGAAGCAACTAGCATATCAATGATAGTAGTGAGATCCAGGGTAACGGTCATCTTGCCTGAAATCCCACTAGGAAGACGAATGAGTCCATGAAGAAGACGACCGGGAGTAGAAGAACCAAGCGTAGTCGAACGAATCCTCACGATCGCAACGAAACAGGAACTATCGAGAAGAACCGGAAAGAAGCAAACACCATGGTAAACACACAACACATAAATATGACATGATGCTCAACCAAGTATGATTCATGACAAGAATATATGATGCTACTCATGGGAAGAGATGATGCATACAATAACATCACATCAAAGCAAGTTTAAATGAGGCTGGAAATAACATATAACAATTCCGGTAAGTCTGCATATGCAAATTTCGAAATTGGTCCAGATCTGAAAAAACATTAAGTTGGCATTATTAAACATCAAGTTAAAGTGCACCATGATGATCTAAACAAAACTCTAGTCAAGTTACATATAAAGTTCATTTAATTCTGAGCTACGACCTAGAAGATATGAGCAAAACAAGTTAAACATAGCATTGATGCAAAATGCATTCAAACTTCAAGAAAACACACTCAAAACAAGGATTCAACATGACATGATGAAACTACGTACAATTCTAAGCAAGTTTCATATAGAGCATGCTCAAAACGAAGCAACGGTGCAACACACACTCCAAACAAGATACAACAACAATATGCCCAAAACAGCAACTAGGCACTTTGCAATCATCAAAACGACATGCTACAGGAATCATATGAGCACAAACTTGACATGCACTTCATGTACAGATAACATAATTCAAATAATATTAAGGTTCTAGTTCATAGGCATCAAGATTAAACCAATATGGTCAATGCAAATAACATAGGAGCATATACATGAGCAGAGTTAATAAGAAGGCATGTTGGAGGCATGAAACAAAGATGCTACAACAACTATACATAGCAAACAATGGCATGACATCTAAGTACACATAACAAATAGAAAATAACATCCAAGATTCATGTACATATAGCTCATGGATTAGTGGGAACCAACAAGACAAGATTGAATTTTGAAACAGTTTCAGCAAGTGTAAAACATCAACATTATGATAGCATGTTTCCAAGCATGGAACAGAGGCATATGATATCCAAAATTATCAAACATGACATGTGAACAGAGAACTCATATCATACGTTTAATCATGTAGTTGGATCATATCCAAAAGAGGCATGGATTAATTAATATAAGAACCACAACATAGCATCATGAAGTTAACAGAAATCTGGAACAACATATAGGCATATTCATGGCAACGAAAACATATTCTACATGACATATATAGGGCATCAAAAGCGATGGAATGATAGAGAATAACATGTACATCAAAACATGTGAACTAAGCATCTCCAGATAATGCATGGATTAATTGGTAGCATCAAGCAAACATGGCAACATGATATGACAGAAACAGACTTGACAGCACATTAACAGCAAGTAGCCCACTTCACAAGCTTGATGCACTCACTATAGGGCATATCAAAATACATGGATTGCACCACTGCACAAATGACATAATTATGCTCCTAAAACATGTAGACATGATGCTTAAAACAGAATTACACAAAAAGATATAAAAAAGACAAATAGGCAAGTTACAACAGTTTCCAACAGTTAACAGCAACATGCACTTTTGCAACAGAGATTACCATGTCAATATGTACTATAACATGAATGCAAAGCACACCAACATGTAGATCATGAAGAGAAGAACATGTGAATATCAAGATCATCATCATAGGATCAATAGAGACAAAGTTGCACCACTCACAAGATGTATACATGATGTTAACAAGTAGTAGATTTCAGCAGTTTATATCACTTAGCAGTTTTGCAACACAGATTAAGGCATCAATTTGAAAAGTAACATGCATGCAAACTACTCCATCATGTAGAGCATCAGGAGATGAACATTTTGACATATCATGTATACAAAACGGAGCAACGAGCATGAAGTTATCACAAGTCAAACATGCACACATAATATGATTTTCCTGGGGACAACCAAAATCACCTCGCAGAAACGGGACAGAGAGGTTCCGGGGACGAGACGGTGCAGGACGGCGCCGACGCCGTTTGGTTCGGGGACGAAGCAGCTCAGGTCGGGGCCGGATGGGGCCGTCCTGACGGGAGGACGAGGCCGGCCGGCGGTGGTTCCAGCGACCGCGGGGCCGGAGAGGCCGCGGGGGAGGCCGGCGGCATGGGGCGAGGCGCATCCGGGCGGGTGTGACGCCCGGATAATTAGGCTACAGCAACCCTACGTTAAGGTCGCCACGTCACCTTGGTTACTATTGCTAGTCTCGCGCTAGATCAAAACCGGTCCAAAATTCAAATTCAAAGTTGGTAAATAATAAAAGTTTTCAAACATTAAAATAAAAATGTTTGGTTTGTACTAAATATTACATAGGTAAATATGGTGTAGTAAACACATTTTTATAAAATGCATAAATATTTTAAATTGAGTTAAAACAGAAAAGGGAAATAAATAAAAGAAAAAGGAAAAAACAAATCTAACCAAAAAAAAAGAAGAAAGAAAACAAAAGCCCGCCCCCCCCACTAGGCCTCGGCCCAGCTGGCCATCGGGCCAACCA
>LR880970.1:310572-320842 GCA_904067115.1 Aegilops sharonensis | reverse complement strand
ATCCGGATACGCAGCCCGTTCGTCCGCCACACACCCCTAACATATCAAACTCGCAACTTTCCCCCTCCGGCTCCTCTGCCCGAAAACGCGGAACCCCGGGGATACTTTCCCGGATGTTTCCCCCCTTCACCGGTATCATCACATACCGCGTTAGGGCACGCCTAGCATCACACTTTGCTTTGTCATGCATCGTCATGCATCTGTTTGCTTAAATATTCATTGTTTCTTCCCCCTCTTCTTCCTCTAGACACCGAGACCGACGCTGCTGCTGCCCAGTACGACTACGGAGTTGACGACCCCTCTCTCTTGCCAGAGCAACCAGGCAAGCCCCCCCTTTGATCACCAGATATCGCCTACTCTTCTCTATACTGCTTGCATTAGAGTATTGTAGCATGTTACTGCTTTTAGTTAATCCTATACTGCTGCATAGCCTGTCCTTGCTACTACAGTTGTTACCTTTACCTGCTATCCTACTGCTTAGTATAGGATGCTAGTGTTCCATCAGTGACCCTACATTCTTGTCCGTCTGCCATGCTATACTACTGGGTTGTGATCACTTCGGGAGGTGATCACGGGCATATACTATATACCTTACACTGTTACATTACCTGTGATACTGTTCGGAGATGGGGGCTGAAAGGACAGGTGGCTCCATCCCGGTAGAGGTGGGCCTGGGTTCCTGACGGCCCCCGACTATTACTTTGTGGCGGAGCGACAGGGCAGGTTGAGACTACCTGGGTGAGAGGTGGGCCTGGCCCTGGTCGGCGTTCGTGGATACTTAACACGTTTAACGAGATCTGGGTATTTGATCTGAGTCTGGCCATTTGGTCTATACGCACTAACCATCTACGCGGGAGTAGTTATGGGTATCCCGGCGTCGTGGTATCAGCCGAAGCCTTCGTGACGTCAGCGACTGAGCGGCGCGCGCCAGATTGGACCGCGTAACGTGACTTCCTTTGTAATGGAGGTTGCTAGGTCTGCTTCCGGCCGTGTTCGCAACGTGCAGGTGTGCTAAGGGCGATGGGCCCAGACCCCTGGGCGCTTAGGTTTAGACCGGCGTGCTGACCGCTCTGTTGGCCTAGGTTGGGCTGCGACGTGTTGATCTTCCGCGGCCGGGCATGACCCAGGAAAGTGTGTCAAATGGGATCAAGCGTGTTGGGTTATGTGGTGCACCCCTGCAGGGAAGTTAATCTATTCGAATAGCCGTGATCTTCGGTAACATGACGACTTGGAGTTGTACCTTGACCTTATGACAACTAGAACCGGATACTTAATAAAACACACCCTTCCAAGTGCCAGTTACAACCCGGTGGTCGCTCTCTCTCAGGGTTACGAGGAGGGGATCGCCGGGTAGGATTATTGCTATGTGATGCTACTTGGAGGACTTCAGTCTACCCTCTTCTACATGTTGCAAGACGGAGGCTGCCAGAAGCGTAGTCTTCGACAGGATTAGCTATCCCCCTCTTATTCTGGCATTCTGCAGTTTAGTCCACTGATATGGCCCTTTACACATATATCCATGCATATGTAGTGTAGCTCCTTGCTTGCGAGTACTTTGGATGAGTACTCACGGTTGCCTTGTTCCCCCTTTCCCCCCTTTCTTTACCCGATTGCTGCAACCAGACGATGGAGCCCAGGAGCCATACGCCACCGTCGATGACGACTACTACCCCGGAGGTGCCTACTACTACGTGCAGCCCGTTTTCGACGACCAGGAGTAGTTAGGAGGATCCCAGGCAGGAGGCCTGCGCCTCTTTCAATCTGTATCCCAGTTTGTGCTAGCCTTCTTAAGGCAAACTTGTTTAACTTATGTCTGTACTCAGATATTGTTGCTTCCGCTGACTCGTCTATGATGGAGCACTTGTATTCGAGCCCTCGAGGCCCCTGGCTTGTATTATGATGCTTGTATGAGTTATTTATGTTTTAGAGTTGTGTTGTGATATCTTCCCGTGAGTCCCTGATCTTGATCGTACACATTTGCGTGCATGATTAGTGTACGATTGAATCGGGGCCGTCACAGCGGGACCTGCCCGGATCTGGCCGGAGGAGGTCCGGCGGCAGTGCTAGGAGGCGAGGGGTGGCAAGCTCCCGGACGGCGGGGCGGGGCGGCGCGACACGCAGTCCGGTAGGGCGGCAAGCGACGGCGCGTTGCCGGGGCGCGGTCGGCGGCACCGGCGGGAACGCGGGGCGGCAGCGGAGCTTGCGGGCGTGGGCGCGCGGGACGGCGACGAGAGGTGGCGCGCGCAGGCGGCGTGACAGAGGAGCAGGGAGGTGGGGCTCGAGACAGCTGGATCGGGCCCTGGATGGGCTCAGGCGGGCCGTGCCCAGGCTTCGCGGGCCCGCAGCAACGGGGGAGGCGCACTGGACGCGCGGAGGGCGCTAGTTCGCTGCGGGGTGGATAGGGGGCAACGCGGCAGCGATCTATTGGTGGAGGCGGCGGCGGGATGGACGTGTCCGGCATCAGCGGACACGTCCGGTGGCACGGGAGGAAGGAGACTAGGGTTAGGGTAGGGTTTTGCCCGAAATTTCGGGGGGAGAGGGGTTTTATATAGATAGAGGGAGCTAGGAGAGTCCAAATGAGGTGCGGTTTTCGCCCACACGATCGTGATCCAACGACGGAGAGCATGGAGGGGGTTTAGATGGGCTAGCGAGCTGCTGTGAAGGGATGCTGGGCTGCAAAGAGAAAGGGATTTCGGTTAACTCGGTTAACCGTTGGGGCATCAAACGACCTCTAAATGGAATGAAATTTCACAGGCGGTCTACTAGTGATGTACAAAGGCCACTCGGCAAATCTCAGCCCATTCCGAGAACGTTTTTCTCCCACTCACGAAACAAGGTCTGAGAGGGGCGACGGGTGCATGTGGGAGTGTCGGATGACGAAACAAAGAACGAAGAAAGAGACCGGATGCAAGTTTCGAAAAACATGATGATGCAATGCACATGATGACATGTCAAGATGCAACACGCAAGCGAATGACATGGAAACAACGACGAATGACTGGAAGACACCTGGTGCATCGGATTCGGGGCATTACAACTCTCCTCCATTAACAAGAGATCTCGTCCCGAGATCTTAGGAACGAGATGGAAGAGAAGAGGACGAGGTGAAGTAAGAGCGCAAAAGAGAAGGTGAACAAAGAAAGAGAGCACTCAGGTAGAAAAGAGGAACGAAGATTTTGACAAGAATAAAAAACTCAAGGAATAAGATAGACTCTGAAACCACTACGGTTAGAATAAGATAAAGAATTTGGGTAGCACTCCGGCTTAAAATGGAAGGAATAGAACATGAACTTCACAAGATGGAATGACACTTGACGAGTCGAACAACGCAATGACTCTAGAAGAATGAAAAGAGGAAAAGGTTGAACCAAAGTTGAAAAGAATTTGAAAGCGATATTGGAGAAGGCATGTGGCTGATGGAATCCATTCTTACGTCACCCTTTGAAAAGAATTTGGGAATAACTCCGGAATAATTAGAAGAGTCAGGTAAGATCTTGGGAAAAGACCTGTGGGTTAGGGCCCACTAAAAAGAAAACACCATTGAGAATGAATGATAGAAGAGCGAATGCACCATAACAATTGAGGGACTTGAATGANGCGCGGGACGGCGACGAGAGGTGGCGCGCGCAGGCGGCGTGACAGAGGAGCAGGGAGGTGGGGCTCGAGACAGCTGGATCGGGCCCTGGATGGGCTCAGGCGGGCCGTGCCCAGGCTTCGCGGGCCCGCAGCAACGGGGGAGGCGCACTGGACGCGCGGAGGGCGCTAGTTCGCTGCGGGGTGGATAGGGGGCAACGCGGCAGCGATCTATTGGTGGAGGCGGCGGCGGGATGGACGTGTCCGGCATCAGCGGACACGTCCGGTGGCACGGGAGGAAGGAGACTAGGGTTAGGGTAGGGTTTTGCCCGAAATTTCGGGGGGAGAGGGTTTTTATATAGATAGAGGGAGCTAGGAGAGTCCAAATGAGGTGCGGTTTTCGCCCACACGATCGTGATCCAACGACGGAGAGCATGGAGGGGGTTTAGATGGGCTAGCGAGCTGCTGTGAAGGGATGCTGGGCTGCAAAGAGAAAGGGATTTCGGTTAACTCGGTTAACCGTTGGGGCATCAAACGACCTCTAAATGGAATGAAATTTCACAGGCGGTCTACTAGTGATGTACAAAGGCCACTCGGCAAATCTCAGCCCATTCCGAGAACGTTTTTCTCCCACTCACGAAACAAGGTCTGAGAGGGGCGACGGGTGCATGTGGGAGTGTCGGATGACGAAACAAAGAACGAAGAAAGAGACCGGATGCAAGTTTCGAAAAACATGATGATGCAATGCACATGATGACATGTCAAGATGCAACACGCAAGCGAATGACATGGAAACAACGACGAATGACTGGAAGACACCTGGTGCATCGGATTCGGGGCATTACAACTCTCCTCCATTAACAAGAGATCTCGTCCCGAGATCTTAGGAACGAGATGGAAGAGAAGAGGACGAGGTGAAGTAAGAGCGCAAAAGAGAAGGTGAACAAAGAAAGAGAGCACTCAGGTAGAAAAGAGGAACGAAGATTTTGACAAGAATAAAAAACTCAAGGAATAAGATAGACTCTGAAACCACTACGGTTAGAATAAGATAAAGAATTTGGGTAGCACTCCGGCTTAAAATGGAAGGAATAGAACATGAACTTCACAAGATGGAATGACACTTGACGAGTCGAACAACGCAATGACTCTAGAAGAATGAAAAGAGGAAAAGGTTGAACCAAAGTTGAAAAGAATTTGAAAGCGATATTGGAGAAGGCATGTGGCTGATGGAATCCATTCTTACGTCACCCTTTGAAAAGAATTTGGGAATAACTCCGGAATAATTAGAAGAGTCAGGTAAGATCTTGGGAAAAGACCTGTGGGTTAGGGCCCACTAAAAAGAAAACACCATTGAGAATGAATGATAGAAGAGCGAATGCACCATAACAATTGAGGGACTTGAATGAGGCGACAACCTCAAAATAATTGAATGCAAACGCGAATCTCCTCAGATGTCTTGAGCACTCCGGAAGGATAAACTGGCGAGAGGCGAGCAAGCAAGAGGAAACATTTGAGCCGAGGGAAAGAATATGATCAACACCGAATACTTGAATTGAGTCCACCGGAAAAGAAAACAAAATGAATCAATGATGAACTTGACGAGAATTCACCGGTTGAATGATTGAGGAAAGACTAAATAGGCTCCGCACGAATGAAATTGATGCTCGACTAGAGAGTCAGACTCCGAGAAGAAAAGGGGTGGGAGGGCGGGAAAAACAAAGGCAACTTGGAAGGGAGAACCGATGAATAACTTGAAGAGAAAACACCTGTTCAAATAATTGAGGAAATAATGCAAAGGCTTTGCACGAGTAGGATGGATACTCGATTATGGACTCCGGCTCCGAGAAGAAAAAGTGGTGGACGGGTGGGAAAAATAACAACTGAGGATCGGGAAACAAGGACATTGAGAAAGAACTGAGGATTGATCTTGCAAAAGACAACGAGGGTCGAATGACTCGAAGAGAAGTGCGCTGGATGAAAAGGGGATTGAGAACATAACGATCAAAAGAAGCCTGCATGAACCTAAAAAATTTTGAAGGGGAGAGGAATAAGTCAAAACACCTACGTCAAGATTCCTCACCAGAGCGACGAAGGGGCTGAGGAGTAAAATAATTCCTACTCTTCGATATAACTAGACTCTAGAAATAGTTTTCACCTAGACTCGACAACGCCCAACTATGATCTATCGAGGGTGGCTCCTATGGTCGGTCGAGGCTCTGATACCAACTTGTCACGCCCAATATGCGACCCTATCTTAAAGGAACTCGAAAGTCCCACCAAGGATAGAAGCGCATATTGGAGACGCTTTTGCAAGGTGGATATCATTACATCGTACCATTACATAATAGTTGGGGGTACATACAAAAAGGCATACAATTCCGCATGAATACAATAATCTCATACACAACAGCATTATCCGACTACGGAAACACAAACAGAAACTCAAATGACATCCATCCTGCTAGTCCAGTCTGCCGACCAGGAACTTATCCCCTGAACGAAGAAGAAGCAGAAGAAGAACTCCAAGACAAACAAACATCGCTCTCACGTCATGATCATCGCACTACCTTACCTGCAACTGTTGTTGTAGTAATCCGTGAGCCACGAGGACTTGGCAATCCCATTACCATGGGTATCAAGGCCAACAAAGCTTAATGAGAAAGGAATGGATAAGTGGTGAGGCTGCAGCAAGCGATTAAGCATGATATGGTGGCTAAATTACGAGTACAAGAATAAGATGAGAAGCTACGCAAACGGTCGCAAACTAGTAATGATCACTAATTGATCCTGAACTACGTACATTTAAACATAACCCCACTGTGTTCTCTTCTCGACCCACTCGAAAAGAGACCATCACGGTTACACACATGGTTGGGTATTTTAGTTCGAATCTGGTGTCAAGTTCTCTACAACCGGATATTAACAAATTCCCATCTGCTATTCGCATTCCGCTACACGGACACCAATCCGCTACCAGCCCGCTATCCGCTATTTAAAACCATGGGCATAAGGCCGAGCCTTCCACCCTTTACCAAGTATATAGATGCATTAATTAAATAAGAGATATTGTGATATCCCAACATAATCATGTACAACATAGAGCAATCTTCATCTTCACCTGCAACTAACAACACTATAAGAGGGACTAAGCAAAAGCCGTAACATAGCCAAACAACGGTTTGCTAGGAAGGGTGAAAAGGTTAAAGGCTGACATGGCAATTTGGGGGGTTTGATAAACAAGTGATAGGTAGCGCAGCATAGCGATAGAACGAAGCAACTAGCATAACAATGATAGTAGTGAGTTCCAGGGCAACGGTCATCTTGCCTGAAATCCCACTAGGAAGAAGAACGAGTCCATGAAGAAGACGATCTGGCGTAGAAGAACCAAGCGTAGTCGAACGAATTCTCACGATCGCGACGAAACAGGAACTATCGAGAAGCACAACAGGAATGAAGCAAACACCATGGTAAACACACAAGACATAAATATGACATGGAACAAAGTATGATGCATGACAAGGATATATGATGCTACTCATGGGAAGAGATGATGCATACAAGAACATCACATCAAAGCAAGTTTAAATGAGGCTGGAAACAACATATAACAATTCCGGCAAGTCCCCATATGCAAATTTCGAAATTGGTCCAGATCTGAACAAACATTAAGTTGAAGTTGTTAAACAGCAAGTTAAAGTGCACCATGATGATCTACACAAAATTCTAGTCAAGTTACATATAAAGTTCATTTAATTCTGAGCTACGGCCTAGAAGATATGAGCAAAACAAGTTAAACATAGCATTGATGCAAAATGCATTCAAACTTCAAGAAAACACACTCAAAACAAGGATTCAACATTACATGGCGAAACTACATGCAATTCTAAGAAAGTTTCATATAGAGCATGTTCAAAACGGAGCAACGGTGCAACACATGCACTCCAAACAAGATATAACAATAGTCTGCCCAAAACAGCAACTAGGCACTTTGCAATCATCAAAACAACATGCAACAAGAATCATATGAGCACAAACTTGACATGAACTTCATGTACAAGTAACATAATTCAAATAAGATTAAGGTTAAGGTCCATAGACTTCAATATCAAACCAATATGATCAATGCAAAATGCAACTTTATAACACAGGAGCATATACATGAGCAGAGTTAATAAGATGGCATGTTGGAGGCATGAAACAAAGATGCTACAGCAACTATACATAGCAAAAAAGGGCATGTCACCTAAGTACACATAACAAATAGAAAATAACATCAAAGCTTAATGTACATATGGCTCACGGATTAGTGGTAACCAACAAGACAAAATTGAATGTTGAAACAGTTTCAGCAAGTGTAAAACAGCAACATTATGATAGCATATTTGCAAGCATGGAACAGAGGAATATGATATCCAAAATTATCAAACATGGAATGTGGACAGAGAACACATAGCATACTTCAAATCATTTAATTGGAGCATCTCCTAAAGAGGCATGGATTAATAAATATCAAGCTCACAACATAGCATAATGAAGTTAACAGAAATCTGAAACATCATATAGGCATATTCATGGCAATGAAAACATATGCTACATGACATATATAGGGCATCAAAAGGCATCAAATAATAGAGAATAACATGTACCTCAAAGCATGTCAACTAATCATCTCCAGATAATGCATGGATTAATTGGTAGCATCAAGCAAACATGGCAACATGTTATGACAGAAACAGACTTGGCAGCACATTAACAACAAGTAGCCCACTTCACAAGCTTGATGCACTTACTACAGGGAATATCAATATACATGGATTGTACCACCGCATATATGGCATAAGTATGCTCCTAAAACATGCAGACATGATACTCAAAAGAAAATCACACAAAAAGATATAAAAAAGACAAATAGGCAAGTTACATTAGTTTTCAGCAGTTAACAACAACATGCAATTTTGCAAAAGAGATTACCATGCCAATATGTACTCTAAGATTAATGCAAAGCCCACAGACTTGTAGAGCATGAAGAGCGGAACATGTGCATATCAAGATCATCATCATAGGGTCAATAGAGACAAAGTTAGACAACTCACAATATGTATATATGATGTTAACAAGCAGCAGATTTCAGCAGTTTATATCACTTAGCAGTTTTGCAACGCATATTAAGGAATCTATTTGAACATTAAGATGCATACACACCACTCCATCATGTAGATCATCAGGAGATGAACATTTTGACATATCATGCATGCAAAACGGAGCAACGAGCACGAAGTTATCACAAGTCAAACATGCACACATAATATGATTTTCCTGGGGACTTGGCCAAAATCACCTCGCAGAAACGGGACAGAGAGGTTCCAGGGACGAGACAGTGTAGGACGACACCAACGCCGTTTGGTTCGGGGATGAAGCAGCTCAGGTCGGGGCCGGACGAGGCCGTCCCGGCGGGAGGACGAGGCCGGCCGACGGCGGTTCCGGCGACCGCGGGGCCGGAGAGGTCGCGGAGGAGGCCGACGGCATGGAGCGAGGCGGATCCGGGCGGGACCTGCCCGGATCTGGCCGGAGGAGGTCCGACAGCGGCGCTAGGAGGCGAGGGGCGGCGAGCTCCTGGATGGCGGCGGCGCCGGCGGAGCTTGCGGGCGCCGGCGTGCGGGACGACCGCGAGAGGCGGCACGCACAAGCGGCGGGGCGGACACTGTTGGGGAACGTAGTAATTTCAAAAATTTTCCTACGATCACGCAAGACCATGGTGATGGCATAGCAACGAGAGGGGAGAGTGTCCGTCCACGTACCCTCGTAGACCGAAAGCGGAAGCGTTATAACAACGCGGTTGATGTAGTCGTACGTCTTCACGATCCAACCGATCCAAGCACCGAACGAACGGCACCTCCGAGTTCTGCACACGTTCAGCTCGATGACGATCCCCGGACTCCGATCCAGCAAAGTGTCGGGGATGAGTTCCGTCAGCACGACGGCGTGGTGACGATGTTGATGCTCCACCGACGCAGAGCTTCGCCTAAGCTCCGCGACGATATGACTTCTCCGGCGCAGGGCTTCGCCTAAGCTCCGCGACGATATGACCGAAGTGGAATATGGTGGAAGGGGGTACCGCACACGGCTAAGGAAAGATCCGTAGATCAACTTGTGTGTCTAGGGGTGCCCCCTGCCCCCGTATATAAAGGAGCCAAGGGGGAGGTGGCCGGCCCTAGGGGGAGGCGCACCAAGGAGGAGTCCTACTCCCACCGGGAGTAGGACTCCCCCCCTTCTCCTAGTTGGACTAGGATTGGAGGAGGGGGAAGAGGGAAGGGGCGCCGCCCCCCCTCTCCTTGTCCTATTCGGACTGGAAGGGGGAGGGGGGCGCGCAGTCCACCTGGCCGGCCCTTCTCCTTTTCCCTCAAGGCCCATGAAGGCCCATATACCCCCCGGGGGGTTCCGGTAACCCCCCGGTGTTCCGGTAACATCCTGTTTTCACTCGGAACCATTCCGAAGTCCAAACATAGGCTTCCAATATATCAATCTTTATGTCTCGACCATTTCGAGACTCCTCTTCATGTCCGTGATCACATCCGGGACTCCGAACAACCTTCGGTGCATCAATACTTATAAACTCATTATGAACTGTCATCGAAACGTTAAGCGTGCGGACCCTACGGGTTCGAGAACTATGTAGACATGACCTAGAACCATTCTC
>LR880970.1:258964-301628 GCA_904067115.1 Aegilops sharonensis | reverse complement strand
ATGTATGGGTCATGAAGAAAGCATTAACATACTAAACGATCAACTGTTAAGCTAACGGAATGGGTCATGTCAATCAGATCATTCAACTAATGATGTGACCTTGTTAATCAAATAACAACTCCTTGTTCATGGTTAGGAAACATAACCATCTTTGATTAACAAGCTAGTCAAGTAGAGGCATACTAGTGACATACTGTTTGTCTATATATTCACACATGTATTATGTTTCCGGTTAATACAATTCTAGCATGAATAATAAACATTTATCATGATATAAGGAAATAAATAATAACTTTTATTATTGCCTCTAGGGCATATTTCCTTCAGACACTACTAGGAAAAGGCTTATACATAGAAGTTTACCAGTAGTGCGTGTTTTGGACCCCACGCTACTGATAAGTACCAGTAACGTCTATTATAAAGTGCGCTACTGGTAGAGCTTAGCAGTAGTGTGGGTTTCCTGTGGGCACGCTACTGGTAAGTTAGCATCACCACACCCCCCGGCCAAAAAATAGTAGCAGCGTTGGTACTCTAACAAGCGCTACTTTTAAGAAAATAGTTGTAGGCCTGTCCACCTAGACGCGCTGCTGCTACTTCTTCTATGTGTAAGCTTTTACTAAGAGCGTGGGTTTTGGACAAGCGCTATAGCTAGTTTTACTTAGCAGTAGATATTTGGCTGGCACACATAGCAGTAGCGTGCTTTGGTGGCCCGCGCTACTACTATGGTCGCCAGCCATAATATCTGCCACCTTTTCACCCTCTTCTTCCTCCCCCTTTCTTTCTCCCCCCCCTCTTGCACTTGCTTGTTCTTCAATGCTTCCCCTCTTCTTTGCCCTACCCCCCTCCATTAATGCCCTCCCTCCTTCCTCTTCCTTTCTTTTGCCCCTCCTCCCATTCTCTTCTTTGCCCCTCCACCACCCCTCCATTAGTACCCTCCCTCCTTCCTCTTCCTTTCTTTTGCCCCTTCTCCCCTTCTCTTCTTTGCCCCTCCACCAACCCCTCCATTAATGCCCTCCCTCCTCCCTATTATAGCTCTCTCTCTCCCTAGCTAGTTGGAGCTATATTTATGTAGGTACCTCACTATCTAGAGCTACCAGCTAATTATAAGGTGCTCGATATCCCTCTTGACAAATAGGTGAGCAAAAAAATAGTTGTGCAAGAATGGAAATATGTGTGTTTGCGATTAGGACCGAAACTATGTGCGATATGAATATACCGAATTGTGTGTGGCATGTGAGTGACATGAGTTGCATATGTTTTGCCGAAATGTTGATTCTATTTCGTTTCGGCAAATTTCGGGAAAACACAATATGTCCTATGTTTAGGCAAGGTCATGCTGAATTTTTGGATGAATTTGATCCATGCATGCATATATACGTGGTTATAATATTTGCCCCGCGCGCAGGTGATCATGAAGGTCAATGGAAGGATGGTGGAAAGATACTGGCAATCCGCAGTGGATGACATGTATGAAAAAAGACTGAAGGATGTTTTATGTCAGTGTTAAAAATGCAAAGGAATAGACAGGCTCGACCTCTTTGAGGGTGTTACATTCAAGGCGCACCTACTCATGCATGGTTTCATGCATGGCCATACTCGGTGGATAAGTTAAGATGATGATGATGATGAGGACGTCGACGGGGCAGGAAATAACGACATGGGGCCACCAGACGAAGAGATGACCGATTATGTGCCCGAAGAGGAAGACGGCCTCAAAAATGTCGATGGTGAAGAGGCAGTTCAAGGTGGATAAGACGTGGACACGCCGCCGTCTTCGTCGCTACTAAGTTTAGCCATGCGGGACCCGCATGTTCGAGACCTGCTTCGCAAGAAGACGACTAGCGACAGAGCTGCTTCTAGAGAGGAGGCCAAACTGGCGCAACTGGAGGTAGACTCGATGACTCCTTTGTATGATGGTTGCAATCCGGAGGTGACCCGCTTGAGTTCCACACTAGAACTTCTAAAGACGAAGGCAAAAAACAAATGGACAGATGCAAGCCTGGATGAGCTTCTGAAGTATCTAAAGAAGGTTCTTCCCACGGGAAGCCTTTGTCCTACTAGTGTCAAGGAGGCAAAGAAAATCGTGTGCCCTCTTGATCTGCCACACATTAAATATCACACATGCATCAATGATTGCATCATATACCGGAACGAGCACACGGAAAAAACCATCCGTCCAAAGTGCAACGCTTCACGATATAAAAAGGCCGGAAAGAAAGCTCCACAGAAAGTTGTATGGTACTTTCCGACCACTCCGCGTCTACAGCGGTATTTCATAGATCCTAAGGAAGCGAAGCTTATGTGCTGGCATGCGGAGAGGGTGAAGCCAGATGACGGAGATGAGCCGAAGCTGAGACACCTCGCAGATGCTAGCCGTGGAGAGCATTAAATGCTGAATTTGATTTTTTTGCAAATGATCCAAGGAACATCCTTCTTGGCACTAGTAGTGATGGCATGAATCCATTTGGCAACCAGAACACCAATCGTAGCACATGGCCCGTGTTTGTATGGATGTACAACCCCCCTGGTTGTGCATGAAGGAAAAATACATACACATGGCTATGCTTATTCAAGGGCCGAGACAACCGGGAAATGATATAAATCTGTATCTCGTGTTACTGAAAGAGGAGCTACATACCTTATGGAAAACGCCGGCCAAGACATGGGATGCAAGCAAAGGAGAGTATTTCTACATGAGAGCCACGCTGATCACAACGGTGCAGGACTATCTCGGTTACGGCTATCTCTCCGGCCAGGTTTGCCATGGATATTGCAGATGCACGAGGTGCATGGATGATACAACTTCTCTGCAGCTATCAAAAGATGGCGGGTCTTTGAAAATCGTGTACATGGGGCATCTAAGATGTTCGAAAAGGATAACCCGTGGAGAAAGTGTGGAGATCTATTCAATGGTAAGGCTGAGCATCGAGGTCCTCCACGCAAGCGTAGCGGTGCAGAAATATATAGTTATTGAAGAACTGGGAAGAGTGCCCCTCACCGGGAAGACAAAGAAAAAGGCGCCGGAGCCCCTGCTGAAGGTATGTAAGACGAGATCTGTTTTATGGGACTTGGAATACTGGCCCATACTCGACGCGCCTCATAGCCTTGATCAAATGCATATCACAAAAAATATCCTTGAGAGTTTGCTTGGAACATTGATGAACATGCCGGAGAGGACCAAGGATGGGCCGAAGGCAAGAAAAGACTAGGAATTTTTGAATATCAGGAAAGATCTCCAAATGCCCGGTAAAAGATCGTCAGACGAGACCGAGACGGAGACGGGGACGAAAGATAGGGGCAAAAAAGTAAACAAGAAGGAAGAACAATATTGCCCCCTTCTTGCTTCACCTTAGATCCGAAGGAGGTCGATCAATTGATCAAGTGACTTGCCGGAATCAAAGTTAGTTCTGGATACTGTGGAAAGATAAGCAGATATCTGGAGACTAAGAAAAAAGGTTCAGTGGGATGAAGTCTCATGACTGTCATGTAATGATGACGCAGTTACTCCCGGTTGCACTTAGAGGGGTTATGGACACACATGTGCGTGAGACGCTTACTGACCTATGCCACTTTTTTGATTCTATCTCTTGAAAGTCGATCAGTGTGAACCAACTCCATAGGCTACAGGAAGAGATTGTTGTCATACTGAATGAGCTAGAGATGTACTCCCAGCTCGCGTTCTTTGATGTCCTGGTGCATCTATGTGTCCACATCGTGGACGAAATCATCGACCTAGGGCCGACATTCCAGCATAGCATGATGCCGTTCGATAGGATGAATGGGGTCATCAAAGGATTCGTTCGTAACATGTCCCGTCCAGATGGAAACATAGCCCATGGATATCTGACCAAAGAGTGCATCTCTTTCTGTGAGAGTTATCTAGTAGGCACCGGATACCCTGTTGTTGGTTTGCCCGTCAACAAGCACTGTGGAAGGCTCGAAGGTGAAGGTCACACCAACGGTCATAGGGATGTGAATGTGTTACGCTCGGGCTGACAAAACGACCTTGACAAGGCAAACTTAGTAGTGCTACAAAACCTAGATGTGCTAGAAGATTTCGTGACACTGAACAAAGAGACCATCGCAAAGAAGTACCGTGACCACATGGTGCACATGACGGACGCTGAAGTTATTAGAGAGCACAACTCCACTTTCGTGCGTTGGTTCAAAGAGCGAGTTCTGGCTAATCCCCGGAAAGAGGGTTGTCCGAACTGAACGCTCATATACGCCTTAGCACATGGCACCTCGACCAACCTCGCGACTTATCAAGCATATGATATCAACGGATACACGTTCTACACGGAGGAGAAAGATATAAACAGTGATGACCAAAACTTAGGGGTGACGATGGAAGCCATGACCTGGAATGTAATTGAAAGATACTATAGAAGGGTCGAAGAGATATGGGAGCTTAACTACTCTGGATTGCATAGCGCGACGATGTTCCATGTCAGATGGGCTAAGAATGTACAGAGGGAAAACCGACATTTCACTACCATGTGTATACCCGACTCCGATAGCGGTACCGTCAACGCCATCGCCAAAAATGAGCCATGGGTACACACTAAACACGTGACAAAATGTTTCTTCATAACTGATCCGATCAATCCCAGCCATGTTGTCGTGAGGAGAAGCAAAAGGAGCATCGCCGGAATGGATGGAGTCGCCAACGAGGAGGACTACGACCAGTACGGTTATCCGATGAGGGAAGATGATGTTGATGACGATGAAACATACGTCAAAAGAAAAATGAAGACTACATTACCTATGAAAGATCATAATCCCTAGAGAAGGAAAATTCATGACCATGGGCTCAATTATTCGGCAACGAACAAAAGAGGGAAGAAGATGAGTCTGAAGCGTCGTTGTTGCCCAAGTTGACAAACTAATCCACAAAGTTCGTGTGTGTCTAGCTATTTTGTATTTCGTCGATAGCGGTCAAATGATGTAATATATATTATACTAATTATTATCCGGAGGGTAACAGTGGTATTGCTCCAACGACAAACCAAATTAAAGGAAGGAAAGTGCAAAAGAAAGATAAGAAAAAGAAAAGTGCAAATGAAAGAAAAAGAAAAAGAAAAAGGAAGGAAGTTTTTCAAAATGAAATGAAAGAAAAAGAAAAAGGAACTAATGAGTTGTGGAAAATGAAATGCAAGAAAAATAAAAAACCAAAAGGAAGGAAGTTAGTGGAATATAAAAAATAAAAAGAAAAAGAAAAGTGCAAATGAAAAATAAAAAGAAAAAGAATAATATAAATAAAAAGAGAAATAAAAATAAAATAAAAAGGAAGGAAGTTTGTGGAATATGAAAAAGAACAAGAAAAATAAAAAGAAAAAAAGAAAAAAAGTTAGCAGCAGCGTGTTTTGGCCTCGGCAGCGCTATAGCTAAGGAAAATAAAAAAAGAAAAAAAAGAAAAAAAAAAGAGTTAGAAGTAGCGCGTTTTGGCTTGGGCTGCACTATAGCTAAGGAAAATAAAAATAAAAAGGAAAAGAAAAAAAGACAAAAAAGAGTTAGTAGTAGCGCGTTTTGGCTAGGGCAGCGCTATAGCTAAGGAAAATAAAAATAAAAAGAAAAAGAAAAAAAGAAAAAAATAAGAGTTAGCAGTAGCGCGTTTTGGCTAGGCATGACTATAGCTAACTTAGCTATAGCGCATTTTGCCAACACGCGCTATAGCTAAGTTGCCTACAGCACCCGCCCACGCCCACGCTCGATCGATCTCTTTCCTCTCTCTCACTCTCTCACTCGACCCCTCTTTTTCTCGCACCTGCCCACCACCGCCGACGCCTGCACTCGCCCACGTCACCGCTGACTCCCGAACCCGCCGACGCCACCGCCGACGCCCGCACCTGCCCACGCCACCGCCGATGCCCGCACCTTCCCATGCCGTCATCGACGCGCGCCGCACCCGACCCAGACGCCGGCCACTGGCCATCCTGACGCTCCCTCCCCCTGTGCTGCCCCCTGCCCTAGGTGCACTCCTGGCCCGGCCCCTCCCCCCGTGCCGCCCTCCGCCGTACAGTCTCTCTCTCTCTGACCAAATTTGGTCTCTCTACAGATTGATGAGGAGGATAAGTACCCCCTCTGCCTTGGCGACCCCGACACCACCCCCTCAGGCCCGGCGAGCCCTGACCCCGACGACACCTCCTTAGCCCCGACGACCCTGACCCCGACGCGCGGTGAGCCACCCCCTCCTTTCCTGTTGTTCTTTAGTTAAGGCCAATTTTTTCTATGTAGGGTGTCCAAATTGAGTTCATGAGCATTAGCATTTGTTAGCTTATGTTGTTGTCTATTTGAAGTTTTTTAAATTTGTAGTTGATGTCCATTTGTAGTTCATGAGGCAAAAAAAGTAAATGAAAATGAAATTGAGGATTTTTAAAAAATCAGAAAATGGAGTAGTAGATCCCACTGAATATGCCACTGAAAATGGAGTAGCTAGCATCCTTGCAAAAAGCTATGCTAAAAAAATATCTTGGAAAGTGTCATGTTTGCAGCAATTTTGGAACTGAAAATTTGCGGTAATCAATTTTGCATTTTTTTGCCACTGAAGATTAGTGGAAACTGAAGATTGTTTTTTGTATTAAGCCACAAGTAGTTGTATTGGCAGCAAGTAGTTGGCAGAAAGTATTGTTAGTGAAAATATGCGGTGATCAATTTTGCATTTCTGTAACTAGTCCATTACAGTAATCTGCAATTTTTTTGAATGCAATGTTGATGGACACAACAGCAAGTTTATGAAATGAAATGAAATGATGTCCATTGGAGTCCATTTGGAGTTGCTCCATTGTTTGCGAGATGCTCTATATGTGACCTATGTTTTGCCGGTTGCAAGTGACCTATGTTTTGCCAGTTGCAAGTGACCTATGTTTTGCCGGAAATGTTGATTCATTTCCATTCTGGCAAATTTCGGGTGCTCTATATGTGCACTTTCCAGCAAAGGTCATGCTGAAATTTTCAGTGAATTTCGGCATGACTTGTGCTAGAAAGTTGGACATATCGAGTGCTCGAGATTTGTCGCCACATGAATGAAACGACATTTTCAGCAAAACAAAGGTCACTTTTTTTGTCATTATTCACTTTATTATATAAAGCTCGATAATTAAACGACTACGACATTGAACCCTAGGAAACATGACCGACACCAATGAGGCCAGAGGTTCTCAGTTCCAATTAGGTCGAGCACACACCTACCTCGACTTTCTGGCGGATCAGGAGAGACAACAAGATGGGTGTCAGGACCCCCTTGTCATGACGGAGGACGACAGTGGTGGCGCCAGCGCCGACACTGATGCCACCAATGACACCGGCACTGAGACTGGCGCTGATGATGTTGCTAACTACAGCACGGAAGGTGGGACCTCCCAAGCCAGTGAGGGAAAGAAGGAAAAGAGGACACGACGCCCAAATGAGCTCAGCACCGGAAGACTGGTGGTCACGGCGGTGCACCCTGGCGAGTTGGAGCCAATAGAGCCGTGGGAAGTGGTAGCGTGTTACGGCAACCAACTAGCATGCATCCTACGGGATACCGCTAACATCAACACCACAAAAATATGGAAGAATGAACATTTGAAGAAGCTGCTCGTCACTAGGTTGCACGCAAGATTCCTGTTCCCCGGTCGGAATGACGATGTCGACCCATGGGATGATGATGCCATGAAAAAATCAACAAAAAGGCCCTAGGGAAGTTCAGCAACACATTGAGCGCTTCGAAAACTAGGGTGAAAAAGGCGATTCAAGTAGACCATGAAACCTACGCCGAGATTGTTGCAGACAATCCGAAAATTACGATAGAGGACTTTGAAAAGTTCATGGAGACTTGCAATGAAGAAGCTGCCAAGGCCAGGTCGGAGAGAGGCAAGCAGCTGCATGCAAAGAACATGGGGAACCACCGCCTTGGAAGTCGTGATTACACGGGAAAGAGGCCCATGTGGGCTAAGGAGGACGTAGAACATGAACGTCAGGGGATCCCATACCCATTGGCTGAGTTCACCGACCAGCAGGAGCACGACTTCATCAGGGCCCGATTCTCATGGGACCCCAAGAAAAAGTTTTTTTTTCACCGACGGGCTGACTAGGAAATTCATGAGATTACTGGTAGTTATCCTTTTACCACCTTACATATTAGGTTCTGATCAACGAAGTCTACTACATTCTAGTCGCATTCGTAAATGATTCACAATCCATTTTGCAGAGAGAGCAACACAAGCTTGCGGCCGAAAGCGACTCATCGACTCAGTCGTCGACAAAGTACAAGTGGGACACTCCTTTCAACCGGGCCATGAACATAATGATGGGACACCAGCCCGGCCAGCGGCCACAATATGGACGTGTGCACGGCGCCGGGGATGGCGCCACGTGGAAGTACTAATATAGCAAGGACCCCGATGCCAAAAGACAGAGAAAGAAGTTCAGTCAAGTGACTATCCACGAGAAGGTGGCGCGGGCGATGGAGAAAGCAAAAGCTGAGACCAAAGCTGAGATAATCCAGGAAACGGTAGCTCCCTGTAGAGATGATATGCTGGCTACCTTTACAAGCATGATTCCAACTGTGGTCACATGGGCGCAACAAAATCCAAACGTGCCACCAAGCGATTTTCCCATGCCCAGCTTCACCGGGAGCAACTCAATGAACAACACACCCATACCCGTACCTAGTATGGCAACCGCACCCGCACCCGCACCTCCTCCAGCACCTGCTCCTGCACCCAGCTGTCACAACAGCCCTAGCTCCATCTCTAGCTTAAACGTCGGGCTGTCGACATTGGCTGAGCTCGAAACCCTCACGGTAAATACGCATCGCACCTTCATCAACTCAACTAATTAATTAATCTTCAGTTACCGTTCTTTTTGGATCTCTGACGCCGCACATATATGTCTTTGTAGGCCGACTCCACTTCGTGCACCCTCCTTTACCACATGAAGGGTGGGTTGGTGGATGTGGGGAAGGGTACTATAGTGAAGCCCAAGGATCGATTGTTCCACCGCCGGCAGATGCTTGATAACGCCTTAAGGGTCTCCGTGGTGAGTGTGAAAGCAGGCTACGAGTGTTTCCCTTGTCCGATACAAACCGATGGAGAGGATGACGAGACCCCCACGCAGCTTGGCCAATGCAAAAATTGGCCGATCCAGTGGCCGAAAAATCTTCTTCGTGTCGAGGTGGCCGGGAGCACACCAATGGGACATCAGGAAGGTATGACCACAATCTCTCCTACACAAGTACAACCATCGTCTGTTCTGCTTGCTGAGATCGAGAGACACGAGGAAGGAGGACCAACCATTCCGGCATATGATGCCATCTGCCCCAGGGAAGAGGATATGGATGATGACATGGAGGAGGCCGAGGACCCTCTCCAGTATATCAATACCAGCTATGACAGCGAAGTAACACTAAGTCAACCATATGAATATGAGATGCATGTACCAGAGCCGGAACGTCCTCGGGAGTGCAAGAAGTCTTTGTTCATGCAATCCTCACAGGACACGCCTCCAGATGCTGGTTCCATCCAAGCTCAACTAATTAGCTAGAGTCATCCAATGCTAAGCCCAGAAGCACTAGGGGTGGTGCTCAGGGAGGGTCTAACAGACCCACCAACACCTCAGCCCACCAAGAAGAAGTAGAGGAAGAGACGAACGACAAGAAAATCCAATAAAGCTGGCAATGTTGGTTCTAGCAGCCAGTTGCCTTCGACCAAGGTTGACAGTGTACCGATGAAACATGCGCCATTAATCCATGTCGCGGGAGAGCCAATGGTACCGGTGAATGCACTAGCTGGCATAACAGGGGACCTCAGGAGACTCCATGACCATGTGCTTTCGACAGAGAGAAGCCTCCTCACCTCGGATGATCTAGGATACCCACTTTATATGGTTCATGTGCCGAGCAGTTGCAAGATGTACGTCCACACATGCCCCGTGGACCTCTTCTTCCTAAGGTTTGATTACATCTTCCAGATGTTTCAAATGAGGACACTCGATTTTACGTTCGTCCACCTGTATGCGCTGCACATGAACTACATCGTCAGGAGAGAGCAAGTCACCGGTCTTGCGGTCGCGTACCCATACTACATGCATGAGGGCTTCTTGTCAATCAATGATGCCAACCGTCAATATGCGAGTCAGTACATCAAAGAATTCTTGGTCAGCAATAAGGACAAAGAAATGATTCTCCTACCTTATCATCCCGGGTAAGTCATCCGTGGATAGCACTATAACACATACATCCTTTCGTGCATTTCAGCAATTACTTTGCATGCATGGAGGCTAACTTGATCGTGTATTTTGCACAGCGGGGGGTGTTGTCCCGTTCTCATCGTTCTTTACTCGCGTTACTCCCGCGCTCTATATTTGGACCCATCGAAGAACATACAGAAGAAAGATTACACACACATAAAGTATGTTCTGGAAAGAGCTATGCTGGGCTTCAGCATGAGGGGTGGCTACATCCAATCCAAAACAACAAATAAGTCCAGGCTCTGTTTCGGCCACAAGACTGACTTCTGTTGCATTTAGCAACCGGCAAGAAATGAGAACGAGTTCTACGTCATCTATCTAATGATGGAGTACAGAAGGGATGGGCAATCACTTTGCATGAAATCTTCATCTGATACCCATATCTAGAGATGGGCTGAAGCCTTTGGAGCCGTGCCGGATAATCGACTTCGAAATAATTTCTACCAGATCCAGCAAGAAATTGTGTCCATCATCATGAAAGATGTCCTCGAAGACAATGGGATGTTCTATGGTGGCCAAATATCGCGAGCTGGCGTCAAAACCTGCATTGCCCTACAACGTCAGGACATGACGCCTTTCACTAAGCTTGGGTCCGTCCTCCCGGATATGGACAGATGGGAAGAGTGCATTGCTTAAAGACAATGTGTTTGTTTAGTTACTTGTTACTTTCTATATGACGAAACTTTGAATGTCTCAGTACGACGAAACTATTAGATGTATAATGCCGCGCTCTAGTTATTTACTTTCAGTACGATGAAATTTGTTAACTATGTTTACTATATATGTTGCTTCTATTTCATAACTATTTCGTTCAATTCGCTTCATGACACACACACACACACACAAACACACACACGCACACGCACACACACACACACACACAGATATATATATATATATATATATATATATATATATATATATATATAAACACTATTCTGATCACGAGATGAGAATAATATTCTGATCACAACCTGACCTGCCCCGCTAGTAGAACGTTAAACTTCCCTGTGAACTAGGTTGAACTTCCGCCAACTTTGTCCAAATGGGGCTTGCGATATGCCATTGGAAAACTATGGACACCAATATCATGACCCAACTTAAATTTTTGGCAAAATGTAAGCGGTTTAAGAGCAGTTTTGAAAACCGTTTTTTCTTCACACAAAAAACATGAATTGTATTTTCGATCGCATTTCTAAACCGTTTATCCGAATGAGGCATATAATATGGCGTTGGAAAGCTGCTGCAAAACCGCTACTTCCACATGTTAAAAGTTTTCTCGAATTCTCTATGGTTAAAGAGTAATTTGAAAAAAAACGTAAAATTTTGCAAACCGAACAGCCGAGTTTGTATTTTCAACGTCATTTCTAAACGGCTAATCCAATTGAGGCATATGATATGGCCTTGGAAAGCTTATGAAAATGCGCTACTCTTTCATTTTGAAAGTTTTTTCTAATTTGGAACGGTTTAAAAGTAATTTAGAAAACGGTACAAGTCCTACCGAGTTCATATTTTCGAGCTAATTTTTTAACTGTGCGTCCGCACGCAGCAAATGATATGGCGTTGGGAAGCTTGAACAAATGCGAAACTTTTTGGTATGTATTATGTCTCCTAATTCTTTACGGTTTAAAGTTAGTTTTGAAAAGGGCGAAAAACGTATTTTCGCCGTATTTTCTACAAACTTTATCGGAATGGCGCAAATAATATACCACTGAAACGCTACGGAAAATGCGAAACTTTTTTATGTTGAGAGTTTTTTCTGATTCCTAGCCGTTTTTAAGTAATTTCAAAAACGGCGAGATCATTCGTTCTGCCTTTATCACGAAACAGATTCGCCAAAAATGCATCGCGTGAAGTACCTGAACTTCTCGGTATCAAACCTTGAACTTCACTCTGTTTTTCACGTGCTTTTTTTCCTCTTATATCTCTATCCACTGCTCCTAGCTCTACATCCACTCACCGGAATTGAGCAAGTGATATACCGATGGAAAGCTGCTGTAAACACGCAACTTTCCCGTGTTGATAATTTTTTCAAAATCGCAATGATTTTAAAAGTTTTTCATCTGAAATTCATTCAGCGTTGTAGTTGAACTTCATGCTATTTTCACGTTGAACTTCTGTGACATATTTTTGTTTGTACACGCGCCTGAACTTCCCTTGTACGAACACGACCTTCGGGCTATCTTTGCAACCGTGACTTCCCCCGCGAATTATTCTGGTTAGTAGTGTTCTATATGATGTTAGTGTAATCTAGAAAGGTTTTTAGCCACTAAATACCGGTTTTAAATAGAAATCTCGCTCGCTGGCGGATTTTTCTCTCGAGTCGTGATGAAGTTGCGTTTTTTGCAATTTTACTGCCTGATTTGTTCGACCTGAACTTCCCCTAGTGCTAGGTTGAACTTCCGTCAACATTGCCCAAATGGGGCTTGCGATATACCATCGGAAAGCTATGTACACCAGTATCATGACCCAACTTCAAATTTTGGCAAAATGTAAGTGGTTTAAGAGCAGTTTTGGAAACCGTTTTTTCTCCATACAAAAAACGTGAATCGTATTTTCGATCGCATTTCTAAACCGTTTATCGGAATGAGGCAAATAATATGGCGTTGAAAAGCTGCTGTAAAACCGCTCCTTCCACATGCTGAAAGTTGTTCTAGTTCCCTATGGTTAAAGAGTAATGTGGAAAATCATAAAATTTCGCAAACCGAACAAAAGAGTTCGTATTTTCGTTGCCATTTCTAAACGCCTAATCCAATTGAGACAAATGATATCACGTCGGAAAGCTTATGAAAATGCGCGTTTTTCTCATGTTGAAAGTTTTTTCTAATTTTGAATGGTTTTAAGAGTAATTTAGAAAACGGTACAAGTTCTACCAAGTTTGTATTTTCGATATATTTTTTTAATCATACGTCTGAACATAGCAAATGATATGGCGTTGGAAAGCCTGAACAAATGCGAAACGTTTTGGTATATATTATTTCTCCAAATTCATTACGGTTTTACGTTGATTTTGAAAATGGCTAAAAACGTATTTTCACCTTAATTTCTACAAACTTCATCGGAACGGGGCAAATAATATACTGTTGAAAAGCTACGAAAAATTCAAAACTTTTTCATGTTGATGGTTTTCTCTGAATCCCAGCCATTTTCAAGTAATTTCAGAAACGGCGAGATCACTTGTTCTGCTTTTATCGCGAAACAGATTCGTCGAAAATGCATTGCGTGAAGTATTTGAACTTCTGTGGCAGTTCTGCCTGAACTTCACTCTGTTTTTCACGTGCTTTTTTTTGCCCGTAGCTCTTCATTCACTCACCGGAATTAAGCAAGTGATATACCGATAAAAACTGCTATAAACACGCAACTTTTCCGTGTTGATCATTTTTCATACTCGCGATGGTTTTAAAAGTTTTTCTTGTGAAATTCATTCAGTGTAGTAGTTGAACTTCTTGCTGTTTTCACGTTGGACTTCTGTGAGATATTTCTTGTTTGTAATTTTCCCATCCATTTTCGTCAGTATTACACAAATGATATTCTTTTTGTACAAACCTCTCCCATAATAAATTTTTAACTTTCTCCGACCGAGGACTTGAACTTACACAAATGATATTCCTGTCATTTTGAAGTAAATTAGAAAGTGACAAGATCATGATTTCTGCCTTCATCGCGAATGGAAATGCACTGCGTGAAGTAGTTGAACTTCTCGGGCATGTCTGTTTGAACTTCACTCTGTTTTTGACGTGTTATTTTTTGACATGCTGTTTTTCGCACTGCGTGAAGTAGTTGAAATTCTGGGGCATGTTTGTTTGAACTTCAGTTTGTTTCACTTTATTTGTATTTTTCTTGTATGAAATACACACCATGTAGTACGTGAACTTCCGGTTGTTATCACTTTTGAACTTCTCTCTGGTTTGAGAGAATTATTTTAAAACACAAAAAAATTTTTTAACGTATTTTGGACATCTAAATACATGGTGAACCTCTCTCACAAGATTTTTTTGAACTTTTCCTCGCTGAGCAATTGAACTTCTATCAACCATTCTTTTCATTTATGAGTTGTTTTTAAAAGTGCAAAAAATGGTGCCTTGTTTTTTATTTTTTCAACAGGTAAACCCTAGGTTTTAATAAACTCCGAACATCTCTATTATTTCAATTTGAACTTCACCTTTTTATATTTTGAGTAAAGAATTGTATTCGATTTTTATACGGAAAAAATCAAACATGGAAATAGAAGGTGAACCTCTCTCGCAAGAATTTTTGAACTTCCCCTCACAGAGCAGTTGAACTTCTAGCAACAAACTGTTTAAGCTTTTATTTTTCTATACCTTTTATTCTGACCTGAAATGCATTCCTGGCGGTACTTGAACTTCTCATTGTTTTCACTATGAACTTCTGTCACATTACTGTGCATACATTGAATTACATGCAATGGAAGGTCGGACGCCATTTTTTGCTATTTTCAAACATGTAATTGGAGGTCGGATGTCCTGCAACATTAATTTTGCACCGTGCACGGAGGACCACATGAACTTCTTGCAACAAACCTTTTAAGCTTTTGGTTTTCTATTATGTTATTCTTATCTGAAACGCATTCCGTGTAGTAGTTGAACGTCCCGCTGTTTTCTCCTTGAACTTCTGTCACATATTTCTGTTCAACCTCCCTCACAAGAATTTTTGAACTTTTCTTGGGCTGAGCACTTGAACTTCTAGCAACAAAACTATTAGCCTTTGCCTTTTCATACTTTTTTTCATACAAATGCACACCGTGTAGTACATGAACTTCTGATAGTTATAAATCTAAATTTCTCTTGGTTACGTGAAAATATCTGAGTTTTTTATGAATATTAATCTGAATTTCTTAATTCTTTTTATATGAATTCTGAAGCGCTCTATTTTTAAAAGTTGAACTTCTTGTTATTTTATTTTTGAACTTCTTGTTTCCATTCTTTAATAACGAGGGAAATCTGAGTTTTCTATAATCATCGAACTTCTCCATCTTTCTAATTTGGACTTCCTGATTTTATTTCTTTTAGTAACGAAAAAAAACCTACTTTCTGATAGACATCGAGCCGCTCCGTTTTTAAATTTGAGCTTCTAGGTTTATTTTAACAGAGAAAATACTTTTTGTAAAATTGTTTCAGATGCTTTTTTTAGTACCTTCTTTGGGTTTGTAACAAGCATTGAACTTCTTCGTCTTTTAAATTTGAACTTATTATTTTAGATTTGTTTTGTTACTTGATCAACTTGGTTTTGTACTAAAAATTGAACTTCTCGGTTATTTAAATTCGAACTTCTAGGATTTTATATAACCCCTTTATTATAAAAAAGTTGAACTTCTTTGTATTTTTAATTTGACTTTCTTGGATCTGTAATAAACATTGAACCTCTATGTTTGTGAAATTTGAACCTCTAATTTCTCTTGGAAATATGGAAAAATGCTTTCTTTAAATAATTTTTGAACTACTAAGCCTTTTAAAACTTTTTTAGTTTTTCCTTATTTCTTAATTTTAACTTCTTCATTTTATTATTAATAATGAGAAAACATCTAAGTTTTTTATCCTTCGAACTTCTCTTTTTTTTTTACTTTGAACTTCTTAGAAAATATGGTTTTAAATAAGCAAACAATTTTCTAGGTTTTTAAAGTTAAAGTTCTAGGTTTTATGACCTTCTCGGTTATTTCAAATTGAACTTCTAGGGTTTTCAAAATTGAACTTCTATGTTTTTTTTGACCTTCTCAGTTATTTCAAAATTTATATTTTTTAAAGTCCATTTTTATATACTTTTTTACAAATTTGGTAGTTGAAAAGCTACAGAAAATGCAAAATTTTCTCATGCTGATGGTTTTCCCTGATTCCTAGTCGTTTTCAAGTAATTTCCAAAACAACAAGATCATTCACTCTGCCTTTATCGCGAAACAGATTGTTCGAAAATGCACCGCGTGAATAACCTGAACTTATCGGTATGTCTACTTGAACTTCACTCTGTTTTTCACGTGTTTTATTGCCCGTAGCTCTCCATCCACTCACCGGAACACTCACCGGAATTGAGCAAGTGATATACAGGTGGAAAGCTGCTGTAAACACGCAACTTTCCTGTGTTGATCGTTTTTTCGTACTCGCGATGATTTTAAGAGTTTTTCATCTGAAATTCATTCACTGTTGTAGTTGCACTTTCTGTTGTTTTCACGTTGAACTTCTGTGACGTATTTTTGTTTGTAATTTTCTCATTCATTCGCAAGTGTTACACAAATTATATTCATTTTGTACAAACCTCTACAACAATAATTTTTTTAACTTTCTCCGTCGGAGGACTTGAACTTATAACAACAACAAAACTTTTAGCCTTTGCTTTTATATTCTCTTTTATTACAAAATGCATACTGTGTAGTACGTGAACTTCTGGCAGTTATCAATTTGAACTTCTCTCAGTTATGTGAAAATATCTTCATTTTTCCTCACGTGAAATGCACACCATGCTGTACGTGAACTTCCGACAGTTATCAACTTGAACTACTCTTTGGATTGAGAGTATTATTTTAAAACACCAAAAGAACATTTTTTTATTTGTGTTGAACATCTAAATACTCGGTGAACCTCTGTCACAAGAATTTTTGAACTTTTCCTAGCCGAGCACATGAACTTCTATCAACAAAAATTTTAGACTTTGCCTTTTTATTCTTTTTTTTTCTCATATGAAATGCACACGATGCAATACATGAACTTCCAGCAGTTATCAGTTTGAACTCCCCTCTGTTTTGCTTTTGTAATGATTTTTTTAGTTTTTTTAGGGAAAAAATCAACGTTTTTCATAGACATCGAACTGCTCTAACTTCTTTAATTGAACTTCTTTGTGTATTTTTAGAAATGTTAAAAATGGAGTTTAGTTAGAAAGATCAAACTTCTTCGTTATTTCATATTGAACTTATTGGTATTAATCTTTAGTAATGAGAAGACCTGAGTTTTTATATACATTGTTAAAATTGAACTTCTTGGTTTAATCTTTAGTGAGAAAATTTGAGTTTTCTATAAGCATCAAACAACTTCATGTTTTTTAATTAGGAATTGTTGGTGTTATTCATCGGTAACAGAAAAAATACTAGTTATGTTATAAATATCGAACCGCTCAATTATTTAAATTTGAACTTCTAGGTCTTTTTTTAGAAGAGGGAAAATCCATTTTTTTATAAATGTTTTGAACTATTCGGTTTTTTAATTTGACCTTCTTGGTATTGTAATAAACATTGAACTTCTCCGCTATTTAAATTTGAACCTCTAGGTTTATTATAGAAACGGGGAAAACATTTTTTCTATAATTTTTGAACTGCTCTATTTTTTATATTTGTCCTTCTTGGTGATGCTTGTTTTCTTCTTGGTGTATAAACGTCGAACTATTCTGATATTTGAAATTGAACTTCTAGGTTGTTCTTTAGTAATGGAAGAAATCTAAATTGTGTAATAAACATCAAAGCACTCTACATTTTAAATCGAACTTATTAATTTAATTATTAAAAATGAGGAAAATCTGAGTTTTCTATATAAATTGAACTACACCGTTATTTTTAATCTGAACTTCTTGGTTTTATTATTTTTTTAACTTTTTTAGTTACTCTTTTTACTTTAATTTGAACTTCTTCATTTTTATTCTTCAATAACAAGAAAAAATCCGAGTTGTATACAAACTTTGAACTTCTGTGTTATTTGAATTTGAATTTCACATTTTTTATTGTTCGAGTAAAGAATTGTTTTCAATTTTAATAAAGTTCAGACTTCTTTGTTATTTTAATTTCGAATTCTTAAAATAATATGGTGGTCAAATAAACATCAAACAATTTTTTTAAATTGAACTTCATACTTCTTTTTTTTATAGGAACGGAAAAAAATTTGAGTTTTCGGTTGTTTTCCTGCAAATGTTTTAGCTTTTATGTGCTAAGCACACATGCCTCCCACACAAAACTCACGAACGCTAATCCTCTATCAAAGTATCAGTAAGGCACCCCTCAAAAAAAGTATTAGTAAGGGAAGTAACGTAGAGAAACATGTAAAATCCATTCCAATCCTCCACAAACTTTTTCGCATGAAGCCAAACCAGGATCAATTATGACGAAAACACAGGCACACATGCTGTCAACAAATCTCATACTATTGCATGGGGAAAAGAGCTATCCTGAAATCAAACAATGCCACTCATAATAGTGAAAATCCCCGTTGAGAATGCTGACAAACCTTATCCAGGAGTTTATTGAGAATTTATCAACACTTGCATACAAAATAAATGCCATTAGATTCATCAAGGGTCGTGCGAGTCATGCAGGCTATGTCTGGCACTGATAGTGGGATGCCCGATGAGCTGGTTCGGCCTCCTCTCGCTCCTCGTCTCCTGCCTCTTCTCCTTCGTCCTGCTCCGCTTTTCCGCCCTGCTGGACCCCGGTGCCGCCATGCTCCGTGTCAAGAGGTTGCCTCCCCTGCCCCTCCGCTTCCGCCATGACGGCGCCTTCAAGATCCTCCAGGTCGGTACCTTCGCTCGTTCGCCCGATTTCCCCTCGCTGCCCGCTGACCCCTGCTCGCTTGCTCACTGGCGTTGTTAGGTGGCGGACATGCACTTCGGCAACGGCGCCGCCACGCGCTGCCGGGACGTGGCGCCAGAGGTCGGTGATGCGCGCTGCTCCGACCGCAACACCACGCACTTCCTGCGCTGCCTCATACAGGAGGAAGGTCGGACCCAACCATCACGGCAGTCCACACACGACATCGAGTGGAGTGGTGGTCGCCGTCAGATGTGGTAAGGCCCGGCGGAGGAGGAAGATGGAGCGGCCCTGTATGCGGCCGTCGGATCTGGCAGCTAAGACAGCCGGCGGGCGTGCTCCGGTGGTCGCCGGTGTCGCCAGATCCAAGCACGCCGGCGATGGAGGAGAAGCACAGGGAGGAGGTGGAGGTGGAAGGGCCCGGCGGAGGCGTGTGCGGGAGCACCGTCGACGGCGGCGATTTTGGGCGGGGTGCGGGCGGCGGCACTGGCTGGGGCGGTGGTGGAGTGTGGCGGCGGTTGTGGGGCGATCTGGGGAGGGTGGCGGTGGCGGCGCGACCTGGTGACAGCAGTGGCGGCACGATTTGGGGAGAGCGGTGACGGTTGCTTCGGCCAGGGTTCGGGACGGCGCCGGGGAAGAAGCTAGGGGAGGCGGGTGAGGCTGGGAGGCAGGCAGGATTGGGCTAGGCGCGCGGGCGCCGGGGAAGAAGGCGGGGATGCGGGAGGGCGACGGGGTTGGGTGTTTTTTTTTCTTTTGCACCGGTTCAGGAACAACCAATCGCTCTTATATATGTGCATCTCTGGCAGGTATATAGATCAAGGATGGCGAGGAAGTGGTATGCCGTGTATGTAACGCATGTTCCGGGTGTGTATAATGAGTGGCTAGAGTGTCAGGCCCAAGTCTCTGGCTTCTCCGGCGGAAGCCAGAAAGGGTTTGATAGCAGAGCGGAAGCCGAAGGTAGTTACTTGGGATTCATAGCACAACATGGGATTGAGAACCAGCGTTGTTGCAAAAATTACTACGTAGTACCGCTTTTGATCATCGTGATCGCTCTTATCTCGTATGTCATTCTTTAGGTAGAGGATGAAACATGTGACTACAGTGACAATTTAAGAGATATGTCATCATTAACTTGTATCGCTATTTCGAGATGATGATGAGTTCGACATCATTTGTGTTCGATAAGGATGATATGATGAGACTATGTTGTACCACTTCGATGATGATGATGAGACATTCATTTTTCATATAGTTTCAGTGTATGTGTATGCTGTAATTGTATAAAACCTGTAAAAATACGAATATAGAAAAATAAAAAAATAAAATACTAGAATCGGCCAAAACTGTGAGTGTTGATGACCAACACGTACAAGCACTTTGGGGTTCAACAACAATGGAAATCGCTTTGGGACCCCTGAATGGTGAGTAATAGTCCACGAATCACGTCAGACTTGGCTAAAACACCGAGTGTTGATGACAAACACGCAAACGCACCCCGGGGATTGTCAATCATGGAAATCGCTCTGAGACGCCAAAACGGTAAGGAATAGTGCATGAAACAGACCAGAATTAGCCAAAATTATGAGTGTTGATGACCGACACATAAACGCATCCCAGAGTTCGTCAATCATGGAGATCTCTGGGACCCCCAAAACTAAGTAATAGTGTAAGAAACGGGCCAAAATCTGCCCAAACCGCGCTTGTTGATGATCGACACGTAAGCGCACCATGGGTTTCAACAACCATGGAAATCACTTTGGGGCCCCAAAACGGTGAGTAATAGTCCACGAAACGGGCCAGAATCTGCCAAAACTGTGACTGTTGATGACCGACACGTAAACACACCTCGCGGTCCGTTAACCATGGAAATCACTCCGAGACCCCAAAACAGTAAGTGTTGATGACCGACACGTAAACGCACCTCGGTGTTCGTCAATCATGGAAATCACACCGGGACCCAAAATACAGTAATAGTCCAAGAAACGGGCCAGAATCGGCAAAAACTGTGAGTGTCGATGACCGACACGTAAATGCACACCGCGGTTCATTAACCGTGGAAATCACTCCGGGGCCCCCAAACAGCGTGAGCAATAGTACATGAAACGGGCCAGAATAAGCCAAAACTATGAGTGTTGATGACCGACATGTAAGCGCGCCTTGGGGTTCAAGAACTATGGATATCACTTCGGGACCCCAAACGGTGAGTAATAGTCCATGAAACA
Source organism: Aegilops sharonensis (assembly GCA_904067115.1). Lineage (NCBI taxonomy): Eukaryota > Viridiplantae > Streptophyta > Magnoliopsida > Poales > Poaceae > Aegilops > Aegilops sharonensis. The sequence continues at coordinate 280,658 of LR880970.1, read as the reverse complement.
CGTTAGAATTGGCCAAAACTGTGAGTGTTGATGACCGACACGTAAACGCACCTCGGGGTTCGTAAATCATGGAGATCACTCCGGGACCCCCAAAACTAAGTAATAGTCCAAGAAACGGGCCAGAATCGGCCCAAGCTGCGATTGTTGATGACCTAGACCTCAGCGCACCTTGGGGTTCAACAACCATGGAAATCACTTTGGGGCCCCAAAACGGTGAGTAATATTCCAAGAAACGGGCCAGAATCGGCCCAAACTGCGATTGTTGTTGACCTACACTTAAGCGCACCTTGGGGTTCAACAACCATGGAAATTGCTTTGGGGCCCCAAAACGGTGAGTAATGGTCCATGAAATGGGTCAGAGTCGACAAAAACCGTGAGTGTTGATATCTGACACGTAAGCGCACCCGGGGGTTCATTAATCGTGGAAATCACTCCGGGACCCCAAAACAGTGAGTAATAGTCCACGAAACAGGCTAGAATCAGCCAAAACTATGAGTGTTGATGGCCAACACGTAAAAGCACCTTAGGGTTCAACAACTATGGAAATCGCTTCTGGACCCCTAAATGGTGAGTAATAGTCCAAGAATCACGTCAAAATTGGCCAAAACAGTGAGTGTTGACGTCAGACATGCAAACGCACCCTGGGGATTGTCAATCGTGGAAATCCCTCTCGGACGCCAAAACGGTGAGTAATAGTGCACGAAATGGACCAGAATTGGCCAAATTTGTGAATGTTGATGACCGACACGTAAACGCACCACGGAGTTCGTCAATCGTAAAGATCACTCTGGGACCCCCAAAACTAAGTAATAGTGCAAGAAACGGGCCAATATCGGCCCAAACTATGCTTGTTGATGATCGACACGTAAGCGCACCCTGGGGTTCAGCGACCATGGAAATCACTTTGGGGCCCCAAAACGGTGAGTAATATTTCACGAAACGGGCCAGAATCGACAAAAACTGTGAGTGTTGATTACCGACGCGTAAACGCACCTTGCGGTTCATTAACCGCGGAAATCACTCCGGGGCCCCAAAACAATGAGCAATAGTACATGAAACGGGCCAGAATTTGCCAAAACTGTGAGTGTTGATGACTGACAGGTAAGCGCGCCTTGGGGTTCAACAACTATGGATATCACTTCGGGACCCCAAAACGGTGAGTAATAGTCCACGAAACACGTTAGAATTGGCCAAAACTGTTAGTGTTGATGACCGACACGTAAACGCACTCCGGGGTTCGTAAATCATGGAGAATACTCCGGGACCCCCAAAACTAAGTAATAGTCCAAGAAACGGGCCAGAATCGGCCCAAACTGCGATTGTTGATGACCTAGTCCTAAGCGCACTTTGGGGTTCAACAACCATGGAAATCACTTTGGGGCCCCAAACCGGTGAGTAATATTCCAAGAAATGGGCCAGAATCGGCCCAAACTGCGATTGTTGTTGACCTACACTTAAGCGCACCTTGGGTTCAACAACCATGGAAATTGCTTTGCGGCCCCAAAACGGTGAGTAATGGTCCACGAAACGGGTCAGAGTCGACAAAAACCGCGAGTGTTGATAACTAACACGTAAGCGCACCCCGGTGTTCGTCAATCATGGAAATCACACCAGGACCCAAAACTGCGAGTGTTGATGACCGACACGTAAACGCACCCCGGTGTTCGTCAATCATGGAAATCACACCGGGACCCAAAACAGAGTAAAAGTCCAAGAAACGGGCCAGAATCGGCCAAAATTGTGAGTGTTGATTACCGGCGCGAAAATGCACCCCGCGGTTCATTAACCATGGAAATTACTCTGGGGCCCCCAAACAGTGAGTAATAGTCCACGAAACACGTTAGAATTGGCCAAAACTGTGAGTGTTGATGACCGATACGTAAACGCACCCGGGACCCCCAAAACTAAGTAATAGTCCAGGAAACGGGCCAGAATCGGCCCAAACTGCGATTGTTGATGACCAAGACCTAAGCGCACCTTGGGATTCAACAACCATGGAAATCACATTGGGGCCCCAAAACGGTGAGTAATATTCCAAGAAACGGGCCAGAATCGGCCCAAACTGCGATTATTGTTGACCTACACTTAAGCGCACCTTGGGGTTCAACAACCATGGAAATCGCTTTGGGGCCCCAAAACGGTGAGTAATGGTCCATGAAACGGGTCGGAGTCGACAAAAACCGCGAGTGTTGATAACTAACACGTAAGCCCACCCGGGGGTTCATTAATCGTGGAAATTACCCCCGGACCCCAAAACAGTGAGTAATAGTCCACGAAACGGGCTAGAATCGGCCAAAACTGTGAGTGTTCATGGCCAACACGTAAAATCACATTGGGGTTCAACAACTATGGAAATCGCTTCCGGACCCCTAAATGGTGAGTAGTAGTCCAAGAATCGCGTCAGAATTGGCCAAAACAGTGAGTGTTGACGTCAGACATGCAAACGCACCCTGGGGATTGTCGATCATGGAAATCCCTCTCGGACGCCAAAACGGTGAGTAATAGTGCACGAAATGAACCATAATTGGCCAAATTTGTGAGTGTTGATGACCGACACGTAAACGCACCCGGTGTTCGTCAATCATGGAAATCACACAGGGACCCAAAACAGAGTAAAAGTCCAAGAAACGGGCCAGAATCGGCCAAAACTGTGAGTGTTAATTACCGACGCGTAAACGCACCCCGCGGTTCATTAACCGTGGAAATCACTCTGGGGCCTCCAAACAGTGACTAATAGTCCACGAAACAGGCCAGAATCAGCCAAAACTGTGAGTGTTGATGACCGATACATAAACGCATACCGCGGTTCATTAAACGTGGAAATCACTCCGGGGCCCCAAAACAGTGAGCAATAGTACATTAAACGGGCCAGAATCAGCCAAAACTGTGAGTGTTGATGACCGACACGTAAGCGCGCCTTGGGGTTCAACAACTATGGATATCACTTCGGGACCCCAAAACAGTGAGTAATAGTCCATGAAACACGTTAGAATTGGCCAAAACTATGAGTGTTAATGACCGACACGTAAACGCACCCCGGGGTTCGTAAATCAAGGAGATCACTCCGGGACCCCCAAAACTAAGTAATAATCCAAGAAACGGGCCAGAATCGGCCCAAACTGCGATTGTTGATGACCTAGACCTAAGCGCACCTTGGGGTTCAACAACCACGGAAATCACTTTGGGGCCCCCAAACGTTGAGTAATATTCCAAGAAACGGGCCAGAATCGGCCCAAACTGCGATTGTTGTTGACCTACACTTAAGCGCACCTTGGGGTTCAACAACCATGGAAATCACTTTGGGGCCCCAAAACGGTGAGTAATGGTCCACGAAACGGGTCAGAGTCGACAAAAACTGTGAGTGTTGATAACTGTCACGTAAGCGCACCCGGGGGTTCATTAATCGTGGAAATCACTCCGGGACCCCAAAACAGTGAGTAATAGTCCATGAAACGGGCTAGAATCGGCCAAAACTGTGAGTGTTGATGGCCAACACGTAAAAGCACCTTGGGGTTCAACAACTATGGAAATCGCTTCTGCACCCCTAAATGGTGAGTAAAAGTCAAAGAATCGCGTCAGAATTGGCCAAAACAGCAAGTATTGACGTCAGACATGCAAACGCACCGTGGGGATTGTCAATCNCAAAACTATGAGTGTTAATGACCGACACGTAAACGCACCCCGGGGTTCGTAAATCAAGGAGATCACTCCGGGACCCCCAAAACTAAGTAATAATCCAAGAAACGGGCCAGAATCGGCCCAAACTGCGATTGTTGATGACCTAGACCTAAGCGCACCTTGGGGTTCAACAACCACGGAAATCACTTTGGGGCCCCCAAACGTTGAGTAATATTCCAAGAAACGGGCCAGAATCGGCCCAAACTGCGATTGTTGTTGACCTACACTTAAGCGCACCTTGGGGTTCAACAACCATGGAAATCACTTTGGGGCCCCAAAACGGTGAGTAATGGTCCACGAAACGGGTCAGAGTCGACAAAAACTGTGAGTGTTGATAACTGTCACGTAAGCGCACCCGGGGGTTCATTAATCGTGGAAATCACTCCGGGACCCCAAAACAGTGAGTAATAGTCCATGAAACGGGCTAGAATCGGCCAAAACTGTGAGTGTTGATGGCCAACACGTAAAAGCACCTTGGGGTTCAACAACTATGGAAATCGCTTCTGCACCCCTAAATGGTGAGTAAAAGTCAAAGAATCGCGTCAGAATTGGCCAAAACAGCAAGTATTGACGTCAGACATGCAAACGCACCGTGGGGATTGTCAATCATGGAAATCCCTCTGGGACGCCAAAACGGTGAGTAATAGTGCACGAAATGGACCAGAATTGGCCAAATTTGTGAGAGTTGATGACCGACACGTAAACGCACCCCGGAGTTCGTCAATCGTGAGATCACTCCGAGACCCCCAAAACTAAGTAATAGTTCATGAAGCGGGATAAAATCGGCCCAAACTGTGCTTGTTGTTGATGTCCATGTACCAATCATGGAATCTTTGCATCATCGTTGTTAGGGAAGTACCAGGTCTGACGAGAGCCTTCCCATGCTCGAATCTGAATGTGTCCACCTCCATTGTTTCAAAAATCATTGCATCCTCGTCGGTCATGTAATCTGCAGGATTGGTACCGGGCAGCACCCCCGAAAGATTAGCAACGATATCGCTAGACACACTGAGTGGGGGGCACGATTGCTTCGCTTGTTCGACGAGCTGGGGAATTTGTTTCCCTTTTGTTCGTTCTGCTAGCCTCCCACCTCTGGCTGTACTACAAGACGCCGGAGCAGCCGGAGTGGCTACGACTGTCTTCTTTCGTTGCTGAAGAGGCGGAGCAGCCGGAGGCGGACTGCTACGACGCACCTGAGCAGCCGGAGCGGCGGTGTCTGTGTTCCGCTGTCGCTTACGAGGCGGCGAAGGAGGAGGCGGGCTGCTCCGACGCGCCGGAGCAGGCGGAGTACTGCTGCCCTCATGCGCCGGAGCAGGAGGCGAAATGCCCCGAGGACTCGCCGGAGGAGGAGGAGCAGACGGAGTGCCCAGCTTACTAGCAGCAGTCGTGAAGTTCAGAAGCTTGATGTGCTCCTTCCGCCATAGACGTAGAGTATGCATAACAATACCCAGCTGAGTCTCCCCATCACCTGTAGGGTGGTCAAGCTGGATCTCCTCAAATCCCGCCGTTATTTCGTCCACCATCACAACAGCATAGCCTTGTGGAATCGGACGGAAGTGAAAAGTTGCTCCGGGTGAAGGAGAGAACACAGAGCCGACAGCCGCCTTAACTTTGAGATGATCCCATTGCGTCATAAGGTGGCACTGGTGTGAATCCGTGATAGAATCCATGGGGTATCTAGGACCCGTCAAATCAGGCTGATGAACGAGCTCGGTGGAAGCCACGCTGCTTCTCCGCTGAGATGGCGGGTAGCTTCTGGGGTAGCATCTTGGGCAAGATCTCACAACTGCTGGTTCTCAACATCTCGTTCCTCTAGCTTTCTTACCCTTGCCGTAAGCTCCTGCAGTTCGCTCTGCTCCACTTTCCTCCTCCTATCTTGGATTTTGTAACCGCCTTCGTCGGGAAACCCAACCTTCCACACAACGGTGCCTAGCGTGCCTCGTGTTCGTCTAGGGTGCTCAGGATTCCCGAGGGCCCTTGTGAGCTCGTCGTTCTCTCTCTCGGGAACGAACTTCCCTTTCCGCACTTCGTTGATTGCTTTCCGAAGCTTCGTGACGGGTGTTGCATGTTGCTCGTCCGTCCAACATCACTTCCCTGTTTTAGGGTCCAATGTTCCACCAACCCCGAAGAACCAAGTCCTACAATGGTCTGGCCAGTGCAATGTCTCTGGTTCGACCCCTTTAGCAATCAGGTCCTGCTCAGCCTTGTCCCACAACGACTGGGCTTTGAGGTAGCCACCTGACCCCATGCGATGGTAATGCTCCTTCTTTGCAGCATTTATCTTGTTAGTCGCTGGCATCTTCTTACTACTCTTTGATGTCTTGTTGGCCACAAATGCGGGCCAGTGATCTCTTATCTTCTCAAATCGGCCGGTGAATTCTAGAGTCTTGTCTTGGTCGACATACGTTGTTTTCAACTCATTCTTCCACCTTCTGAATAGATCTGCCATCTTCTTGAGAGCATATGACTTGATCAATGGTTCTATAACTGGATTCTCCGGATCCTCCTCTCCCGGTAGGGTGAAATTTACCTTCAACGCTTTCCAAAGATCTTCTTTCTATCTATCTTCGACAAAAGAAACTTGAAGAAGCTCTTCCTTCTTTGGCTCATTCCACAACCTGATGCTGATCGGGATCATGTCCCTAACAAGAGCCCCACACTGAGCAAAAAATGGTTCCTTGGTCCGGAGGGGTTTAATCGGTTGGCCATCGCGTGCGATTTCTATGATCGTGGACCTTTCATCCGGGCGCAACTTTTTCTTCAGGCCTTGTTTCTTTACTGAAGTATTGCTTGATCCAGAGGGCAATATAAAAGAAGAAAAAAGAGTTAATATATGTACATACCAAAACAATTAATGCATCAGTTAGCTAGCCAGCACATGCTTAATTAATATATATATATATACCTCACCGGACTTTACAACAGCTGATCAGGACTCCGTTCGGTCACCAGAGCCGTCATCACGGTCACTGGAGCCACCATCATGATCATGACCCTCCTCCATTGTTTGATCACTGCAGCCTGCTTCCTCTCCTTGCAGACCTTCTTCGATGTCATTGGAAACGACAAGACTACATCACCTTCGTCGCGGATTATGTCCCCCAATATCTCTTCTTGATCGAAGTCTCTTTGATGATCCATAATTTCTGCAAATATTACAAGATGGCATTTAATATACAAATATGAGATGGATATATATCGACCCCCCTCGTGTCGAAGTTATCAGAGAGGGTGTATATCAACAACAACAACATATACATAGAAAAACTGTTATCGGGGAGGGGGTGTATCGACAACAATGACATATACATATAGCGTCAAAGGATTCAACAAGACCATGTCTTCATCATTAGGCGAAAGTAACAGGCGCATGATGGTACGAAGCTCTCCAAAGTTATTTTGGAACGGAATCCCAGATAGGATAATTCGCTTTTTGGTATAAAGTACAGCAAGAGCCTTCCGAATATCGCTATTTGGAAGGCCTGTGCTGAAATTCGTACCAAAAGGCGGATTATCCTATCTNGGTCCGGAGGGGTTTAATCGGTTGGCCATCGCGTGCGATTTCTATGATCGTGGACCTTTCATCCGGGCGCAACTTTTTCTTCAGGCCTTGTTTCTTTACTGAAGTATTGCTTGATCCAGAGGGCAATATAAAAGAAGAAAAAAGAGTTAATATATGTACATACCAAAACAATTAATGCATCAGTTAGCTAGCCAGCACATGCTTAATTAATATATATATATATACCTCACCGGACTTTACAACAGCTGATCAGGACTCCGTTCGGTCACCAGAGCCGTCATCACGGTCACTGGAGCCACCATCATGATCATGACCCTCCTCCATTGTTTGATCACTGCAGCCTGCTTCCTCTCCTTGCAGACCTTCTTCGATGTCATTGGAAACGACAAGACTACATCACCTTCGTCGCGGATTATGTCCCCCAATATCTCTTCTTGATCGAAGTCTCTTTGATGATCCATAATTTCTGCAAATATTACAAGATGGCATTTAATATACAAATATGAGATGGATATATATCGACCCCCCTCGTGTCGAAGTTATCAGAGAGGGTGTATATCAACAACAACAACATATACATAGAAAAACTGTTATCGGGGAGGGGGTGTATCGACAACAATGACATATACATATAGCGTCAAAGGATTCAACAAGACCATGTCTTCATCATTAGGCGAAAGTAACAGGCGCATGATGGTACGAAGCTCTCCAAAGTTATTTTGGAACGGAATCCCAGATAGGATAATTCGCTTTTTGGTATAAAGTACAGCAAGAGCCTTCCGAATATCGCTATTTGGAAGGCCTGTGCTGAAATTCGTACCAAAAGGCGGATTATCCTATCTGGGACTCCGTTCCAGAATAACTTTGGAGAACATCGTACCATCATGCCCCAGTTACTTCTGGCTAATGATGAAGCCATGGATTTCTTCAATACTTTGACACTAGGCCACCTCTAGACCCCTCGAAGATCCTCGATCCCTCGATGACCCTCGAATATCGACCCTCGACCCTCGACTCCTCGGCGACCCTCGACCCTCTACCCTAAATCACGACCCTCGACCGCTTGGCGATCCACGACCCTTTACCCTAGTTCACGACCCTCGACCGCTCGGTGATCCACGACCCTCTACCCTAGTTCACGAGCCTCGACCCCCTCATGTCACGTTTGTCTAGTGTCAAAGGATTCAACAAAACCATGTCTTCATCATTAGGTGAAAGTAACAGGCGCATGATGGTATGAAGCTCTCCAAAGTTATTTTGGTACGGAATCCTAGATAGGATAATTCGCTTTTTGGTATAAAGTACAGCAAGAGCCTTCCGAATATCGCTATTTGGAAGGCCTGTGCTGAAATACGTACCAAACAGCGGATTATCCTATCCAGGACTCCGTTCCAGAATAACTTTGGAGAACTTCGTACCATCACGCCCCGGTTACTTCCGTCTTATGATGAAGCCATGGAGTTCTTCAATACTTTAACACTAGGCCACCTCTCGACCCCTCGAAGATCCTCGACCCCTCGACGACCCCCGACTCTCGACCCTCGACCCTCGACCCTCGACCCCTCGGCGACCCTCGACCCTCTACCCTAGTTCACGACCCTGGACCGCTCGGTGATCCACGACCCTTTACCCTAGTTCACGCCCCTCGACCGCTCGGCGATCCATGACCCTCTACCCTAGTTCACGACCCTCAACCCCTCGGTGACGCTCGACCCTACCCTAGTTCACGACCCTCGACCACTCGGCGATCCATGACCCTCTACCCTAGTTCACGACCCTGACCCCTCGGCGATCCTCGACACCCTCGTTCCCGATAAAAAGTAGAAGAAGAAGAAGAAAAAAAGAGTAGAAGAAGGAAAAAAGAGAAGAAGAAGAAGAAAAAAAAGAGGAGAAGAAGAAGGAAAAGAGGAGAAGAGGAAAATATTTCTATTGTGTCTTCTTCTCCTCTATTCGTTCTTATTTTCCTTTTTTTTCTTCTACTTCCTCTTCTTATTTTTTTCTCCTCTTCTTCTCCTTCTTCCTTCTTCCTCTTTTATTCTTTTTCCTATGATCATCTATGAAAAAAAAACATCACATATATATATGCAGAAAAAAAATTACATCAACATATATGCAAAAAAAACATCATACATATATCCATACATCAACATATATACATGAACATATATGAAAAAAAGCCACACATCCATGAAAAAAAAGATCATACGGTAGCGGCGGCGGTGGCAGGGGGGCAGGGCAGCGGCGCGGGGCGCTCTCTGTGGGCGGCGGTGGCGTCGAGGTCGGGGCAGCGGTGGCGCGGGGCGGCGACGGCGTCGGGCGACGCGGGGCAGCAACGACGTCGATCGGGGTGGCGCGGTGATGTGACGGCGACGGTGTCGGGGCGACACGGGGCACGGGCGGCAACGGGGGCGACAACCACGAGCGTAGGCGACGGCGATGCCGGCGACGCCGCCGACGAGCGCGGGCGACGGGGCAGAGGGCGGTGTCGGCGGCGGGAGAAAGAGGAACTAAAAAGAAAATTTCACAAGTGTTGCTTATATAAACGAAGCATTGGTCCCGGTTGGTGTCTAGAACCGGGACAAATGCCCCCCTTTAGTCCTGGTTGGTGCTACCAACCGGGACCAAAGCTCTCTTTTCAGCAGCCCAAAGGGCGGGAAGAAGAGGCCTTTGGTCCCGGTTGGTGGCACCAACCGGGACCAAAGGGTGGCATTGGTCCCGGTTGGTGGCTAGAACCGGGACAAATGCCCACCTTTAGTCCCGGTTGGTGCCACCAACCGGAAGCAATGGCCTCGTGCTGCCCGTGCCCAAAAATTTAGTCCCACTGCCGCACCCCTCTTGAGCTCCTCTCGATTGCATGCTAATGGGCCTAATTGTCACTGCTATGCCTGATGGGCCTACTGGGCCTTACGCGGGCCTGAATCCTGGCCCATTGGAGGGTTTCTAGTTGTATAAAGGCCTTATTGGCCCAGTTGGTGGCATTTTTTTATTTTCCCAGTTTTTTTTTCTGTTTTTGCATTATTTTTTTCTTTTGTTTTTTGCTTTATTTTTATTTCCTTTTGCTTTTAGGTAATAAAAAATATAAACATAGATTTTCTGTTAGTGCCATTTGTTTTCCATTTTAAATAGTTTAAATTTGATTTTTTTGAAATTTGTGTGAATCACTAGTTTTTGAATAACTTTATTATCAACATAGTTTTTTGAGTGATTCTTTTTCCTGCGGTTTAATATTACCGTGTTTTATCATTATATTCAAAAAGAAATTTTGTTATTTTAGTTTCTAACACAAAAATTCTTTATGAAAAGCACTACAGATGAACTCTGAAAAGGTTGAAAGTTGGCATGGCATCATCATTTCACCCACATAGCATGTGCTAAAAAGTCGAGATGGTTACAACAAAAACTGGATGCACTTCGTGTACAAAACAGACAATCTCTTTGGAAGTATCAGTGTTTCGGACGAAAACTCATCTGTTACAAAGGGATTTCATTTGTTCGCATGTAACTGTAGTGATATTCTAGATCAAAGGCATCATCATAATAGTTGTGGATAGAAAGTCTTCACTTTTTCTTCGCTTGTGTCCTTTGCTTATTGCGCCGTAACCATGGATAATCTTCATCATTTAACAGGGTGCTTGGGTCAGCCTTGACTTTGAAGGGAGGAATTTCATGAAACTTTTCATAATCTTCAGACATGTCTGTGTTGCCCTCCAATCCCATGATGTCTCTTTTTCCTGAAAGAACTATGTGGCGCTTTAGCTCATCGTATGATGTATCCGCTTCCTTATCTTTTCTTTTTCTCGGTTTGGTAGACATGTCCTTCATATAGAAAATCTATGCCACATCATTGGCTAGGACGAATTGTTCGTCTGTGTACCATAGATTGTTCAGATCCACTGTTGTCATTCCGTACTATGGGTCGACCTGTACCCCGCCTCCTGACAGATTGACCCATTTGCACTTAAACAAAGGTACCTTAAAATCATGTCCATAGTCAAGTTCCCATATGTCCACTATGTAACCATAATATGTGTCCTTTCCCCTCTTGGTTGCTGCATCAAAGCGGACACCACTGTTTTGGTTGGTGCTCTTTTGATCTTGGGCGATCGTGTAAAATGTATTCCTATTTATCGCGTACCCTTTGAAGGTCATTACAGTCAAAGATGGTTCCCTCGCCAACGAGTACAGGTCATCGGAAATAGTTTTGTCACACCTGAGACGTGTTTGGAACCAATTGCCGAAACTCCTGATGTGTTCACATGTAATCCAGTCCTCACATTGGTCCGGGTGTTTGGAGCGCAGAATGTTCTTGGGTTCATCGACATAAGGGGTCACCAAGGTAGAATTCTGTAGAACCATGTAGTGTGCTTGAGACCAAGAATGCCCATCCCTACATACTATTGAGTCCCCTCCTAGCATGCCTTTTCCACCCAGTCTCCCCTCATACCGAGATTGAGGGAGACCTATCTTCTTAAGGTCAGTAATGAAGTCAACACAAAACCCAATGACATCCTCTGTTTGATGTCCCATGGAGATGCTTCCTTCTGGCCTAGCGCGGTTACGGACATATTTCTTTAGGACTCCCATGAACCTCTCAAAGGGGAACATATTGTGTAGAAATACAGGGCCCCGAACGACAATCTCATCGACTAGATGAGCTAGGACGTGCGTCATGATATTGAAGAAGGATGGTGGGAACACCAGCTCGAAACTGATAAGACATTGCGCCACATCACTCCTTAACTTTGGTAGGATTTCTGGATCGATCACCTTCTGAGAGATTGCATTGAGGAATGAACATAACTTCACAATGGCTAATCGAATGTTTTCCGGTAGAAGCCCCCTCAATGCAACCGGACGTAGTTGCGTCATAATCACGTGGCAGTCATGAGACTTTAGGTTCTGGAACTTTTTCTCTGCCATATTTATTATTCCCTATATATTCGACGAGTAGCCAGACGGGACCTTCATACTGAGCAGGCATTCAAAGAAGATTTCCTTCTCTTATTTGGTAAGAGTGTAGCTGGCAGGACCTTCATACTGCTTTGGAGGCATGACGTCTTTTTCGTGCAAACGTTGTAGGTCCTCCCGTGCCTCCGATGTATCTTTTGTCTTCCCATACACGCCCAAGAAGCCTAGGAGGTTCACGCAAAGGTTCTTCATCACGTGCATCACGTCGATTGAAGAGCGGACCTCTAGGTCTTTCCAGTAGGGTAGGTCCCAAAATATAGGTTTCTTCTTCCACATGTGTGTGTGTCCCTCAGCGTTTTTCGGAACAGATAGTTTGCCGGGACCCTTTCCGAAGATTACTTTTAAATCATTGACCATAGCAAGTACGTGATCACCGGTATGCATGTCGGGCTTTTTCGAGTGATCTGCCTCTCCTTTGAAGTGCTTGCCTTTCTTTGGATCTTGATGGTTGGTCGGAAGGAATCGACGATGCCCAAGGTAAACATTATTCCTGCTTTTGTCCAGTTATATACTTTCGGTGTCATCTAAACAATGCATGCATGCGTGGTATCCCTTGTTTGTCTGTCCTAAAAGGTTACTGAGAGCAGGCCAATCATTGATGGTGACAAACAGAAACTCATGCAGGTCAAATTCCTCCTGTTTGTGCTCATCCCACACACGTACACTATTTCCAATCCACAACTATAAAAGTTCTTCAACTAATGGCCTTAGGTACACATCAATGTCATTGCCGGGTTGCTTAGGGCCTTGGATGAGAACTGGCATCATAATGAACTTCCGCTTCATGCACATCCAGGGAGGAAGGTTATAGATACATAGAGTCACGGGCCAGGTGCTGTGATTGCTGCTCTGCTCCCCGAAAGGATTAATGCCATCCGCGCTTAAACCAAACCATACGTTCCTTGTGTCACCTGCAAACTCCTCCCAGTACTTTCTCTCGATTTTTCTCCACTGCGACCCGTCAACGGGTGCTCTCAACTTCCTGTCTTTCTTACGGTCATCTCTGTGCCTTCGCATCAACTTGGCATGCTCTTTATTTCTGAACAGGCGTTTCAACCATGGTATTATAGTAGCATACCACATCACCTTGGCAGGAACCCTCTTCCGGGGGCGTTCGCCGTCAACATCACCAGGGTCATCTCGTCCGATCTTATACCGCAATGCACCGCATACAGGCATGCTTTCAAATCCTCGTATGCACCACGGTACAGGATGCAGTCATTAGGGCATGCATGTATCTTCTGCACCTCCAATCCCAGAGGTCAAACAACCTTCTTTGCTCCATATGTACTATCGGGCAATTCGTTACCTTTGGAAGCTTCTTCTTCAATATTTTCAGTAGCTTCTCAAATCCTTTGCAAGAAACAACATTCTCTGCCTTCCACTGCAGCAATTCCGATATGGTACCGAACTTTGTGTTGCCATCTTCGCAATTGGGGTACAAAACCTTTTTTGTGATCCTCTAGCATGAGATCTAACTTCACCTTCTCCTTTTCACTTTCGCACTGACTCCTTGCATCAACAATGACCCAGCGGAGATCATCATCGGGCACATCGTCTTGTTCCTCTTGATCTTCAACAGCTTCCCCCGTTGCAGTATCGCCATATTCAGGGGCACATAGTTGTCATCATACTCTTCTTCTTCGTTGTCTTCCATCATAACCCCTATTTCTCCGTGCTTGGTCCAAACATTATAGTGTGGCATGAAACCCTTCTCAAGAAGGTGGATGTGAAGGATTTTCCGGTTAGAGTAAGACTTCATATTCTCACAGATAGGGCATGTACAACACATAAAACCATTCTGCTTGTTTGCCTCAGCCACTTCGAGAAAACCATGCACACCCTTAATGTACTCGGAGTTGTGTCTATCAACGTACATCCATTGCCGGTTCATCTGCGTGCATTATATATATATATATATATATATATATATATATATATATATATATATATATATATATATATATACATATATATATATAATTAAGTGTGCCAAAAATAGTTACAGAACATCATGAATAGATAATTAAGTGACCAAATTAATAGAAGTTCATCATCACATTAAAACCAAAGCACATACATAGTTCTCGTTGAACAACATATAGCTCTCTAGAGCATCTAATTAATTAAACCATACATTGAAACTATGTAAAACATTTCAATGCGAAAACAAATGCGATCATAATCGCAACCAAGGTAACAATTGATCCAACGGCATAATGATACCAAGCCTCGGTATGAATGGCATATTTTCTAATCTTTCTAATCTTCAAGCGCATTGCATCCATCTTGATCTTGTGATCATCGACGACATCCGCAACATGCAACTCCAATATCATCTTCTCCTCCTTGATTTTTTTAATTTTTTCCTTCAAGAAATTGTTTTCTTATTCAAATAAATTTAACCTCTCCATAATAGGGTCGGTTGGAATTTCCGGTTCACATACCTCCTAGATAAATAAAATCTATGTCACGTTGGTCGGCATAATTTTCATAAACAATAATGAACCAAATAGTTATAAAGATAATATATACCACATCTGAATCATAGACAGGACGAGGGCCGACGGGGGCGGATACCAAGACAATCGCACTATATAATAACAAGCAATAATAAAAGTAAGAAAATTAGACAAGTATCTATCTAATCATACAAGTAAGAATTTTTTTCTTTCAAAAAGAAGATAAGAACAAGAGGCTCACCATGGTGGTGCCGGCGATGAAATCGGCGCGGGCGATCGACGGCGGTGAAGACGGGGACGGGACGTGACAGACCACTCAACCTAGGCAAATCTCGAGGAAAATGGAGCTTGGAGGTCGAGCTTCGAGAGGAGAAAGCTTAACTAGTGTGGCTCGGGCATTTCATCGAACACCTCGTGTGCATAGGAGGTGAGCTGGATTACCGCACAGCTCTTCCCTCCCCGGCCAAAAAAAACAGAGCAGTGGAGTGCTCTGCTCGCGGGCGAGGGTTATATATAGGGAACTCATTGGTCCCGGTTCGTGGCACGAACCGGGATTAAAGCCTGCCCTTTGGTCCCGGTTCAAGCAACTAACTGGTACCAATGGTGGTGGGCCAGGAGCGAGGACCATTGGTCCCGGTTCGTCCCACCAAATGGGACCAAAGGGTCCAGGCCAACCGGGACCAATGCCCCCACGATGGCCGGCAGGCCCCCTGGCCTCACGAACCGGAACCAATGGCCCCATGGGTCCCGGTTCATGACTGAACCGGGACTAATGGGCTTATCTGGCCTGAACGTATGCCCTGTTTTCTACTAGTGCTCCGAGACCCCAAAACAGTGAGTAATAGTCCAAGAAACGGGCTAGAATCGGCCAAAACTGCTAGTGTTGATGGCCGACATGTAAACGCACCACGCGGTTCGTTAATCCTGGAAATCACTCCGGGACCCCAAAACAGTGAGTAATAGTCCACAAAATGGGCTAGAATCGGCCAAAACTATGAGTGTTGATGACCGACACGTAAAAGCACCTTGGGGTTCAACAACTATGGAAATCGCTTCGGGACCCCTATAAGGTGAGTAATAGTCCACGAATCGCGTCAGAATTTGCCAAAATAGTGAGTGTTCACGACAGACACGCAAACGCACCCCGGGGATTGTCAATCGTGGAAATCGCTCTGGGACGCCAAAACGGTGAGTAATAGTGCACGAAACGGACCAGAATTGGCCAAAATTGTGAGTGTTGATGACCGACACGTAAACGCAGCCCAGAGTTCGTCAATCATGGAGATCACTCCGGGACGCCCAAAACTAAGTAATAGTGCAAGAAACGGGCCAAAATCGGCTCAAACTACGCTTCTTGATGATCGACACGTAAGCGCACCATGGGGTTCAACAACCATGGAAATCAATTTGGGGCCCCAAAACGGTGAGTAATAGTCCATGAAACGGGCCAGAATCGGCCAAAACCTTGAGTGTTGATGACCGACATGTAAATGCACCTCGTGGTTTGTTAACCGTGGAAATCACTCCGAGACCCTAAAACAGTGAGTGTCCATGAAACGGGCCACAATCGGCCAACACTTCAAGTGTTGATGTCCGACACGTAAGCGCACCTTCGGGTTCAACAACTATGGAAATTGCTTCGTGACCCTAAAACAGTGAGTAAATAGTCCACGAAACAGGCCAGAATCGTCAGAAACCGTGAGTGTTGATGCGTGACACGTAACGCACCCCGGGGTTCGTTAATCATGGAAATCACACTGGGACCCAAAACAGAGTAATAGTCCAAGAAGCAGGCCAGAATCGATTAGAACTGTGAGTGTTGAGGACCGACACGTAAACGCACCCCACGGTGCATTAACCGTGGAAATCACTCCGGGGCCCCAAAACAGTGAGTAATAGTCCATGAAACGGGCCGGAATCAGGCAAAACTATGAGTGTTGATAACCGACACGTAAGCGCGCCTTGGGGTTCAACAACTATGGACATCACTTTGGGACCCCAATACGGTGAGTAATAGTCCATGAAACGCGTTAGGATTGGCCAAAACTATGAGTGTTGATGACCAACACATAAACGCACCCTGGGGTTTGTAAATCATGGAAATCACTCCGAGACCCCCAAAACTAAGTAATAGTCCAAGAAACGGGCCAGAATCGGCCCAAACTGCGATTGTTGATGACCTACACTTAAGCGCACCTTGGGGTTCAACAACCATGGAAATCGCTTTGGGGCCCCAAAACAACGAGTAATGGGCCACGAAACAGGTCAGAGTCGACAAAAACCGCGAGTGTTGATAACCGACACGTAAACACACCTGGGGGTTCATTAATCGTGGAAATCACTCCGGGGCCCCAAAACAGTGAGTAATAGTCCATGAAACGGGCCAGAATCGGCCAAAACTACTAGTGTTGATGACCGACATGTAAACGCACCCCGCGGTTCGTTAATCATGGAAATCACTCCTGGACCCCAAAACAGTGAGTAATAGTCCACGAAACGGGCTAGAATCGGCCAATACTGTGAGTGTTGATGACCGACACGTAAATGCACCATGGGGTTCAACAACTATGGAAATTGCTTCAGGACCCCTAAATGGTGAGTAATAGCCCACGAATCACGTCAGAATTGGCCAAAACAGTGAGTGTTAATAACAGACACACAAACGAACCCCGGGGATTGTCAATCATAGAAATCGCTCTGGGATGCCAAAACGGTGAGTAACAGTGCACGAAACGGACCAGAATTGGCCAAAATCATGAGTGTTGATGACCGACACGTAAACGCACCCCGGAGATCGTCAATCATGGAGATCACTCCGGGACCCCCAATACTATGTAATAGTGTAAGAAACGGGCCAAAATCGGCCCAAAGTGCGCTTGTTGATGATCGACACGTAAGCGCACCATGGGGTTCAACAACCATGGAAATCACTTTGGGGCCTCAAAACGGTGAGTAATAGTCCATGAAACGGGCCAGAATCGGCCAAAACTATGAGTGTTGATGACCGACATGTAAATGCACCTCGCGATTTGTTAACCGTGGAAATCACTCTGGGACCCCAAAACAGTGAGTGTCCATGAAACGGGCCAGAATCGGCCAAAACTTCGAGTGTTGATGATTGAGCGAGTCGTGGATTAGGGGGTCCCCGGATAGCCGGACTATATACTCTAGCCGGACTGTTGGACTATGAAGATACAAGATAGAAGACTTCGTCCCGTGTCCGGGTGGGACTCTCCTTTGCGTGGAAGGCAAGCTTGGCGATTCGGATATGTAGATTCCCTTCTCTGTCACCGACTCTGTGTAACCCTAGCCCCCTCCGGTGTCTATATAAGCCGGAGAGTTTGGTCCATAGGACCTGAACAATCATAATCATAGGCTAGCTTCTAGGGTTAGCCTCTACGATCTCGTGGTAGATCAACTCTTATAATACTCATATTATCAAGATCAATCAAGCAGGAAGTAGGGTATTACCTCCATAGAGAGGGCCCGAACCTGGGTAAACATCGTGTCCCTCATGTCCTGTTACCATTAGCCTTAGGCGCACAGTTCGGGACCCCCTACCCGAGATCCGCCGGTTTTGACACCGACATTGGTGCTTTCATTGAAAGTTCCACTGTGTCGTCATCATAAGGCTTGATGGATCCTTCGATCATCAACAAATCGATCCAGGGTGAGACCTTTCTCCTCGGACAGATCTTCGTATTCGGCGGCTTCGCACCGCGGGCCAACTCGCTTGGCCATTTGGAGCAGATCGATAGCTACGCCCCTGGCCATCAGGTCAGGTTTGGAAACTTGAACTATACTGCCGACATCCACGGAGACTTAATCTTCGACGGATTCGAGCCCATGACAGCCGCACCCGGCAGCCACGATGAGCTTGACTTAGATCTGACATCAGGCCGTACTCAGGAGATAGCACCTATGGCTGTCCTGGCCTTAGATCCAGAGCAGAACGCGCCGTCCGAGGACCGAGGGCTAAACCCCGCCACGCAAGCCGCATACTCAACGGCGCTTGAGCCGAACACAGATCTAACCTCTAATGAGGCATGTGTCATCGGACCCTTGGACTGACCTCCGGCCATAGGTTCCGAACCGCGTATATCCGCGCCCACCGAATCCAACTGGGCGCTGATCTTGGAGTTCAACTCCGCGGACATCTTCCAAATCTCGCCCCTGGGCGACGTGTTAAACTCTTTGAAATCTCTCTCCTTGGAAGGGAATTCTTGGCCGAACTATGTCCGGCTTGAGTGGGAATCGGACGACGAAGAATTTCATTACCCACCCACCACCCACTTGATAGCCACTGTCGACGACTTGACCGACATGCTTGACTTTGACTGCAAAGACATCGACGGTATGGACGACGATGCAGGAGAAGAACAGGAATTGCCGCCCACAGGGTGCTGGACAAACACCTCGTCATATGGCATCTACATGGTGGATAACGGAAGGACGGGCAAGCCAACCTTGATGAATAGGCCATGAATGAAGATAAGTAGGACGATAATTACATGCCTCCCTCCGAGGACGAGGTGAGCCTCGGCGACGAAGAATTTACCGTGCCTGAGGATCCCGCCGAGCAGGAGCGCTTCAAGCGCCGGCTTATAGCAACTGCGAAGAGCCTGAAGAAGAAGCAGCAACAGCTTCAAGCTGATCAAGATCTGCTGACTGATAGATGGACTGAGGTCCTGGCAGCAGAGGAATACAGACTCGAATGCCCAAACAAAAGTTACCCAAAGCGTAAGTTGTTACCCCAATTCGATGACGAGGCCTTGGAACCAGCACTACCAGCTGATCGACCGCCGCATGGCCGGGACAAAATGGAAGCCCATCCCACATTACCTCACCGAACAAATAGAAACACAACAGCTTGGGGATACATGCACGACCTGCGGTACGATTTGGAGAACAATGCAGGCCAGACCAGATCGATCTATGGATCGCGGGGGTGCGCCCCGATACACGACGACGGCCACCGGCCTAGGTATAATAAAAACAAACCTATCCGGGCCGAATACCGCAGACCAGCTCCATCCGAACTGTGTCGCGACGTAGCCCGACATAGAGGCGTCGTGCACCCCCTATGCTTCACTGATGAAGTAATGGAACATGAGTTCCCAGAAGGGTTTAAACCCGTAAACATCAAATCATATGATGGGACAACAAATCCCGCGGTGTGGATCGAAGACTTCCTTCTCCACATTCATATGACCCGCGGTGACGATCTTCATGCCATCAAGTATCTCCCGCTAAAACTCAAGGGACCAGCTCGGCACTGGTTGAATAGTCTGCCCGAAAACTCTATTGGCAGTTGGGAAAGCCTGGAAGACGCATTCCTTCACAACTTCTAGGGCACCTATGTCCGACCTCCGGATGCCGATGACTTGAGCCACAGAACCAAATTGTCGACTGTCCGGACGCCGAAGCCCTAGCGGCCTTTAAGCATAACATCCGTGATGAAAGGCTTGCCCGACACCTCAGACAAGAGAAGCCGAAATACATGGTAGCCCTTACGACGCTCATGACCCGCTTTTGCGTGGGCGAGGACAGTTGGGTATCTCATAGCGATAGCAGCTCAAGTAGACCTGACAGTTCTGAAGCCAGAGATAGCAACAACAAGCCTCGAAGCAACAGACACAAGCGTCAAAGTAATGGAAACAATGCCGAAGACACGGCGGTTGATACGTCTACAACGTATCTGTAATTTATGAAGCATTCATGCTACTATATTATCTGTTTTGGATGATTATGGGCTTTACTTTACACTTTTATATCATTTTTGGGACTAACCTACTAACTGGTGGCCCAGCCCGTATTGCTGTTTTCTTGCCTATTTCAGTGTTTCGAAGAAAATGAATATCAAACGGAGTCCAAACGGAATGAAACCTTCGGGAAACTTATTTTTGGAACATAAGCAATCCAGGGAACTTGGAGTGCAAGCCAAGGAAGCTTCGAGGAGGCCATAAGGGTGGGGCGCGCCCCCCCTACTGGGCGTGCCCCCTGTCTCGTGGGCCCCTCGAGACTCCCTCTTTCGCCTATATATTACCGTATACCCTAAAATCATCGAAAAGGAAGATAGATTGAGAGTTCTGCCGCCGCAAGCCTCTGTAGCCACCAAAAACCAACCGAGACCCTGTTCCGGCACCCTACCGGAGTGGTGGATCCCTCACTGGTGGCCATCTTCATCATCCCGGTGCTCTCCATGACGAGGAGGGAGTAGTTCACCCTCGGGGCTGAGGGTATGTACCAGTAGCTATGTGTTTGATCTCTCTCTCTCTCGTGTTCTCTCTATGGCACGATCTTGATGTATCGCGAGCTTTGCTATTATAGTTGGATCTTATGATGTTTCTCCCCCTCTACTCTCTTGTAATGGATTGAGTTTTACCTTTGAAGTTATCTTATCGGATTGAGTCTTTGAGGATTTGAGAACACTTGATGTATGTCTTGTCGTGCTTATCTGTGGTGACAATGGGATATTCACATGATTCACTTGATGTATGTTTTGGTGATCAACTTGCGGGTTCAGTAACCTTGTGAACTTGTGCATAGGGCTTGGCACACGTTTTCGTCTTGACTCTCCGGTAGAAACTTTGGGGCACTCTTTGAAGTACTTTGTGTTGGTTGAATAGATGAATCTGAGATTGTGTGATGCATATCGTATAATCATGCCCACGGATACTTGAGGTGACAATGGAGTATCTAGGTGACATTAGGGTTTTGGTTGATTTGTGTCTTAAGGTGTTATTCTAGTATGAACTCTATGATAGATCGAACGGAAAGAATAGCTTCATGTTATTTTATGATGGACTCTTGAATAGATAGATCAAAAAGGATAACTTTGAGGTGGTTTCGTACCCTACCATAATCTCTTCGTTTGTTCTCCGCTATTAGTGGTTTTGGAGTGACTCGTTGTTACATGTTGAGGGATAGTTATATGATCCAGTTATGTTATTATTGTTGAGATAACTTGCACTAGTGAAAGTATGAACCTTATGCCTTGTTTCCTGCCATTGTAATACTGTTTACACTCACTTTTATTACTTGTTACCTTGCTGTTTTTATA
>LR880970.1:191999-234407 GCA_904067115.1 Aegilops sharonensis | reverse complement strand
CCTCCGCCCCGACGGCCGCCTGGCGCCCACGTGGACGGGCCGTTAGTCGCGGTTCTTAAGCAGCCGCGACTAAAGGTGGGGGGCTTTAGTCGCGCTTATTTGGTCGCGGTTGCGCAACCGCGACTAATGGCAGTTGCGAACCGCGACCAAAGGCCTTTTTTCCACCAGTGTGTATCACCATCTCTTCGCTGAACTAGTGCACCTATACAATTCACTATTGTATTGGGTGTGTTGGGGACACAAGAGACTCTTTGTTATTGTGTTGGAAATATGCCGTAGAGGCAATAATAAAAGGATTATTATTATATTTCCTTGTTCGTGATAATTGTATTTTATTCAAGCTATAATTGTATTACCCGGAAATCGTAATGCACGTGTGAATACATAGACCACAACATGTCCCTAGTGAGCCTCTAGTTGACTAGCTCGTTCATCAACAGATAGTCATGGTTTCCTGACTATGGACATTGGATGTCATTGATAACGGGATCACATCATTAGGAGAATGATGTGATGGACAAGACACAATCCTAAGCATAGCACAAGATCGTGTAGTTTGTTTTGCTAGAGCTTTTCCAATGTCAAGTATCTTTTCCTTAGACCATGAGATCGTGTAACTCCCGGATACCGTAGGAGTGCTTTGGGTGTACCAAACGTCACAACGTAACTGGGTGACTATAAAGGTATACTACGGGTATCTCCGAAAGTGTCTGTTGGGTAGACACGGATCGAGACTGGGATTTGTCACTCCGTATGACGGAGAGGTATCTCTGGGCCCACTCGGTAATGCATCATCATAATGAGCTCAAAGTGACCAAGTGTCTGGTCATGGGATCATGCATTACGGTACGAGTAAAGTGACTTGCCGGTAACGAGATTGAACGAGGTATTGGGATACCGACGATCGAATCTCGGGCAAGTAACGTACCGATTGACAAAGGGAATTGTATACGGGGTTGCTTGAATCCTCGACATCATGGTTCATCCGATGAGCTAATCGAGGAGCATGTGGGAGCCAACATGGGTATCCAGATCCCGCTGCTGGTTATTGACCGGAGAGCAGTCTCGGTCATGTCTGCGTGTCTCCCGAACCCGTAGGGTCTACACATTTAAGGTACGGTGACGCTAGGGTTGTAGAGAAATGAGTATGCAGCAAACCGAAAGTTGTTCGGAGTCCTGGATGAGATCCCAGACGTCACGAGGAGTTCCGGAATGGTCCGAAGGTAAAGAATTATATATGGGAAGTTGAGTTTGGGCCATCAGGAAAGTTTCGGGGTTCGCCGGTATTGTACCGGGACCACCGGAAGGGTCCCGGGGGTCCACCGGGTGGGGCCACCTATCCCGGAGGGCCCCATGGGCTGAAGTGGGAGGGGAACCAGCCCCTAGTGGGCTGGTGCGCCCCCCTGGGCCCCCCTCTGCGCCTAGGGTTGGGAACCCTAGGGGAGGGGGCGCCTCCACTTGCCTTGGGGGGCAAGTTTCCCCCCTTGGCCGCAGCCCCCCCTAGGAGATCCCATCTCCTAGGGCCGGCGCCCCCCTGGGGTCCCTATATAAAGAGGGGGGTGGGAGGGCAGCCGTACCCTGACACCTGGCGCCTCCCTTCCCCCCCTTGCTACACCTCTCCCTTCCACAGACGCTTGGCGAAGCCCTGCATCCACCACCACGCCGTCGTGCTGCTGGATCTTCATCAACCTCTCCTTTCCCCTTGCTGGATCTAGAAGGAGGAGACGTCACGCTGACCGTACGTGTGTTGAACGCGGAGGTGCCATCCATTTGGTTCTAGGATCTCCGGTGATTTGGATCACGACGAGTACGACTCCCTCAACCTCGTTCTTTTGAACGCTTCCGCTCGCGATCTACAAGGGTATGTAGATGCACTCCTCTCTCTCGTTGCTAGATGAACTCATAGATTGATCTTGGTGAACGTAGGAATTTTTTTATTTTATGCAATGTTCCCCAACAGTGGTATCAGAGCCAGGTTTATGCGTAGTTCTCTATTGCATGAATAGAACACAAATCTGTTGTGGGTGTAGATGTTGTCAACTTTCTTGCCACTACTAGTCTTATTTTGCTTCAGCGGTATTGTGGGACGAAGCGGCCTGGACCGACCTTACACGTACGCTTACGTGAGACAGGTTCCACCGACTGACATGCACTAGTTGCATAAGGTGGCTAGCGGGTGTCTGTGTCTCCCACTTTAGTTGGAGCGGATTCGATGAAAAGGGTCCTTATGAAGGGTAAATAGAAGTTGACAAATCACGTTGTGGTTATTCGTAGGTAAGAAAAAGTTCTTGCTAGAACCCTATTGCAGCTACGTAAAAGATGCAACAACAATTAGAGGAGGTCTAACTTGTTTTTGCAGCAATTGCTTTGTGATGTGATATGGCCAAAAGTTGTGATGAATGATGAATGATATATTGTGATGTATGAGATCATGTTCTTGTAATAGGAATCACGACTTGCATGTCGATGAGTATGACAACCGGCAGGAGCCATAGGAGTTGTCTTAATTATTGTATGACCTGCGTGTCAATGATTTAACGCCATGTAGTTACTTTACTTTATTGCTAAACCGTTAGCCATAGTAGTAGAAGTAATAGTTTGCGAGCAACTTCATGGAGACACGATGATGGAGATTATGGTGTCATGACAGTGACGAAGATGATCATGGAGCCCCAAAGATGGAGATCAAAGGAGCTATATGATATTGGCCATATCATGTCACTACTATTTAATTGCATGTGATGTTTATTATGTTTATGCATCTTGTTTACTTAGAACGACGGTAGTAAATAAGATGATCCCTCATAATAATTTCAAGAAAGTGTTCCCCCTAACTGTGCGCCGTTGCTAAAGTTCGTCGTTTCGAAGCACCACGTGATGATCGGGTGTGATAGATTCTTACGTTCACATACAACGGGTGTAAGACAGTTTTACACATGCAAAAACACTTAGGTTAACTTGACGAGCCTAGCATGTACAGACATGGCCTCGGAACACAGAGACCGAAAGGTCGAACATGAGTCGTATGGAAGATACGATCAACATGGAGATGTTCACCGATGATGACTAGTCCGTCTCACGTGATCATCGGACACGGCCTAGTCGACTCGGATCATGTAACACTTAGATGACTAGAGGGATGTCAAATCTGAGTGGGAGTTCATTAAATAATTTGATTAGATGAACTTAATTACCATGAACTTAGTCTAAAATCTTTGCAAAAATGTCTTGTAGATCAAATGGCCAACGCTCATGTCAACATGAAGTTCAACGCGTTCCTAGAGAAAACCAAGCTGAAAGATGATGGCAGCAACTATACGGATTGGGTCCGGAACCTGAGGATCATCCTCATAGCTGCCAAGAAAGCATATGTCCTAGAAGGACCGCTAGGTGAAGCACCCATCCCAGAGAACCAAGACGTTATGAACGCTTGGCAGTCACGTGCTGATGATTACTCCTTCGTTCAGTGCGGCATGCTTTACAGCTTAGAACCAGGGCTCCAAAAGCGTTTTGAGCAACACGGAGCATATGAGATGTTCGAGGAGCTGAAAATGGTTTTCCAAGCTCATGCCCGGGTCGAGAGATATGAAGTCTCCGACAAGTTCTATAGTTGTAAGATGGAGGAAAATAGTTCTGTCAGTGAGCACATACTCAAAATGTCTGGGTTGCACAACCGCCTGTCCCAGCTGGACATTAACCTCCCGGACGAGGGGGTCATTGACAGAATCCTTTAGTCGCTCCCACCGAGCTACAAGAGCTTTGTGATGAACTACAATATGCAGGGGATGGTGAAAACTATTCCTGAAGTATTTTCAATGCTGAAGTCGGCAGAGGTAGAAATCAAGAAAGAACATCAAGTGTTGATGGTCAATAAAACCACCAAGTTCAAGAAAGGCAAGGGTAAAAAGAACTTCAAGAAGGATGACAAGGATGTTGCCGCACCCAGTAAGCCAGTTGCCGGGAAGAAGTCAAAGAATGGACCCAAGCCTGAGACTGAGTGCTTTTATTGCAAAGGGAAGGCTCACTGGAAGCGAAACTGCCCCAAATACTTAGCGGACAAGAAGGCTGGCAACACTAAAGGCATATGTGATATACATGTAATTCATGTGTACCTTACCAGTACTCGTAGTAACTCATGGGTATTTGATACCGGTGCCGTTGCTCATATTTGTAACTCACAGCAGGAGCTGCGGAATAAGCGGAGACTGGCAAAGGACGAGCTGACGATGCGCGTCGGGAATGGTTCCAAGGTCGATGTGATCGCCGTCGGCACGCTGCCTCTACATTTACCCACAGGATTAGTTTTAAACCTCAATAATTGTTATTTAGTGCCAAGTTTGAGCACGAACATTGTATCTGGATCTCGTTTAATACGAGATGGCTACTCATTTAAATCCGAGAATAATGGTTGTTCTATTTATATGAGACATATGTTTTATGGTCATGCCCCGATGGTCAATGGTTTATTCTTAATGAATCTCGAACGTAATGTTACACATATTCATAGTGTGAATACCAAAAGATGTAAAGTTGATAACGATAGTAGACATCAACGGTCAACGCCGGATTCAGTGGCTCCAAGTCCGGTCAGTGGAAGAAGCCATTTAAGAGAAACAATCCGGGCCCGTCCAGCTTGGACCGCATACTCGATCGTCCATGCCAAATCCGCGACAGCCCCAATAAACCAGCTAATCATGCCAATAGAGAATGCTGGGTCTTTAAATAGGCCGTCAAGTTAAATGCCGAAAACAAGGAAAAGGGGCCGCACAATGATGACGACGAGGAGCCCCGTCCACCGAACACAGGGGGACATAAGAAATTTCCTCCCCAAGTCAAAACGGTGAACATGATATACGCTACCCATATCCTCGAAAGGGAGCGGAAGCACGCTCCCAGGAACGTCTACACGATGGAGCCTGTCGCCCCAAAATACAACCTGTGGTCCACTTACCTCAAGCTTAGGATGCTCGGATCCCGCGGTGTTGTAACAGTCAACGGGAATACAAACTGTTCCCTCCGTACGGAGGAGCACACCGCAGCCCTTGCAGCAAAAGTACAGAGCAACCTTCTTAGGCAGACCCTCAATTCGGTTATAAAGCCCCAGGACACCATCAAGCGAGTCCGAACTACTCTGCAGTAGGACCGTCCGGCTCATCCAGAGCTCACCTAGCAATTCGGCTTCCGTCCCAGTCCCAATCAAGCGGTGAAATTCATGCCGGGCGTACATAATTACGCACTTAAAATACCATGGGTATAGACGGAGGCACAGTCAGACTATGGTCCACACCACGGCTCAACCGCCCCTGGATCCACATTCCTTCACTTTTTTCTCCTCCTTTCAGGTTTTCTCTTCTTGAGGCTTTTGTGATAACCCAGAGCTCAATCGAGTCCTGAAGCAACCTCAAATGATCCCCCTAGAG
The DNA here is from genome assembly GCA_904067115.1 of Aegilops sharonensis. Lineage (NCBI taxonomy): Eukaryota > Viridiplantae > Streptophyta > Magnoliopsida > Poales > Poaceae > Aegilops > Aegilops sharonensis. The sequence goes on along the minus strand of LR880970.1, from coordinate 228,987 downwards.
CTACCTTGGCCAGCAGTCGAGGAGGGGAAGGCCATCTTCCTCGAGTTCGGCCGGTTCGGTCGCCGCCAAGTCCCGGCCGATTCCATCGCCACCACTGCCTCGCCCTCTCCACTCTCTCCACCAGGAGCTCTCCCTCCCTCTCGTGAGTGCAGCCCCATGCTCAATTTTGGTCGGAAACCACCGTAGCCCCAAACCCACTACCCACCCGAAGCCTCCTCCGCCGCAAAGCTCGCCGCCGGCAGCTCACTCCGTCCCCGCGGACCCAACGACCACCGGAAGGACTGACCTTGATCTGCGGATCCATCGCCGCTCTCAGCTCCCTGCAAGGACCCGCCGTTCGCCGGCGACGATCGCCGGAGTCCCGAACCCCTGCTCGGGCAGAGGAAGGGAGGGAGGGCGACTGGTCAAACCTGACCAGTGGGCCAGGCAGGCCCACTGTCAGTGACCCAGCCCCGCCTCCACGTGTAGTAAATGAAGGCGCATTCTCAAAGTACGTCTTCGACGTATGCTTATATTCAAAACGTTTTTCTTTTTCTGTTTATTTTAAAATCAGTTTTTGACCAAAACTTTGACTGGCTATAAAATTTTAATAACAACTCCAAATGAAATGATTCTTTTTCCCACCTCTCTCAAATTTGATCTAGTTTATTTTAAGATTTATTTGATAATTTTTCAAAACAACTTTTTGTGCTGTTTTGAACTCGTGTGTTAATTCAAATTTATCTAAAATAGGACCTTGAAGAGAGAGAAGAAAACTTTCAAAAGTTTTGGAGTGCACCCTGCCTTACCATACATTGAAGGCAAGCATTCTGAACCCCGGCATAATATTTTTGTGTGTTCGTTGACACGTCTATAACACTAACTCATTTCGGAGAACTTGTTATTTCATGTGACATGATCATTTGCATGAATGCACATTGGTGATTTCCATGCTGTTGGAAACAAACACACTTGTGATGATAATCATCCTCATGTGCCTTGCATGCATACCGGAAGGAATCCGGGAAAACCTCTGCCTTGGGTAGGCATGAGTTTGTCGCCGGTCTCCGTCGGGACGGTTATGTCCGGTATGGCATAGTAAGGTATAGTGAGCGGTGATTCTGTTGGTTGGGATATTTTTGTTATACACGTCATGCAGGGAACATTATAAACCTCCTGAGTCGACCCTAGATCGAGTCTTGTTCCAGTAACCCCCATACTTGTTTCGTACTACCACTAGTCTCTACAACAAGAAGAGTACGGTTCAGTAAATTGTCAACCCCTTTCTAGCACACACCGTACAGAGGGGCCGAGATGAGGGTACCACAACCATGGATTAAAGCCAGTCATCTGGTCAGGGGGCATGGGTGTTTCGGTTGTAGCCGAAGGGGTAGCTTCCCAGTTTTGCGCGCGGTATAAATTTTGTGATCCCATGCTAATCGAGGTTGTAGCCTCCCCACTTAGAGTTTTGCTTAACGGGTGTCGTGGGTGATCCCAGACACCGGTGAGTTAAGCTGGTGTGTGCAAGTCAGGTGCGTTTTCATTTAAAAGACCGTAGACCGAATTAGTCCCGATGGACTAAGGGAATCTGTTACTCGTGGGTAAAGAGTACACCCTCTGTAGAGATTAAGACCTATTCGAATAGCCGTGCCCATGGTTAAGGATTACAGTCTGGGATGGGTCAAGTGTCGGTCTTAGTGTCGTTCTTCGGAGGTGAAACTGCTAAATCAGAAATGGTATCACGACTGGTGACATGTGATAATTATGATTATTATTTTGTTGTGGGCTAACCCGTGATATTATTGGTATTATCGAATATCCCTGGGACGGTTCTACCTCCTGGATATTCACTGTGATTGTTTCTAAGCCCTTTATGTGGTGTCGTTGAGACGCCCGACTGTGGCATTTCTTTTAAAGCCCTTTATGTGGTGTCGCTGAGACGCCCGACTGCGGCATTTCTTTTAAAGCCCTTTATGTGGTGTCGCTGAGACGCCCGACTGCGACATTTCTTTTAAAGCCCTTTATGTGGTGTCGTTGAGACGCCCGACTGCGGCATTTCTTTTAAAGCCCTTTATGTGGTGTCGCTGAGACGCCCGACTGCGGCATTTCTTTTAAAGCCCTTTCTGTGGTGTCGCTGAGACGCCCGACTGCGACATTTCTTTTAAAGCCCTTTATGTGGTGTCGCTGAGACGCCCGACTGCGGCATTTCTTTTAAAGCCCTTTCTGTGGTGTCGCTGAGACGCCCGACTGCGACATTTCTTTTAAAGCCCTTTATGTGGTGTCGCTGAGACGCCCGACTGCGGCATTTCTTTTAAAGCCCTTTCTGTGGTGTCGCTGAGACGCCCGACTGCGACATTTCTTTTAAAGCCCTTTATGTGGTGTCGCTGAGACGCCCGACTGCGGCATTTCTTTTAAAGCCCTTTCTGTGGTGTCGCTGAGACGCCCGACTGCGACATTTCTTTTAAAGCCCTTTATGTGGTGTCGTTGAGACGCCCGACTGCGGCATTTCTTTTAAAGCCCTTTATGTGGTGTCGCTGAGACGCCCGACTGTGGCATTTCTTTTAAAGCCCTTTATGCGGTGTCACTGAGACGCCCGACTGCGGCATTTCTTTTAAAGCCCTTTATGTGGTGTCGCTGAGACGCCCGACTGCGGCATTTCTTTTGAAGCCCTTTATGTGGTGTGGCTAAGACGCCTGACCGTGGCATGCTTGTTATTTATTTCATAATTTTAATACTACTATATTATGGCATATTCATAAATAACATGCTTGCGTGCATGAGAAATTTTATTATCTTTTGTGACTGACGTCATAAGCATAAAATATTTTCAGCACATCATTGTTATATTATTCCTGTGTTCATAATGTTTGCGAGTACATTCAAAGTACTCACAGGCTTGTCCCTGGCTATTGTCTTGGCCAGATTTCTTGCACGGAGAGGAGCGACCGTGTTGACAGCCCCGGAACCTAAGCAACGGTGATAGCAGTCTCGCGAAGATAGGAGTTAACCTGGTCAGCTGTTCCTGTGGGAAATGGAGTCCCATAGACGATGATGATTCACAACCCGCTTCCGCAATCAACCACTAGAAACCATTTGTTGTACTCACAAACCAGAATGGTCTTGTACTACATATTTTGTGTTCTGCTTGGAAATTCTGTATCAAGTTGGTGCCTCATCAGCTAACAGTTATCCTGGGGCTGGTGAGCACAACGGCCATTTTCTGGAATTTAATACCCGGAAAACCGGTCGCGACAGACTTGGTATCAGAGCAAGGCTGACCATTGGCTAATCCTATCTTAGCCAGGTCAATAAACTTAGGCAAACCAACCCACCAAGCCATAAGTAAACCCCAGCCAAGATTTTCACACAAGATAGCCACACAGTGACCCGACGCTTTTGGCAGTCGGTGCCCAACCTATCAACCTAGCCCATCTATCACGCACCAGTGACCAGCACCCAAGGGTCTCATTCGCAAGCGTGCGAAGGAAGACTCCGTCCCTTTTTTCTATAAAAAGGGCAAGCTAGCCCCAACCCAGCACAGCACAACATTTTCCCCAAACCAAGCCACAATGCCCGGTCCCGTCGTGCACAACGAGACCACAACAACCAACCTTGGTGGCTTTGTGACCATACTCGCAAACCTCACCGGCCGTGCCTATGCGTTAGAAGAGCCACCAGAATATGTTGTGTACCAAGGACCCCTGAGCGGTGAGAGCCGTCAATTCTGGGCCACGGTACACATCTACGGTAGGGGTCTAGTGCCCGAGCGCCCCTACAGGTTCACCAGAAGAACAACTTCCTTTGAGCCACAGGCCATCCAACTAGCTGCTCGAGAGGCTATAGTTCATCTTAGGCACCTGTCGCCTAGAGTTAACTGTCGCTCGTTCCACTACTACCCCAGGCGTGAAGGGTATGGTAGAACACCCCAAGTAGCCAACGGAAATCACGAGACAGACCCCGCATTACTGCACCTAGTGCGCTATGTAGGTGTGCTGGAGGAACTGTTCGATCAAATCACCATTGATCTGATCACAGCTCGTGGAGAGCTGGCTCGTCGAGCCCCGGCGAGAGAAGAGATCGAGCCCAACGCCGACAACCCAGTCGTGCTGTTCGGACACCCGATCGAGACCCTGAGGTCAGCCCCAGCCGTTAGCCAAGGTGCTTTGATGACCCAGAAGTGCTTCGTCGCCTCCTGGGAGCACACTCCAACGGGGTTGTGGTCAATAATCCCCGCGATGGTCATCATCACTACCCCGAGCCTGCAGCCCCTCAACCCTCTCCAGCTAATTCCGACGGTGAGAACCGTGGAGAAGCCTCGACATCCACAAGGAACGCCCGCTTGGATGTAAACGAGGTAGACTAAGTCACTCGAGTAATGTCGAGTCCCAGTGTATCCTCGCTTTGTAACGCAGCCTGTCGTCGTGCCTCTGTTTTATATAGTAGCCTTGCATGGATATATTAGCATGCAGTGTGATTTTTCTATCCCAGGCACAGCTACCAAAACCTCCCCGACAACCCCACAGTGATACGTCACTTTGGTGAGATATGTATCTGTGGCTTTGACCCCGACTCTCGGAGCCGAGCTGGCAAATTCATTACCTTTCACCACGGTAAAATAACCCAGCTTCAATGCTATACCATTTCTTGCCATGCCGAACCCTAGTATTTATCTGAGAACTCCAGTTACAACCCCGGGTAGTTTTGTCAAGATATTGTGGGATTTCACCTGCAGTACCATTGGCGCTACCCAACCACCCCAGTACGAGCTGTTCAAATCAAGGATCACCCCTTCCACCTCGAGATATTGGGCAGCCGTGCACATCCCTCCCGTAAACCCAAACCAAGATCCAATGGAGGTCTCCTTCGTAGGGAAGTCCATGCCAACCCCGCATATGGCCGTAGAAGCTGCGGCGTACGAAGCGCTCGCTCGCCTTTGATTCGCGGTACCCTATGCCAGCGAACGAGGGTATTATTATTTTCTGAGCCGTGCAGCACCCGGAGGAGTAACATCTTTTCCAGGTGGACGTATTGAGAGAGACCCCGTCTTGGGCAACCTCGTCCAATACGTCATCGCTCATGAGCGTTTAACCCAACGCGTGATGGGTTATCTACAGAGCCTCGCAGATTTAATTCCTCAGATCGCCATCGGCAGATCATTGAGGCCCGACCAGGAGAGACACATTCATCGTCTGGGCAATCCACTTCCTCCGATAGAAGAAGAGTGTATCCCATTACCAGAGACGTTTTCTTAGGACCCCATCCAGTTACCGTTTTCACTTTAGACGTCGCCGCTATATTCATTGCTGTGACATTTATTCATGTGTTGTAACTTATGCGTGGTGCCCCGAGTTTGTGCGGCAATTAAACCGTTTAGTTTCAGTTATTGTTGCAATTTGACTCTATTTTATTACTATGTCCTCTCGCGAAAATCCTGAAGTGAGATTTCTTTTCCCTGAGTTGCTGCATCGTATGTCTTCTCACGCCGTGGATTACTTTATTTCACACGGCACCACGACAGCAGACTCATCTCCGCTCGAACACATACCATGCTCGCAAAGACACGTAACCGTGGGGTATTTGTTTTTCAAAACCACTCTTAACAAATCTCGAGGACGAGATTTTTCTTAAGGGGGGTAGTATTGTAACACCCCAAAAATTTGACCAAGTTTTAAACATTAAAATTTTGCCCGGAAATTTAACTTTCCTTTTCTTGGTTTTTCTTGATTTCAAAACCATTCTTTTCTTGGTTATCTTGGATTTGTTCCCTAAGATGAAAAATCTTTTACTTATGATATTGGACTTGTTTACCCTCTCAAGAAAATCTTTTCTGTTATTAGAAGAATTAATTATATAATATTCTTCTTGATCTTTCTCTTCTTGAAAAATGGTTTCCCCATAGTTTATTGGTCCATTTGTACTACAACCCTTTTATAAATTCATTCAAAAATCCCACCATAATTTGGAGATGTCATATGGAGTTTTTGAACCACTTTTGTGCAAAAATATTTTCTACCCATTAAATATTTTGAGCTCTACACCATATTTTCAAATCTGGTCCAGAGAGCATTTTTACACTACAACCTATTCAAATATTTCTTTAAAACTTCTACCAAAATTATGGGATATTAGTAGCAGCATGTAATTCTACTTTATGCAAAAATCTAGGGATGTTCTTTGAAATTTTTGAGTGAATCAACCTCTTTTTCATTCTGGACCAGACTTGTGTTTTCTACTTCAACCCGACTCATTCTTGCTCTAGTGACCTTGTGCTTCCTCCTGCTTGTAGTCAACGCTGCAAAACCCCTAAGTCCAGGAGCATGCAACCATTGGACCATTTTTGGTTCATGAAATGATGCCATTCACCTCATGTCCAGAATTGGAGTTCTGCAAAACTTGCACTAGCAAGTTTGTACTTTTCACAAACTAACCTCACCACCCTCTCTTCCATCCAAAGAGACACTAATCTGGAGAAATTGGCCACCCCAAGTTTTGCCTAGATGCCCTCGGCATTTTGACAAACACCCTGAGTGCATGGCAAGATTTGGCATGATTTCAAGTCTACATTGTGAACTTGGTCTCCTGAACAAACCACCTTGTCCCTTGATCTTCCCTCTATCACTAATCTAGTTCTGTTGCTTGCCAACCTCACCCAAGACCCCTAGCTTGCCCCGACATTTCGTCGAGCACGTTCCGTGCGTGCTCTGGGCGCGAGCAGAGCACGCGTATTGCACGTGCCGCGCCCGAGCCGACACGTCGCGCCCCTGGTTCTTGCCCGCTCTGTAGCGCCACGCCACGCGCTCCCCATCTCCCCGCAACGTGCCAAGCCGCCCTGGCAGCCTACAGCACCGCCGTTAGAGCTCTTGGCGGCACGCCGGCGTCCGCAGCGTGTCTCGGCCAGGTCGGCGCCGCCCAAGCCACCAGTGCTCGCCGGCTGCCCCCTTGAGCATCTCCAGCTCATCCGCAGCCTCGTCGGCTAGCTCTCGTCGCCGCCACGTCACCCTGCCGCACAGAATGGCGGTTCGCCATCGTCCTTATCGCCGGCCGCCTCGGAACCGACCTCCACCGCCTATATAAGGGCCCCGGAGCTCAATCGAGTCCTGAAGAAACCTCAAATGATCCCCCTAGAGCTACCTTGGCCAGCAGTTGAGGAGGGGAAGGCCATCTTCCCCGAGTCCGGCTGGTTCGGTCGCCGCCAAGTCCCGGCCGATTCCATCGCCACCACTGCCTCCCCCTCTCCACTCTCTCCACCAAGAGCTCTCCCTCCCTCTCGGGAGTGCAGCCCCACGCTCAATTTTGGTCGGAAACCACTGTAGCCCCAAACCCACTACCCACCCGAAGCCTCCTCCGCCGCGAAGCTCGCCGCCGGCAGCTCACTCCGTCCCCGCCGACCCAACGACCACCGGAAGGACCGCCCTGGATCTGCGGATCCATCCCCGCTCTCAGCTCCCCGCAAGGACCCACCGTTCGCCGGCGACGATCGCCGGAGTCCCGCACCCCTGCTCGGGCAGAGGAAGGGGAGGGAGGGCGACTGGTCAAACCTGACCAGTGGGCCAGGCAGGCCCACTGTCAGTGACCCAGCCCCGCCTCCACGTGTAGTAAGTGAAGGCGCATTCTCAAAGTACGTCTTCGACGTATGCTTATATTCGAAACATTTTTCTTTTTCTGTTTATTTTAAAATCAGTTTTTGACCAAAACTTTGATTGGCTATAAAATTTTAATAACAACTCCAAATGAAATGATTCTTTTTCCCACCTCTCTCAAATTTGATCTAGTTTATTTTAAGATTTATTTGATAATTTTTCAAAACAACTTTTTGTGCTGTTTTGAACTCGTGTGTTAATTCAAATTTATCTAAAATAGGACTTTGAAGAGAGAGAAGAAAACTTTCAAAAGTTTTGGAGTGCACCCTGCCTTACCACACATTGAAGGCAAGCATTCTGAACCCCGGCATAATATTTTTGTGTGTTCGTTGACACGTCTATAACACTAACTCATTTCGGAGAACTTGTTATTTCATGGGACATGATCATTTGCATGAATGCATATTGGTGATTTCCATGCTGTTGGAAACAAACACACTTGTGATGATAATCATCCTCATGTGCCTTGCATGCATACCGGAAGGAATCCGGGAAAACCTCTGCCTTGGGTAGGCATGAGTTTGTCGCCGGTCTCCGTCGGGACGGTTATGTCCGGTATGGCATAGTAAGGTATAGTGAGCGGTGATTCTGTTGGTTGGGATATTTTTGTTATACACGTCATGCAGGGAACATTATAAACCTCCTGAGTCGACCCTAGATCGAGTCTTGTTCCAGTAACCCCCATACTTGTTTCGTACTACCACTAGTCTCTACAACAAGTAGAGTACGGTTCAGTAAATTGTCAACCCCTTTCTAGCACACACCGTACAGAGGGGCCGAGATGAGGGTACCACGGCCATGGATTAAAGCGAGTCATCTGGTCAGGGGGCATGGGTGTTTCGGTTGTAGCCGAAGGGGTAGCTTCCCAGTTTTGCGCGCGGTATAAATTTTGTGATCCCATGCTAATCGAGGTTGTAGCCTCCCCACTTAGAGTTTTGCTTAATGGGTGTCGTGGGTGATTCCAGACACCGGTGAGTTAAGCTGGTGTGTGCAAGTCAGGTGCGTTTTCATTTAAAAGACCGTAGACCGAATTAGTCCCGATGGACTAAGGGAATCTGTTACTCGTGGGTAAAGAGTACACCCTCTGCAGAGATTAAGACCTATTCAAATAGCCGTCTCCATGGTTAAGGATTACAGTCTAGGATGGGTCAAGTGTCGGTCTTAGTGTCGTTCTTTGGAGGTGAAACTGCTAAATCAGAAATGGTATCACGACTGGTGACAAGTGATAATTATGATTATTATTTTGTTGTGGGCTAACCCGTGATATTATTGGTATTATCGAATATCCCTGGGACGGTTTTACCTCCTGGATATTCACTGTGATTTTTTTAAGCCCTTTATGTGGTGTCGCTGAGACGCCCGACTGCGGCATTTCTTTTAAAGCCTTTTATGTGGTGTCGCTGAGACGCCCGACTGCGGCATTTCTTTTAAAGCCCTTTATGTGGTGTCGCTGAGATGCCCGACTACGGCATTTCTTTTAAAGCCCTTTATGTGGTGTCGCTGAGACGCCCGACTGCGGCATTTCTTTTAAAGCCCTTTATGTGGTGTCGCTGAGACGCCCTACTGCGGCATTTCTTTTATAGCTCTTTATGTGGTGTCGCTCAGATGCCCGACTGTGGCATTTCTTTTAAAGCCGTTTATGCGGTGTCGCTGAGATGCCCGACTCCGGCATTTCTTTTAAAGCCGTTTATGCGGTGTCGCTGAGATGCCCGACTCCGGCATTTCTTTTAAAGCCGTTTATGCGGTGTCGCTGAGATGCCCGACTCCGGCATTTCTTTTAAAGCCGTTTATGCGGTGTCGCTGAGATGCCCGACTCCGGCATTTCTTTTAAAGCCGTTTATGCGGTGTCGCTGAGATGCCCGACTCCGGCATTTCTTTTAAAGCCGTTTATGCGGTGTCGCTGAGATGCCCGACTCCGGCATTTCTTTTAAAGCCGTTTATGCGGTGTCGCTGAGATGCCCGACTCCGGCATTTCTTTTAAAGCCGTTTATGCGGTGTCGCTGAGATGCCCGACTCCGGCATTTCTTTTAAAGCCGTTTATGCGGTGTCGCTGAGATGCCCGACTCCGGCATTTCTTTTAAAGCCGTTTATGCGGTGTCGCTGAGATGCCCGACTCCGGCATTTCTTTTAAAGCCGTTTATGCGGTGTCGCTGAGATGCCCGACTCCGGCATTTCTTTTAAAGCCGTTTATGCGGTGTCGCTGAGATGCCCGACTCCGGCATTTCTTTTAAAGCCGTTTATGCGGTGTCGCTGAGATGCCCGACTCCGGCATTTCTTTTAAAGCCGTTTATGCGGTGTCGCTGAGATGCCCGACTGCGGCATTTCTTTTAAAGCCCTTTATGTGGTGTCGCTGAGACGCCCGACTGCGGCATTTCTTTTAAAGCCCTTTATGTGGTGTCGCTAAGACGCCCGACTGTGGCATGCTTGTTATTTATTTCATAATTTTAATACTACTATATTATGGCATATTCATAAATAACATGCTTGCGTGCATAAGAAATTTTATTATCTTTTGTGACTGACGTCATAAGCATAAAATATTTTCAGCACATCATTGTTATATTATTCATGTGTTCATAATGTTTGCGAGTACATTCAAAGTACTCACAGGCTTGTCCCTGGCTATTGTCTTGGCCAGATTTCTTGCACGGAGAGGAGCGACCGTGTTGACAGCCCCAGAACCTAAGCAACGGTGATAGCAGTCTCGCGAAGATAGGAGTTAACCTGGTCAGCTGTTCCTGTGGGAAATGGAGTCCCATAGACGATGATGATTCACAACCCGCTTCCGCCATCAACCACTAGAAACCATTTGTTGTACTCACAGACCAGAATGGTCTTGTACTACATATTTTGTGTTTTGCTTGGAAATTCTATATCAAGTTAGTGCCTCATCAGCTAACAGTTATCCTGGGGCTGGTGAGCGCAACGGCCATTTTCTGGAATTTAATACCCGGAAAACCGGTCGCGACACATGTCAGCGCATCCGGCGGTTCGTTAATCGTGGAAATCACTCCGGGGCCCCAGAACAGTGAGTAATAATCCACAAAACGGGCCAGAATTGGCCAAAACTGCTAGTGTTGATGACCGACATGTAAACACACCCCGCGGTTCGTTAATCGTGGAAATCACTCCGGGACCCCAAAACAGTGAGTAATAGTCCATGAAACGGGCTAGAATCAGCCAAAACTGCGAGTGTTGATGACCGAACGTAAAAGCACATTGGGGTTCAACAACTATGTAAATCGCTTCGAGACCCCTAAATGGTGAGTAATAGTCCACGAATCGCGTCAGAATTGGCCAAAACAGTGAGTTTTGACGATAGACACGCAAACGCACCCCGGGGATTGTCAATCGTGGAAATCGCTCTGGGACGCCAAAATGATGAGTAATAGTGCAATAAACAGACTAGAATTGGCAAAATTGTGAGCGTTGATGACCGACACGTAAACGAACCCCGGAGTTCGTTAATCATGGAGATCACTCCGGGACCCCCAAAACTAAGTAATAGTGCAAGAAACTGGCAAAAATCGGCCCAAACTGCGCTTGTTGATGATCGACACGTAAGCGCACCATGGGGTTCAACAAACGTGGAAATCACATTGGGGCCCCAAAACTGTGAGTAATAGTCCATGAAACGGGCCAGAATCGGCCAAACTTGTGAATGTTGATGACCGGCATGTAAACGCTCCTCGCGGTTTGTTAACCGGGGAAATCACTCTAGGACCCCAAAACAGTGACTGTCCGTGAAACGGGCCAGAATCGGCCAAAACGGCGAGCGTTGATGACCGACACATAAACACACCCCGGTGTTCGTTAATCATGGAAATCACACCGGGACCGAAAACAGAGTAATAGTCCAAGAAACGGGCCAGAATCGGCCAAAACTATGAGTGTTGATGACCGACACGTAAACACACCCTGCGATTCATTAACCGTGGAAATCACTCCGGGGCCCCAAAACAGTGAGTACTAGTCCATGAAATGGGCCAGAATCAGCAAAAACTGTGAGTGTTAATGACCGACACGAAATGCACCTTGGGGTTCAACAACTATGTAAATCGCTTCGGGAACCCTAAATGGTGAGTAATAGTCCACGAATCGCGTCAAAATTGGCCAAAACAGTGAGTGTTGATGACAGACACGCAAACGCACCCCAAGGTTTGTCAATCGTGGAAATCGCTTTGGGACGCCAAAACGATGAGTAATAGTGCATGAAACGGACTAGAATTGGCCAAAACTGTGAGTGTTGATGACCGACACGTAAACGCACCCCGGAGTTCGTCACTCATGGAGATCACTCCGGGACCCCCAAAACTAAGTAATAGTGCAGGAAACTAGCCAAAATCGGCCCAAACTGCGCTTGTTGATGATCGACACGTAAGCGCACCATGGGGTTCAACAACCATGGAAAGCACTTTGGGGCCCCAAAACGGTGAGTAATAGTCCATGAAACGGGCCAGAATCGGCCAAAACTGTGAGTGTTGATGACCTACACGTAAACACAACCAGCGATTCATTAACCGTGGAAATGATTCCGGGGCCCCAAAACGGTGAGTAATAGTCCATGAAACGGGCCAGAATCAGCCAAAACTGTGAGTGTTGATTACCGACACGTAAACGCACCCCGGGGTTCGTAAATCGTGGAAATCACACCGGGACCCCCAAAACTAAGTAATAGTCCAAGAAAGGCCAGAATCGGCCCAAACTGTGATTGTTGATGATCTACACTTAAGCGCACCTTGGGGTTCAACAACCATGCAAATCGCTTTGGGGCCCCAAAATGGTGAGTAATGGTCCACGAAATGGGTCAGAGTCGACAAAAACCGCAAGTGTTGATTACCACATCTAAGCTTACCCGGGGGTTCGTTAATCGTGGAAATCACTCCGGGGCCCCAAAACAGTGAGTAATAGTCCATGAAACGGGCCAGAATCGGCCAAAACTGCTAGTGTTGATGACCGACATGTAACGCACCCCGTGGTTCGTTAATCGTGGAAATCACTCCGGGACCCCAAAACAGTGAGTAATAGTCCATGAAACGGGCTAGAATCAGCCAAAACTGTGAGTTTTGATGACCGACACGTAAAAGCACCTTGTGGTTCAACAACTATGGAAATCATTTCGGGACCCATAAATGGTGAGTAATAGTCCACGAATCACCTCAGTATTGGCCAAAACAGCGAGTGTTGACGACAGACACGCAAACGCACCCAAGGGATTGTCAGTCGTGGAAATCGTTCTGGGACGCCAAAACGGTGAGTAATAGCGCATGAAACAGACCAGAATTGGCCAAAATTGTGGGTGTCGATGACCGACACGTAAACGCACCCCGGAGTTCGTCAATTGTGGAGATCACACTGGGACCCCCAAAACTAAGTAATAGTGCAAGAAACGGCCCAAAATCGGCCCAAACTGCGCTTGTTGATGATTGACACGTAAGCGCACCATGGGGTTCAACAAGCATGGACATCACTTTGGGGCCCCAAAACGGTGAGTAATAGTCCACGAAACGGGCCAGAATTGTGAGTGTTGATGACCTTCTTGTAAACGCACCTCGCGGTTTGTTAACCGTGGAAATCACTCTCGGACCCCAAAACAGTGAGTGTCCATGAAACGGGCCAGAATCGGACAAAACTATGAGTGTTGATGACCGACACGTAAGCCCGCCTTGGGGTTCAAAAACTATGGATATAACTTCGGGATACCAAAATGGTGAGTAATAGTCCACGAAACGCGTTAGAATTGGCCAAAATAGTGAGTGTTGATGACCGACACGTAAACGCTCCACGGGGTTCCTAAATCGTGGAAATCGCTCTGGGACCCTCAAAACTAAGTAATAGTGCAAGAAACGGGCCAGAATCGCCCCAAACTCCGATTGTTGATGACCTACACGTAAGCGCACCATGGGGTTCAACAACCATGGAAATCACTTTGGGGCCCCAAAACGGTGAGTAATGGTCCACGAAACGGGTCAGAGTCGACAAAAACCACGAGTGTTGATAACCGACACGTAAGCGCACCCGGGGGTTCGTTAATCGTGGAAGTGCACAAAACGGGCCAGAATCAGCCAAGACTGCTAGTGTTGATGACCGACATGTAAACACACCCCGCGGTTCGTTAATCGTGGAAATCACTCCGGGACCCCAAAACAGAGAGTAATTGTCCATGAAACGGGCTAGAATCGACCAAAACTGCGAGTGTTGAGGACCGACACGTAAAAGCACCTTGGGGTTCAACAATATGTAAATCGCTTCGGGACCCCTAAATGGTGAATAATAGTCCACGAATCGCGTCAGAATTGGCCAAAACAGTGAGTGTTGATGACAGACACGCAAACGCACCCCGGGGATTTTCAATCGTGGAAATCGCATTGGGACGCCAAAACAATGTGTAATAGTGCATGAAACGGACTAGAATTGGCGAAATTGTGAGTGTTGATGACCGACACGTAAACGAACCCTGGAGTTCGTCAATCAAGGAGATCACTCCGGCACCCCCAAAACTAAGTAATAGTGCAAGAAACGGGCCAAAATCGGCGCAAACTGCGCTTGTTGATAATCGACACGTAAGCACACCATGGGGTTCAAGAACCATGGAAATCATTCTGGGACCCCAAAACAGTGAGTGTCCATGAAACGGGCCAGAATCGACCAAAACTATGAGTGTTGATGACCGACACCTAAGCGCGCCTTGGGGTTCAACAACTATGGATATCACTTCGGGACCCCAAAATGGTGAGTAATAGTCCACGAAACGCGTTAGAATTGGCCAAAACAGTGAGTGTTGATGACAGACACGCAAACGCACCCCGGGGATTTTCAATCGTGGAAATCGCATTGGGACGCCAAAACAATGTGTAATAGTGCATGAAACGGACTAGAATTGGCGAAATTGTGAGTGTTGATGACCGACACGTAAACGAACCCTGGAGTTCGTCAATCAAGGAGATCACTCCGGCACCCCCAAAACTAAGTAATAGTGCAAGAAACGGGCCAAAATCGGCGCAAACTGCGCTTGTTGATAATCGACACGTAAGCACACCATGGGGTTCAAGAACCATGGAAATCATTCTGGGACCCCAAAACAGTGAGTGTCCATGAAACGGGCCAGAATCGACCAAAACTATGAGTGTTGATGACCGACACCTAAGCGCGCCTTGGGGTTCAACAACTATGGATATCACTTCGGGACCCCAAAATGGTGAGTAATAGTCCACGAAACGCGTTAGAATTGGCCAAAACAGTGAGTGTTGATGACCAACATGTAAACGCACCACGGGGTTCGTAAATCATGGAAACCACTGCGGGACCCTCAAAACTAAGTACTAGTCCATGAAACGGGTCAGAATCGGCCCAAACATCGATTGTTGATGACCTACACTTAAGCGCACCTTGGGGTTCAACAACCATGGAAATCGCTTTGGGGCCCCAAAACGGTGAGTAATGGTCCACGAAACGGGTCATAGTCGACAAAAACCGCGAGTGTTGATAACCGACACGTAAGCGCACCCGGGGGTTCGTTAATCGTGGAAATCACTCCGGGGCCCCAAAAGAGTGAGTAATAGTCCACAAAACAGGCTATAATCGGCCAAATCTGCTAGTGTTGATGACCGACATGTAAACGCACCCCGCGGTTCATTAATCATGGAAATCACTCCAGGACCCCAAAACAGTGAGTAATAGTCCAGGAGACGGGCTAGAATCGGCCAAAACTGTGAGTATTGATGACCGGTATGTAAACGCACCTCGCGGTTTCTTAACCGTGGAAATCACTCCGGGACCCCAAAACAGTGAGTGTCCACGAAACGGGCCAGAATCGGCCAAAACTGCGAGTGTTGATGACCGACACGTAAACGCACCCTGGTGTTCGTCAATCATGGAAATCACGCCGGGACCCAAAACAGAGTAATAATCCAAGAAACGGGCCAGAATCGGCCAAATCTGCTAGTGTTAATGACCGACACGTAAACGCACCCCGCGGTTCATTAACCATGGAAATCACTCCGGGGCCCCAAAACAGTGAGTAATAGTCCATGAAACGGGCCAGAATCAGCCAAAACTGCGAGTGTTGATGACCGACACGTAAGCGCGCCTTGGGGTTCAACAACTATGGATATCATTTTGGGACCCCAAAATGGTGAGTAATAGTTCACGAAACGCGTTAGAATTGGCCAAAACTGTGAGTGTTGATGACCGACACGCAAACGCACCCCGAGGTTCGTAAATCGTGGAAATCACTTCGGGACCCCCAAAATTAAGTAATAGTCCAAGAAACGGGCCAGAATCGGCCCAAACTGCGATTCTTGATGACCTACACTTCAGGGCACCTTGGGGTTCAACAGCCATGGAAATCGCTTTCGGGCCCCAAAACGGTAAGTAATGGTCCACGAAACGGGTCTGAGTCGACAAAAACCGCGAGTGTTGATAAACACATGTAAGCGCACCCGAGGGTTCGTTAATCATGGAAATCACTCCGGGGCCCCAAANATCACTTCGGGACCCCCAAAATTAAGTAATAGTCCAAGAAACGGGCCAGAATCGGCCCAAACTGCGATTCTTGATGACCTACACTTCAGGGCACCTTGGGGTTCAACAGCCATGGAAATCGCTTTCGGGCCCCAAAACGGTAAGTAATGGTCCACGAAACGGGTCTGAGTCGACAAAAACCGCGAGTGTTGATAAACACATGTAAGCGCACCCGAGGGTTCGTTAATCATGGAAATCACTCCGGGGCCCCAAAACAGTGAGTAATAGTCCATGAAACGGGCCAGAATCGGCCAAAACTGGTAGTGTTGATGACCGACATGTAAACGCACCCCGCGGTTCGCTAATCATGGGAATCACTCTAGGACCCCAAAACAGTGAGTAATAGTCCCTGAAACGGGCTAGAATCGGCCAAAACCGTGAGTGTTGATGACCGACACGTAAAAGCACCTTGGGGTTCAACTACTATGGAAATCGCTTCGGGACCCCTAAATGGTGAGTAATAGTCCACGAACCGCGTCAGAATTGGCTAAAACAATGAGTGTTGATGATCGACACGCAAAAGCACCGCGGGGATTGTCAATCCTGGAAATTGCTCCGGGACACCAAAACAGTGAGTAANCCTGAAACGGGCTAGAATCGGCCAAAACCGTGAGTGTTGATGACCGACACGTAAAAGCACCTTGGGGTTCAACTACTATGGAAATCGCTTCGGGACCCCTAAATGGTGAGTAATAGTCCACGAACCGCGTCAGAATTGGCTAAAACAATGAGTGTTGATGATCGACACGCAAAAGCACCGCGGGGATTGTCAATCCTGGAAATTGCTCCGGGACACCAAAACGGTGAGTAATAGTGCACGAAACGGACCGGAATTGACCAAATTGTGAGTGTCGATGACTGACAGATGAACGCACCCCGGAGTTCATCAATCATGGAGATCATTCCGGGACCCCCAAAACAAAGTAATAGTTCAAGAAAACGGGCCAAAATCGGCCCAAATTGTGCTTGTTGATGATCGACACGTAAGCGCACCATGGGGTTCAACAACCATGTAAATCACTTTGGGGCCCCAAATGGTGAGTAATAGTCCATGAAACGGACCAGAATCGGCAAAAACTATGAGTGTTGATGACCGACACGTAAACGCACCTCGTGGTTTGTTAACCGTGGAAATCACTCCCTGACCCCAAAACAGTGAGTGTCCACAAAACGGGCCAGAATCGGCAAAACTGCGAGTGTTGATGACCGACACGTAAACGCACCCTGGTGTTCGTCAATCATGGAAATCACACCGGGACCCAAAACAGAGTAATAGTCCACGAAACGGGCCAGAATCGGCCAAAACTGTGAGTGTTGATGACCGACACGTAAACGCACCCCGCGGTTCATTAACCATGGAAATCACTCCGGGGCCCCAAAACAGTGAGTAATAGTCCATGAAACGGGCCAGAATCAGCCAAAACTGTGAGTGTTGATGACCGACACGTAAGCGCGCCTTGGGGTTCAACAACTATGGATATCATTTTGGGACCCCAAAACGGTGAGTAATAGTTCACGAAACGCGTTAGAATTGGCCAAAACTGTGAGTGTTGATGACCGACACGCAAACGCACCCCGAGGTTCGTAAATCGTGGAAATCACTTCGGGACCCCCAAAATTAAGTAATAGTCCAAGAAACGGGCCAGAATCGGCCAAAACTGTGAGTGTTGATAACCGACACATAAGCGCACCTTGGGGTTCAACAACTATGGATATCATTTTGGGACCCCAAAACGGTGAGTAATAGTTCACGAAACGCGTTAGAATTGGCCAAAACTGTGAGTGTTGATGACCGACACGTAAACGCACCCCGCGGTTCATTAACCATGGAAATCACTCCGGGGCCCCAAAACAGTGAGTAATAGTCCATGAAACGGGCCAGAATCAGCCAAAACTGTGAGTGTTGATGACCGACACGTAAGCGCGCCTTGGGGTTCAACAACTATGGATATCATTTTGGGACCCCAAAACGGTGAGTAATAGTTCACGAAACACGTTAGAATTGGCCAAAACTGTGAATGTTGATGACCGACACGCAAACGCACCCCGAGGTTCGTAAATCGTGGAAATCACTTCGGGACCCCCAAAATTAAGTAATAGTCCAAGAAACGGGCCAGAATCGGCCCAAACTGCGATTGTTGATGACCTACACTTCAGGGCAACTTGGGGTTCAACAGCCATGGAAATCGCTTTCGGGCCCCAAAACGGTAAGTAATAGTCCACGAAACGGGTCTGAGTCGACAAAAACCGCGAGTGTTGATAAACACATGTAAGCGCACCCGGGGGTTCGTTAATCATGGAAATCACTCCGGGGCCCCAAAACAGTGAGTAATAGTCCATGAAACGGGCCAGAATCGGCCAAAACTGGTAGTGTTGATGACCGACATGTAAACGCACCCCGCGGTTCGCTAATCATGGGAATCACTCTAGGACCCCAAAACAGTGAGTAATAGTCCCTGAAACGGGCTAGAATCGGCCAAAACCGTGAGTGTTGATGACCGACACGTAAAAGCACCTTGGGGTTCAACTACTATGGAAATCGCTTCGGGACCCCTAAATGGTGAGTAATAGTCCACGAACCGCGTCANGAGTGTTGATGACCGACACGTAAAAGCACCTTGGGGTTCAACTACTATGGAAATCGCTTCGGGACCCCTAAATGGTGAGTAATAGTCCACGAACCGCGTCAGAATTGGCTAAAACAATGAGTGTTGATGATCGACACGCAAAAGCACCGCGGGGATTGTCAATCCTGGAAATTGCTCCGGGACGCCAAAACGGTGAGTAATAGTGCACGAAACGGACCGGAACTGACCAAATTGTGAGTGTCGATGACCGACAGATAAACGCACCCCGGAGTTCATCAATCATGGAGATCATTCCGGGACCCCCAAAACAAAGTAATAGTGCAAGAAACGGGCCAAAATCGGCCCAAATTGTGCTTGTTGATGATCGACACGTAAGCGCACCATGGGGTTCAACAACCATGTAAATCACTTTGGGGCCCCAAATGGTGAGTATTAGTCCATGAAACGAACCAGAATCGGCAAAAACTATGAGTGTTGATGACCGACACGTAAACGCACCTCGTGGTTTGTTAACCGTGGAAATCACTCCCTGACCCCAAAACAGTGAGTGTCCACAAAACGGGCCAGAATCGGCAAAACTGCGAGTGTTGATGACCGACACGTAAACGCACCCTGGTGTTCGTCAATCATGGAAATCACACCGGGACCCAAAACAGAGTAATAGTCCAAGAAACGGGCCAGAATCGGCCCAAACTGCGAGTCTTGATGACCGACACGTAAGCGCGCCGTGGGGTTCAACAACTATGGATATCACTTTGGGACCCCAAAACGGTGAGTAATAGTCCACGAAACGCGTTAGAATTGGCCAAAATAGTGAGTGTTGATGACCGACACGCAAACGCACCCCGAGGTTCGTAAATCGTGGAAATCACTCCGGGACCCCAAAACAGAGAGTAATAGTCCATGAAACGGGCCAGAATCGGCCAAGACTGCTAGTGTTGATGACCGACATGTAAACGCACCCCGGGGTTCGCTAATCATGGAAATCACTCCGGGGCCCCAAAACAGTGAGTAATAGTCCAGGAGACGGGCTAGAATCGGCCAAAACTGTGAGTATTGATGACCGGTATGTAAACGCACCTCGCGGTTTGTTAACCGTGGAAATCACTCTCGGACCCCAAAACAGTGAGTGTCCATGAAACGGGCCAGAATCGGCCAAGACTGCTAGTGTTGATGACCGACATGTAAACGCACCCCGGGGTTCGCTAATCATGGAAATCACTCCGGGGCCCCAAAACAGTGAGTAATAGTCCATGAAACGGGCCAGAATCGGCCAAAACTGGTAGTGTTGATGACCGACATGTAAACGCACCCCGTGGTTCGCTAATCATGGGAATCACTCTAGGACCCCAAAACAGTGAGTAATAGTCCAGGAGACGGGCTAGAATCGGCCAAAACTGTGAGTATTGATGACCGGTATGTAAACGCACCTCGCGGTTTGTTAACCGTGGAAATCACTCTCGGACCCCAAAACAGTGAGTGTCCATGAAACGGGCCAGAATCGGACAAAACTATGAGTGTTAATGACCGACACGTAAGCCCGCCTTGGGGTTCAAAAACTATGGATATAACTTCGGGATACCAAAATGGTGAGTAATAGTCCACGAAACGCGTTAGAATTGGCCAAAATAGTGAGTGTTGATGACCGACACGTAAACGCTCCACGGGGTTCGTAAATCGTGGAAATCGCTCCGGGACCCTCAAAACTAAGTAATAGTCCAAGAAACGGGCCAGAATCGCTCCAAACTCCGATTGTTGATGACCTACACTTAAGCGCACCATGGGGTTCAACAACCATGGAAATCACTTTGGGGCCCCAAAACGGTGAGTAATGGTCCACGAAACGGGTCAGAGTCGACAAAAACCACGAGTGTTGATAACCGACACGTAAGCGCACCCGGGGGTTCGTTAATCGTGGAAGTGCACAAAACGGGCCAGAATCGGCCAAGACTGCTAGTGTTGATGACCGACATGTAAACGCACCCCGCGGTTCGCTAATCATGGGAATCACTCTAGGACCCCAAAACAGTGAGTAATAGTCCAGGAGACGGGCTAGAATCGGCCAAAACTGTGAGTATTGATGACCGGTATGTAAACGCACCTCGCGGTTTGTTAACCGTGGAAATCACTCTCGGACCCCAAAACAGTGAGTGTCCATGAAACGGGCCAGAATCGGACAAAACTATGAGTGTTGATGACCGACACGTAAGCCCGCCTTGGGGTTCAAAAACTATGGATATAACTTCGGGATACCAAAATGGTGAGTAATAGTCCACGAAACGCGTTAGAATTGGCCAAAATAGTGAGTGTTGATGACCGACACGTAAACGCTCCACGGGGTTCGTAAATCGTGGAAATCGCTCCGGGACCCTCAAAACTAAGTAATAGTCCAAGAAACGGGCCAGAATCGCCCCAAACTCCGATTGTTGATGACCTACACTTAAGCGCACCATGGGGTTCAACAACCATGGAAATCACTTTGGGGCCCCAAAACGGTGAGTAATGGTCCACGAAACGGGTCAGAGTCGACAAAAACCACGAGTGTTGATAACCGACACGTAAGCGCACCCGGGGGTTCGTTAATCGTGGAAGTGCACAAAACGGGCCAGAATCGGCCAAGACTGCTAGTGTTGATGACCGACATGTAAACGCACCCCGCGGTTCGTAAATCGTGGAAATCACTCCGGGACCCCAAAACAGAGAGTAATAGTCCATGAAACGGGCTAGAATCGACCAAAACTGCGAGTGTTGAGGACCGACACGTAAAAGCACCTTGGAGTTCAACAATATGTAAATCGCTTCGGGACCCCTAAATGGTGAATAATAGTCCACGAATCGCGTCAGAATTGGCCAAAACAGTGAGTGTTGATGACAGACACGCAAACGCACCCCGGGGATTTTCAATCGTGGAAATCGCATTGGGACGCCAAAACAATGTGTAATAGTGCATGAAACGGACTAGAATTGGCGAAATTGTGAGTGTTGATGACCGACACGTAAACGAACCCTGGAGTTCGTCAATCAAGGAGATCATTCCGGCACCCCCAAAACTAAGTAATAGTGCAAGAAACGGGCCAAAATCGGCGCAAACTGCGCTTGTTGATAATCGACACGTAAGCACACCATGGGGTTCAAGAACCATGGAAATCATTCTGGGACCCCAAAACAGTGAGTGTCCATGAAACGGGCCATAATCGACCAAAACTATGAGTGTTGATGACCGACACCTAAGCGCGCCTTGGGGTTCAACAACTATGGATATCACTTCGGGACCCCAAAATGGTGAGTAATAGTCCACGAAACACGTTGGAATTGGCCAAAACAGTGAGTGTTGTTGACCAACATGTAAACGCATCACGGGGTTCGTAAATCGTGGAAACCACTGCGGGACGCTCAAAACAAAGTACTAGTCCATGAAACGGGTCAGAATCGGCCCAAACATCGATTGTTGATGACCTACACTTAAGCGCACCTTGGGGTTCAACAACCATGGAAATCGCTTTGGGGCCCCAAAACGGTGAGTAATGGTCCACGAAACGGGTCATAGTCGACAAAAACCGCGAGTGTTGATAACCGATACGTAAGCGCACCCGGGGGTTCGTTAATCGTGGAAATCACTCCGGGGCCCCAAAAGAGTGAGTAATAGTCCACAAAACGGGCTATAATCGGCCAAATCTGCTAGTGTTGATGACCGACATGTAAACGCACCCCGCGGTTCGTTAATCATGGAAATCACTCCAGGACCCCAAAACAGTGAGTAATAGTCCAGGAGACGGGCTAGAATCGGCCAAAACTGTGAGTATTGATGACCGGTATGTAAACGCACCTCGCGGTTTCTTAACCGTGGAAATCACTCCGGGACCCCAAAACAGTGAGTGTCCACGAAACGGGCCAGAATCGGCCAAAACTGCGAGTGTTGATGACCGACACGTAAACGCACCCTGGTGTTCGTCAATCATGGAAATCACGCCGGGACCCAAAACGGAGTAATAATCCAAGAAACGGGCCAGAATCGGCCAAATCTGCTAGTGTTAATGACCGACACGTAAACGCACCCCGCGGTTCATTAACCATGGAAATCACTCCGGGGCCCCAAAACAGTGAGTAATAGTCCATGAAACGGGCCAGAATCAGCCAAAACTGTGAGTGTTGATGACCGACACGTAAGCGCGCCTTGGGGTTCAACAACTATGGATATCATTTTGGGACCCCAAAACGGTGAGTAATAGTTCACGAAACGCGTTAGAATTGGCCAAAACTGTGAGTGTTGATGACCGACACGCAAACGCACCCCGAGGTTCGTAAATCGTGGAAATCACTTCGGGACCCCCAAAATTAAGTAATAGTCCAAGAAACGGGCCAGAATCGGCCCAAACTGCGATTGTTGATGACCTACACTTCAGGGCACCTTGGGGTTCAACAGCCATGGAAATCGCTTTCGGGCCCCAAAACGGTAAGTAATGGTCCACGAAACGGGTCTGAGTCGACAAAAACCGCGAGTGTTGATAAACACATGTAAGCGCACCCGGGGGTTCGTTAATCATGGAAATCACTCCGGGGCCCCAAAACAGTGAGTAATAGTCCATGAAACGGGCCAGAATCGGCCAAAACTGGTAGTGTTGATGACCGACATGTAAACGCACCCCGCGGTTCGCTAATCATGGGAATCACTCTAGGACCCCAAAACAGTGAGTAATAGTCCCTGAAACGGGCTAGAATCGGCCAAAACCGTGAGTGTTGATGACCGACACGTAAAAGCACCTTGGGGTTCAACTACTATGGAAATCGCTTCGGGACCCCTAAATGGTGAGTAATAGTCCACGAACCGCGTCAGAATTGGCTAAAACAATGAGTGTTGATGATCGACACGCAAAAGCACCGCGGGGATTGTCAATCCTGGAAATTGCTCCGGGACGCCAAAACGGTGAGTAATAGTGCACGAAACGGACCGGAATTGACCAAATTGTGAGTGTCGATGACCGACAGATAAACGCACCCCGGAGTTCATCAATCATGGAGATCATTCCGGGACCCCCAAAACAAAGTAATAGTGCAAGAAAACGGGCCAAAATCGGCCCAAATTGTGCTTGTTGATGATCGACACGTAAGCGCACCATGGGGTTCAACAACCATGTAAATCACTTTGGGGCCCCAAATGGTGAGTAATAGTCCATGAAACGGACCAGAATCGGCAAAAACTATGAGTGTTGATGACCGACACGTAAACGCACCTCGTGGTTTGTTAACCGTGGAAATCACTCCCTGACCCCAAAACAGTGAGTGTCCACAAAACGGGCCAGAATCGGCAAAACTGCGAGTGTTGATGACCGACACGTAAACGCACCCTGGTGTTCGTCAATCATGGAAATCACACCGGGACCCAAAACAGAGTAATAGTCCAAGAAACGGGCCAGAATCGGCCAAAACTGTGAGTGTTGATGACCGACACGTAAACGCACCCCGCGGTTCATTAACCATGGAAATCACTCCGGGGCCCCAAAACAGTGAGTAATAGTCCATGAAACGGGCCAGAATCAGCCAAAACTGTGAGTGTTGATGACCGACACGTAAGCGCGCCTTGGGGTTCAACAACTATGGATATCATTTTGGGACCCCAAAACGGTGAGTAATAGTTCACGAAACGCGTTAGAATTGGCCAAAACTGTGAGTGTTGATGACCGACACGCAAACGCACCCCGAGGTTCGTAAATCGTGGAAATCACTTCGGGACCCCCAAAATTAAGTAATAGTCCAAGAAACGGGCCAGAATCGGCCCAAACTGCGATTGTTGATGACCTACACTTCAGGGCACCTTGGGGTTCAACAGCCATGGAAATCGCTTTCGGGCCCCAAAACGGTAAGTAATGGTCCACGAAACGGGTCTGAGTCGACAAAAACCGCGAGTGTTGATAAACACATGTAAGCGCACCCGGGGGTTCGTTAATCATGGAAATCACTCCGGGGCCCCAAAACAGTGAGTAATAGTCCATGAAACGGGCCAGAATCGGCCAAAACTGGTAGTGTTGATGACCGACATGTAAACGCACCCCGCGGTTCGCTAATCATGGGAATCACTCTAGGACCCCAAAACAGTGAGTAATAGTCCCTGAAACGGGCTAGAATCGGCCAAAACCGTGAGTGTTGATGACCGACACGTAAAAGCACCTTGGGGTTCAACTACTATGGAAATCGCTTCGGGACCCCTAAATGGTGAGTAATAGTCCACGAACCGCGTCAGAATTGGCTAAAACAATGAGTGTTGATGATCGACACGCAAAAGCACCGCGGGGATTGTCAATCCTGGAAATTGCTCCGGGACGCCAAAACGGTGAGTAATAGTGCACGAAACGGACCGGAATTGACCAAATTGTGAGTGTCGATGACCGACAGATAAACGCACCCCGGAGTTCATCAATCATGGAGATCATTCCGGGACCCCCAAAACAAAGTAATAGTGCAAGAAAACGGGCCAAAATCGGCCCAAATTGTGCTTGTTGATGATCGACACGTAAGCGCACCATGGGGTTCAACAACCATGTAAATCACTTTGGGGCCCCAAATGGTGAGTAATAGTCCATGAAACGGACCAGAATCGGCAAAAACTATGAGTGTTGATGACCGACACGTAAACGCACCTCGTGGTTTGTTAACCGTGGAAATCACTCCCTGACCCCAAAACAGTGAGTGTCCACAAAACGGGCCAGAATCGGCAAAACTGCGAGTGTTGATGACCGACACGTAAACGCACCCTGGTGTTCGTCAATCATGGAAATCACACCGGGACCCAAAACAGAGTAATAGTCCAAGAAACGGGCCAGAATCGGCCAAAACTGTGAGTGTTGATGACCGACACGTAAACGCACCCCGCGGTTCATTAACCATGGAAATCACTCCGGGGCCCCAAAACAGTGAGTAATAGTCCATGAAACGGGCCAGAATCAGCCAAAACTGTGAGTGTTGATGACCGACACGTAAGCGCGCCTTGGGGTTCAACAACTATGGATATCATTTTGGGACCCCAAAACGGTGAGTAATAGTTCACGAAACGCGTTAGAATTGGCCAAAACTGTGAGTGTTGATGACCGACACGCAAACGCACCCCGAGGTTCGTAAATCGTGGAAATCACTTCGGGACCCCCAAAATTAAGTAATAGTCCAAGAAACGGGCCAGAATCGGCCCAAACTGCGATTGTTGATGACCTACACTTCAGGGCACCTTGGGGTTCAACAGCCATGGAAATCGCTTTCGGGCCCCAAAACGGTAAGTAATGGTCCACGAAACGGGTCTGAGTCGACAAAAACCGCGAGTGTTGATAAACACATGTAAGCGCACCCGGGGGTTCGTTAATCATGGAAATCACTCCGGGGCCCCAAAACAGTGAGTAATAGTCCATGAAACGGGCCAGAATCGGCCAAAACTGGTAGTGTTGATGACCGACATGTAAACGCACCCCGCGGTTCGCTAATCATGGGAATCACTCTAGGACCCCAAAACAGTGAGTAATAGTCCCTGAAACGGGCTAGAATCGGCCAAAACCGTGAGTGTTGATGACCGACACGTAAAAGCACCTTGGGGTTCAACTACTATGGAAATCGCTTCGGGACCCCTAAATGGTGAGTAATAGTCCACGAACCGCGTCAGAATTGGCTAAAACAATGAGTGTTGATGATCGACACGCAAAAGCACCGCGGGGATTGTCAATCCTGGAAATTGCTCCGGGACGCCAAAACGGTGAGTAATAGTGCACGAAACGGACCGGAATTGACCAAATTGTGAGTGTCGATGACCGACAGATAAACGCACCCCGGAGTTCATCAATCATGGAGATCATTCCGGGACCCCCAAAACAAAGTAATAGTGCAAGAAAACGGGCCAAAATCGGCCCAAATTGTGCTTGTTGATGATCGACACGTAAGCGCACCATGGGGTTCAACAACCATGTAAATCACTTTGGGGCCCCAAATGGTGAGTAATAGTCCATGAAACGGACCAGAATCGGCAAAAACTATGAGTGTTGATGACCGACACGTAAACGCACCTCGTGGTTTGTTAACCGTGGAAATCACTCCCTGACCCCAAAACAGTGAGTGTCCACAAAACGGGCCAGAATCGGCAAAACTGCGAGTGTTGATGACCGACACGTAAACGCACCCTGGTGTTCGTCAATCATGGAAATCACACCGGGACCCAAAACAGAGTAATAGTCCAAGAAACGGGCCAGAATCGGCCAAAACTGTGAGTGTTGATGACCGACACGTAAACGCACCCCGCGGTTCATTAACCATGGAAATCACTCCGGGGCCCCAAAACAGTGAGTAATAGTCCATGAAACGGGCCAGAATCAGCCAAAACTGTGAGTGTTGATGACCGACACGTAAGCGCGCCTTGGGGTTCAACAACTATGGATATCATTTTGGGACCCCAAAACGGTGAGTAATAGTTCACGAAACGCGTTAGAATTGGCCAAAACTGTGAGTGTTGATGACCGACACGCAAACGCACCCCGAGGTTCGTAAATCGTGGAAATCACTTCGGGACCCCCAAAATTAAGTAATAGTCCAAGAAACGGGCCAGAATCGGCCCAAACTGCGATTGTTGATGACCTACACTTCAGGGCACCTTGGGGTTCAACAGCCATGGAAATCGCTTTCGGGCCCCAAAACGGTAAGTAATGGTCCACGAAACGGGTCTGAGTCGACAAAAACCGCGAGTGTTGATAAACACATGTAAGCGCACCCGGGGGTTCGTTAATCATGGAAATCACTCCGGGGCCCCAAAACAGTGAGTAATAGTCCATGAAACGGGCCAGAATCGGCCAAAACTGGTAGTGTTGATGACCGACATGTAAACGCACCCCGCGGTTCGCTAATCATGGGAATCACTCTAGGACCCCAAAACAGTGAGTAATAGTCCCTGAAACGGGCTAGAATCGGCCAAAACCGTGAGTGTTGATGACCGACACGTAAAAGCACCTTGGGGTTCAACTACTATGGAAATCGCTTCGGGACCCCTAAATGGTGAGTAATAGTCCACGAACCGCGTCAGAATTGGCTAAAACAATGAGTGTTGATGATCGACACGCAAAAGCACCGCGGGGATTGTCAATCCTGGAAATTGCTCCGGGACACCAAAACAGTGAGTAATAGTGCACGAAACGGACCGGAATTGACCAAATTGTGAGTGTCGATGACCGACAGATGAACGCACCCCGGAGTTCATCAATCATGGAGATCATTCCGGGACCCCCAAAACAAAGTAATAGTGCAAGAAAACGGGCCAAAATCGGCCCAAATTGTGCTTGTTGATGATCGACACGTAAGCGCACCATGGGGTTCAACAACCATGTAAATCACTTTGGGGCCCCAAATGGTGAGTAATAGTCCATGAAACGGACCAGAATCGACAAAAACTATGAGTGTTGATGACCGACACGTAAACGCACCTCGTGGTTTGTTAACCGTGGAAATCACTCCCTGACCCCAAAACAGTGAGTGTCCACAAAACGGGCCAGAATCGGCAAAACTGCGAGTGTTGATGACCGACACGTAAACGCACCCTGTTGTTCGTCAATCATGGAAATCACACCGGGACCCAAAACAGAGTAATAGTCCACGAAACGGGCCAGAATCGGCCAAAACTGTGAGTGTTGATGACCGACACGTAAACGCACCCCGCGGTTCATTAACCATGGAAATCACTCCGGGGCCCCAAAACAGTGAGTAATAGTCCATGAAACGGGCCAGAATCAGCCAAAACTGTGAGTGTTGATGACCGACACGTAAGCGCGCCTTGGGGTTCAACAACTATGGATATCATTTTGGGACCCCAAAACGGTGAGTAATAGTTCACGAAACACGTTAGAATTGGCCAAAACTGTGAATGTTGATGACCGACACGCAAACGCACCCCGAGGTTCGTAAATCGTGGAAATCACTTCGGGACCCCCAAAATTAAGTAATAGTCCAAGAAACGGGCCAGAATCGGCCCAAACTGCGATTGTTGATGACCTACACTTCAGGGCACNCAACAACTATGGATATCATTTTGGGACCCCAAAACGGTGAGTAATAGTTCACGAAACACGTTAGAATTGGCCAAAACTGTGAATGTTGATGACCGACACGCAAACGCACCCCGAGGTTCGTAAATCGTGGAAATCACTTCGGGACCCCCAAAATTAAGTAATAGTCCAAGAAACGGGCCAGAATCGGCCCAAACTGCGATTGTTGATGACCTACACTTCAGGGCACCTTGGGGTTCAACAGCCATGGAAATCGCTTTCGGGCCCCAAAACGGTAAGTAATAGTCCACGAAACGGGTCTGAGTCGACAAAAACCGCGAGTGTTGATAAACACATGTAAGCGCACCCGGGGGTTCGTTAATCATGGAAATCACTCCGGGGCCCCAAAACAATGAGTAATAGTCCATGAAACGGGCCAGAATCGGCCAAAACTGGTAGTGTTGATGACCGACATGTAAACGCACCCCGCGGTTCGCTAATCATGGGAATCACTCTAGGACCCCAAAACAGTGAGTAATAGTCCCTGAAACGGGCTAGAATCGGCCAAAACCGTGAGTGTTGATGACCGACACGTAAAAGCACCTTGGGGTTCAACTACTATGGAAATCGCTTCGGGACCCCTAAATGGTGAGTAATAGTCCACGAACCGCGTCAGAATTGGCTAAAACAATGAGTGTTGATGATCGACACGCAAAAGCACCGCGGGGATTGTCAATCCTGGAAATTGCTCCGGGACGCAAAACGGTGAGTAATAGTGCACGAAACGGACCGGAACTGACCAAATTGTGAGTGTCGATGACCGACAGATAAACGCACCCCGGAGTTCATCAATCATGGAGATCATTCCGGGACCCCCAAAACAAAGTAATAGTGCAAGAAAACGGGCCAAAATCGGCCCAAATTGTGCTTGTTGATGATCGACACGTAAGCGCACCATGGGGTTCAACAACCATGTAAATCACTTTGGGGCCCCAAATGGTGAGTATTAGTCCATGAAACGAACCAGAATCGGCAAAAACTATGAGTGTTGATGACCGACACGTAAACGCACCTCGTGGTTTGTTAACCGTGGAAATCACTCCCTGACCCCAAAACAGTGAGTGTCCACAAAACGGGCCAGAATCGGCAAAACTGCGAGTGTTGATGACCGACACGTAAACGCACCCTGGTGTTCGTCAATCATGGAAATCACACCGGGACCCAAAACAGAGTAATAGTCCAAGAAACGGGCCAGAATCGGCCCAAACTGCGATTGTTGATGACCGACACTTAAGCGCACCTTGGGGTTCAACAACCATGGAAATCACTTCGGGGCCCCAAAATAGTGAGTAATAGTCCACGAACCGCGTCAGAATTGGCTAAAACAATGAGTGTTGATGATCGACACGCAAAAGCACCGCGGGGATTGTCAATCCTGGAAATTGCTCCGGGACGCAAAACGGTGAGTAATAGTCCATGAAACGGGCCAGAATCGGCCCAAACTGCGATTGTTGATGACCGACACTTAAGCGCACCTTGGGGTTCAACAACCATGGAAATCACTTCGGGGCCCCAAAATAGTGAGTAA
This sequence comes from Aegilops sharonensis, assembly GCA_904067115.1. Taxonomy (NCBI): domain Eukaryota; kingdom Viridiplantae; phylum Streptophyta; class Magnoliopsida; order Poales; family Poaceae; genus Aegilops; species Aegilops sharonensis. The sequence goes on along the minus strand of LR880970.1, from coordinate 198,668 downwards.
TAGTCCACGAACCGCGTCAGAATTGGCTAAAACAATGAGTGTTGATGATCGACACGCAAAAGCACCGCGGGGATTGTCAATCCTGGAAATTGCTCCGGGACGCAAAACGGTGAGTAATAGTCCATGAAACGGGCCAGAATCGGCCCAAACTGCGATTGTTGATGACCGACACTTAAGCGCACCTTGGGGTTCAACAACCATGGAAATCACTTCGGGGCCCCAAAATAGTGAGTAATAGTCCACGAACCGCGTCAGAATTGGCTAAAACAATGAGTGTTGATGATCGACACGCAAAAGCACCGCGGGGATTGTCAATCCTGGAAATTGCTCCGGGACGCAAAACGGTGAGTAATAGTCCATGAAACGGGCCAGAATCGGCCCAAACTGCGATTGTTGATGACCGACACTTAAGCGCACCTTGGGGTTCAACAACCATGGAAATCACTTCGGGGCCCCAAAATAGTGAGTAATAGTCCACGAACCGCGTCAGAATTGGCTAAAACAATGAGTGTTGATGATCGACACGCAAAAGCACCGCGGGGATTGTCAATCCTGGAAATTGCTCCGGGACGCAAAACGGTGAGTAATAGTCCATGAAACGGGCCAGAATCGGCCCAAACTGCGATTGTTGATGACCGACACTTAAGCGCACCTTGGGGTTCAACAACCATGGAAATCACTTCGGGGCCCCAAAATAGTGAGTAATAGTCCACGAACCGCGTCAGAATTGGCTAAAACAATGAGTGTTGATGATCGACACGCAAAAGCACCGCGGGGATTGTCAATCCTGGAAATTGCTCCGGGACGCAAAACGGTGAGTAATAGTCCATGAAACGGGCCAGAATCGGCCCAAACTGCGATTGTTGATGACCGACACTTAAGCGCACCTTGGGGTTCAACAACCATGGAAATCACTTCGGGGCCCCAAAATAGTGAGTAATAGTCCACGAACCGCGTCAGAATTGGCTAAAACAATGAGTGTTGATGATCGACACGCAAAAGCACCGCGGGGATTGTCAATCCTGGAAATTGCTCCGGGACGCAAAACGGTGAGTAATAGTCCATGAAACGGGCCAGAATCGGCCCAAACTGCGATTGTTGATGACCGACACTTAAGCGCACCTTGGGGTTCAACAACCATGGAAATCACTTCGGGGCCCCAAAATAGTGAGTAATAGTCCACGAACCGCGTCAGAATTGGCTAAAACAATGAGTGTTGATGATCGACACGCAAAAGCACCGCGGGGATTGTCAATCCTGGAAATTGCTCCGGGACGCAAAACGGTGAGTAATAGTCCATGAAACGGGCCAGAATCGGCCCAAACTGCGATTGTTGATGACCGACACTTAAGCGCACCTTGGGGTTCAACAACCATGGAAATCACTTCGGGGCCCCAAAATAGTGAGTAATAGTCCACGAACCGCGTCAGAATTGGCTAAAACAATGAGTGTTGATGATCGACACGCAAAAGCACCGCGGGGATTGTCAATCCTGGAAATTGCTCCGGGACGCAAAACGGTGAGTAATAGTCCATGAAACGGGCCAGAATCGGCCCAAACTGCGATTGTTGATGACCGACACTTAAGCGCACCTTGGGGTTCAACAACCATGGAAATCACTTCGGGGCCCCAAAACAGTGAGTAATAGTCCATGAAACGGGCCAGAATCGGCCAAAACTGGTAGTGTTGATGACCGACATGTAAACGCACCCCGTGGTTCGCTAATCATGGGAATCACTCTAGGACCCCAAAACAGTGAGTAATAGTCCAGGAGACGGGCTAGAATCGGCCAAAACTGTGAGTATTGATGACCGGTATGTAAACGCACCTCGCGGTTTGTTAACCGTGGAAATCACTCTCGGACCCCAAAACAGTGAGTGTCCATGAAACGGGCCAGAATCGGACAAAACTATGAGTGTTAATGACCGACACGTAAGCCCGCCTTGGGGTTCAAAAAGTATGGATATAACTTCGGGATACCAAAATGGTGAGTAATAGTCCAGGAAACGCGTTAGAATTGGCCAAAATAGTGAGTGTTGATGACCGACACGTAAACGCTCCACGGGGTTCGCAAATCGTGGAAATCGCTCCGGGACCCTCAAAACTAAGTAATAGTCCAAGAAACGGGCCAGAATCGCTCCAAACTCCGATTGTTGATGACCTACACTTAAGCGCACCATGGGGTTCAACAACCATGGAAATCACTTTGGGGCCCCAAAACGGTGAGTAATGGTCCACGAAACGGGTCAGAGTCGACAAAAACCACGAGTGTTGATAACCGACACGTAAGCGCACCCGGGGGTTCGTTAATCGTGGAAGTGCACAAAACGGGCCAGAATCGGCCAAGACTGCTAGTGTTGATGACCGACATGTAAACGCACCCCGCGGTTCGTTAATCGTGGAAATCACTCCGGGACCCCAAAACAGAGNTTCAACAACCATGGAAATCACTTTGGGGCCCCAAAACGGTGAGTAATGGTCCACGAAACGGGTCAGAGTCGACAAAAACCACGAGTGTTGATAACCGACACGTAAGCGCACCCGGGGGTTCGTTAATCGTGGAAGTGCACAAAACGGGCCAGAATCGGCCAAGACTGCTAGTGTTGATGACCGACATGTAAACGCACCCCGCGGTTCGTTAATCGTGGAAATCACTCCGGGACCCCAAAACAGAGAGTAATAGTCCATGAAACGGGCTAGAATCGACCAAAACTGCGAGTGTTGAGGACCGACACGTAAAAGCACCTTGGGGTTCAACAATATGTAAATCGCTTCGGGACCCCTAAATGGTGAATAATAGTCCACGAATCGTGTCAGAATTGGCCAAAACAGTGAGTGTTGATGACAGACACGCAAACGCACCCCGGGGATTGTCAATCGTGGAAATCGCATTGGGACGCCAAAACAATGTGTAATAGTGCATGAAACGGACTAGAATTGGCAAAATCGTGAGTGTTGATGACCGACACGTAAACGAACCCTGGAGTTCGTCAATCAAGGAGATCACTCCGGCACCCCCAAAACTAAGTAATAGTGCAAGAAACGGGCCAAAATCGGCGCAAACTGCGCTTGTTGATAATCGACATGTAAGCACACCATGGGGTTCAAGAACCATGGAAATCATTCTGGGACCCCAAAACAGTGAGTGTCCATGAAACGGGCCAGAATCGACCAAAACTATGAGTGTTGATGACCGACACCTAAGCGCGCCTTGGGGTTCAACAACTATGGATATCACTTCGGGACCCCAAAATGGTGAGTAATAGTCCACGAAACGCGTTAGAATTGGCCAAAACAGTGAGTGTTGTTGACCAACATGTAAACGCACCACGGGGTTCGTAAATCGTGGAAACCACTGCGGGACCCTCAAAACTAAGTACTAGTCCATGAAACGGGTCAGAATCGGCCCAAACTTCGATTGTTGATGACCTACACTTAAGCGCACCTTGGGGTTCAACAACCATGGAAATCGCTCTGGGCCCCAAAACGGTGAGTAATGGTCCACGAAACGGGTCATAGTCGACAAAAACCGCGAGTGTTGATAACCGACACGTAAGCGCACCCGGGGGTTCGTTAATCGTGGAAATCACTCCGGGGCCCCAAAAGAGTGAGTAATAGTCCACAAAACGGGCTATAATCGGCCAAATCTGCTAGTGTTGATGACCGACATGTAAACGCACCCCGCGGTTCGTTAATCATGGAAATCACTCCAGGACCCCAAAACAGTGAGTAATAGTCGAGGAGACGGGCTAGAATCAGCCAAAACTGTGAGTATTGATGACCGGTATGTAAACGCACCTCGCGGTTTCTTAACCGTGGAAATCACTCCGGGACCCCAAAACAGTGAGTGTCCACGAAACGGGCCAGAATTGGCCAAAACTGCGAGTGTTGATGACCGACACGTAAACGCACCCTGGTGTTCGTCAATCATGGAAATCAGGCCGGGACCCAAAACAGAGTAATAATCCAAGAAACGGGCCAGAATCGGCCAAATCTGTTAGTGTTAATGACCGACACGTAAACGCACCCGGCGGTTCATTAACCATGGAAATCACTCCGGGGCCCCAAAACAGTGAGTAATAGTCCATGAAACGGGCCAGAATCAGCCAAAACTGTGAGCGTTGATGACCGACACGTAAGCGCGCCTTGGGGTTCAACAACTATGGATATCATTTTGGGACCCCAAAACGGTGAGTAATAGTTCACGAAACGCGTTAGAATTGGCCAAAACTGTGAGTGTTGATGACCGACACGCAAACGCACCCCGAGGTTCGTAAATCGTGGAAATCACTTCGGGACCCCCAAAATTAAGTAATAGTCCAAGAAACGGGCCAGAATCGGCCCAAACTGCGATTGTTGATGACCTACACTTCAGGGCACCTTGGGGTTCAACAGCCATGGAAATCGCTTTCGGGCCCCAAAACGGTAAGTAATGGTCCACGAAACGGGTCTGAGTCGACAAAAACCGCGAGTGTTGATAACCACATGTAAGCGCACCCGGGGGTTCGTTAATCGTGGAAATCACTCCGGGACCCCCAAAACTAAGTAATAGTCCAAGAAACGGGCCAGAATCGGCCAAAACTGGTAGTGTTGATGACCGACATGTAAACGCACCCCGTGGTTCGCTAATCATGGGAATCACTCTAGGACCCCGAGTGTTGATGACCGACACGTAAACGCACGCCAGAATCGGCCAAAACTGGTAGTGTTGATGACCGACATGTAAACGCACCCCGTGGTTCGCTAATCATGGGAATCACTCTAGGACCCCAAAACAGTGAGTAATAGTCCAGGAGACGGGCTAGAATCGGCCAAAACTGTGAGTATTGATGACCGGTATGTAAACGCACCTCGCGGTTTGTTAACCGTGGAAATCACTCTCGGACCCCAAAACAGTGAGTGTCCATGAAACGGGCCAGAATCGGACAAAACTATGAGTGTTGATGATCGACACGCAAAATCACCGCGGGGATTGTCAATCCTGGAAATTGCTCCGGGACGCCAAAACGGTGAGTAATAGTGCACGAAACGGACCGGAATTGACCAAATTGTGAGTGTCGATGACCGACAGATAAACGCACCCCGGAGTTCATCAATCATGGAGATCATTCCGGGACCCCCAAAACAAAGTAATAGTGCAAGAAAACGGGCCAAAATCGGCCCAAATTGTGCTTGTTGATGATCGACACGTAAGCGCACCATGGGGTTCAACAACCATGTAAATCACTTTGGGGCCCCAAATGGTGAGTAATAGTCCATGAAACGGACCAGAATCGGCAAAAACTATGAGTGTTGATGACCGACACGTAAACGCACCTCGTGGTTTGTTAACCGTGGAAATCACTCCCTGACCCCAAAACAGTGAGTGTCCACAAAACGGGCCAGAATCGGCAAAACTGCGAGTGTTGATGACCGACACGTAAACGCACCCTGGTGTTCGTCAATCATGGAAATCACACCGGGACCCAAAACAGAGTAATAGTCCAAGAAACGGGCCAGAATCGGCCAAAACTGTGAGTGTTGATGACCGACACGTAAACGCACCCCGCGGTTCATTAACCATGGAAATCACTCCGGGGCCCCAAAACAGTGAGTAATAGTCCATGAAACGGGCCAGAATCAGCCAAAACTGTGAGTGTTGATGACCGACACGTAAGCGCGCCTTGGGGTTCAACAACTATGGATATCATTTTGGGACCCCAAAACGGTGAGTAATAGTTCACGAAACGCGTTAGAATTGGCCAAAACTGTGAGTGTTGATGACCGACACGCAAACGCACCCCGAGGTTCGTAAATCGTGGAAATCACTTCGGGACCCCCAAAATTAAGTAATAGTCCAAGAAACGGGCCAGAATCGGCCCAAACTGCGATTGTTGATGACCTACACTTCAGGGCACCTTGGGGTTCAACAGCCATGGAAATCGCTTTCGGGCCCCAAAACGGTAAGTAATGGTCCACGAAACGGGTCTGAGTCGACAAAAACCGCGAGTGTTGATAAACACATGTAAGCGCACCCGGGGGTTCGTTAATCATGGAAATCACTCCGGGGCCCCAAAACAGTGAGTAATAGTCCATGAAACGGGCCAGAATCGGCCAAAACTGGTAGTGTTGATGACCGACATGTAAACGCACCCCGCGGTTCGCTAATCATGGGAATCACTCTAGGACCCCAAAACAGTGAGTAATAGTCCCTGAAACGGGCTAGAATCGGCCAAAACCGTGAGTGTTGATGACCGACACGTAAAAGCACCTTGGGGTTCAACTACTATGGAAATCGCTTCGGGACCCCTAAATGGTGAGTAATAGTCCACGAACCGCGTCAGAATTGGCTAAAACAATGAGTGTTGATGATCGACACGCAAAAGCACCGCGGGGATTGTCAATCCTGGAAATTGCTCCGGGACGCCAAAACGGTGAGTAATAGTGCACGAAACGGACCGGAATTGACCAAATTGTGAGTGTCGATGACCGACAGATAAACGCACCCCGGAGTTCATCAATCATGGAGATCATTCCGGGACCCCCAAAACAAAGTAATAGTGCAAGAAAACGGGCCAAAATCGGCCCAAATTGTGCTTGTTGATGATCGACACGTAAGCGCACCATGGGGTTCAACAACCATGTAAATCACTTTGGGGCCCCAAATGGTGAGTAATAGTCCATGAAACG
>LR880970.1:177596-190478 GCA_904067115.1 Aegilops sharonensis | reverse complement strand
TGGAAATCACTCCGGGACCCCAAAACAGAGAGTAATAGTCCATGAAACGGGCTAGAATCGACCAAAACTGCGAGTGTTGAGGACCGACACGTAAAAGCACCTTGGGGTTCAACAATATGTAAATCGCTTCGGGACCCCTAAATGGTGAATAATAGTCCACGAATCGCGTCAGAATTGGCCAAAACAGTGAGTGTTGATGACAGACACGCAAACGCACCCCGGGGATTGTCAATCGTGGAAATCGCATTGGGACGCCAAAACAATGTGTAATAGTGCATGAAACGGACAAGAATTGGCGAAATTGTGAGTGTTGATGACCGACACGTAAACGAACCCTGGAGTTCGTCAATCAAGGAGATCACTCCGGCACCCCCAAAACTAAGTAATAGTGCAAGAAACGGGCCAAAATCGGCGCAAACTGCGCTTGTTGATAATCGACACGTAAGCACACCATGGGGTTCAAGAACCATGGAAATCATTCTGGGACCCCAAAACAGTGAGTGTCCATGAAACGGGCCAGAATCGACCAAAACTATGAGTGTTGATGACCGACACCTAAGCGCGCCTTGGGGTTCAACAACTATGGATGTCACTTCGGGACCCCAAAATGGTGAGTAATAGTCCACGAAACGCGTTAGAATTGGCCAAAACAGTGAGTGTTGATGACCAACATGTAAACGCACCACGGGGTTCGTAAATCGTGGAAACCACTGCGGGACCCTCAAAACTAAGTACTAGTCCATGAAACGGGTCAGAATCGGCCCAAACTTCGATTGTTGATGACCTACACTTAAGCGCACCTTGGGGTTCAACAACCATGGAAATCGCTTTGGGGCCCCAAAACGGTGAGTAATGGTCCACGAAACGGGTCATAGTCGACAAAAACCGCGAGTGTTGATAACCGACACTTAAGCGCACCCGGGGGTTCGTTAATCGTGGAAATCACTCCGGGGCCCCAAAAGAGTGAGTAATAGTCCACAAAACGGGCTATAATCGGCCAAATCTGCTAGTGTTGATGACCGACATGTAAACGCACCCCGCGGTTCGTTAACCATGGAAATCACTCCAGGACCCCAAAACAGTGAGTAATAGTCCAGGAGACGGGCTAGAATCGGCCAAATCTGTGAGTATTGATGACCGGTATGTAAACGCACCTCGCGGTTTCTTAACCGTGGAAATCACTCCGGGACCCCAAAACAGTGAGTGTCCACGAAACGGGCCAGAATCGGCCAAAACTGCGAGTGTTGATGACCGACACGTAAACGCACCCTGGGGTTCGTCAATCATGGAAATCACGCCGGGACCCAAAACGGAGTAATAATCCAAGAAATGGGCCAGAATCGGCCAAGACTGCTAGTGTTGATGACCGACATGTAAACGTACCCCGCGGTTCATTAACCATGGAAATCACTCCGGGGCCCCAAAAGAGTGAGTAATAGTCCACAAAACGGGCTATAATCGGCCAAATCTGCTAGTGTTGATGACCGACATGTAAACGTACCCCGCGGTTCATTAACCATGGAAATCACTCCGGGGCCCCAAAAGAGTGAGTAATAGTCCACAAAACGGGCTATAATCGGCCAAATCTGCTAGTGTTGATGACCGACATGTAAACGTACCCCGCGGTTCATTAACCATGGAAATCACTCCGGGGCCCCAAAAGAGTGAGTAATAGTCCACAAAACGGGCTATAATCGGCCAAATCTGCTAGTGTTGATGACCGACATGTAAACGTACCCCGCGGTTCATTAACCATGGAAATCACTCCGGGGCCCCAAAAGAGTGAGTAATAGTCCACAAAACGGGCTATAATCGGCCAAATCTGCTAGTGTTGATGACCGACATGTAAACGTACCCCGCGGTTCATTAACCATGGAAATCACTCCGGGGCCCCAAAAGAGTGAGTAATAGTCCACAAAACGGGCTATAATCGGCCAAATCTGCTAGTGTTGATGACCGACATGTAAACGTACCCCGCGGTTCATTAACCATGGAAATCACTCCGGGGCCCCAAAAGAGTGAGTAATAGTCCACAAAACGGGCTATAATCGGCCAAATCTGCTAGTGTTGATGACCGACATGTAAACGTACCCCGCGGTTCATTAACCATGGAAATCACTCCGGGGCCCCAAAAGAGTGAGTAATAGTCCACAAAACGGGCTATAATCGGCCAAATCTGCTAGTGTTGATGACCGACATGTAAACGTACCCCGCGGTTCATTAACCATGGAAATCACTCCGGGGCCCCAAAAGAGTGAGTAATAGTCCACAAAACGGGCTATAATCGGCCAAATCTGCTAGTGTTGATGACCGACATGTAAACGTACCCCGCGGTTCATTAACCATGGAAATCACTCCGGGGCCCCAAAAGAGTGAGTAATAGTCCACAAAACGGGCTATAATCGGCCAAATCTGCTAGTGTTGATGACCGACATGTAAACGTACCCCGCGGTTCATTAACCATGGAAATCACTCCGGGGCCCCAAAAGAGTGAGTAATAGTCCACAAAACGGGCTATAATCGGCCAAATCTGCTAGTGTTGATGACCGACATGTAAACGTACCCCGCGGTTCATTAACCATGGAAATCACTCCGGGGCCCCAAAAGAGTGAGTAATAGTCCACAAAACGGGCTATAATCGGCCAAATCTGCTAGTGTTGATGACCGACATGTAAACGTACCCCGCGGTTCATTAACCATGGAAATCACTCCGGGGCCCCAAAAGAGTGAGTAATAGTCCACAAAACGGGCTATAATCGGCCAAATCTGCTAGTGTTGATGACCGACATGTAAACGTACCCCGCGGTTCATTAACCATGGAAATCACTCCGGGGCCCCAAAAGAGTGAGTAATAGTCCACAAAACGGGCTATAATCGGCCAAATCTGCTAGTGTTGATGACCGACATGTAAACGTACCCCGCGGTTCATTAACCATGGAAATCACTCCGGGGCCCCAAAAGAGTGAGTAATAGTCCACAAAACGGGCTATAATCGGCCAAATCTGCTAGTGTTGATGACCGACATGTAAACGTACCCCGCGGTTCATTAACCATGGAAATCACTCCGGGGCCCCAAAAGAGTGAGTAATAGTCCACAAAACGGGCTATAATCGGCCAAATCTGCTAGTGTTGATGACCGACATGTAAACGTACCCCGCGGTTCATTAACCATGGAAATCACTCCGGGGCCCCAAAAGAGTGAGTAATAGTCCACAAAACGGGCTATAATCGGCCAAATCTGCTAGTGTTGATGACCGACATGTAAACGTACCCCGCGGTTCATTAACCATGGAAATCACTCCGGGGCCCCAAAAGAGTGAGTAATAGTCCACAAAACGGGCTATAATCGGCCAAATCTGCTAGTGTTGATGACCGACATGTAAACGTACCCCGCGGTTCATTAACCATGGAAATCACTCCGGGGCCCCAAAACAGTGAGTAATAGTCCATGAAACGGGCCAGAATCAGCCAAAACTGTGAGTGTTGATGACCGACACGTAAGCGCGCCTTGGGGTTCAACAACTATGGATATCATTTTGGGACCCCAAAACGGTGAGTAATAGTTCACGAAACGCGTTAGAATTGGCCAAAACTGTGAGTGTTGATGACCGACACGCAAACGCACCCCGAGGTTCGTAAATCGTGGAAATCACTTCGGGACCCCCAAAATTAAGTAATAGTCCAAGAAACGGGCCAAAATCGGCCCAAACTGCGATTGTTGATGACCTACACTTCAGGGCACCTTGGGGTTCAACAGCCATGGAAATCGCTTTCCGGCCCCAAAACGGTAAGTAATGGTCCAGGAAACGGGTCTGAGTCGACAAAAACCGCGAGTGTTGATAAACACATGTAATCGCACCCGGGGGTTCGTTAATAATGGAAATCACTCCGGGACCCCAAAACAGTGAGTAATAGTCCATGAAACGGGCCAGAATCGGCCAAAACTGGTAGTGTTGATGACCGACATGTAAACGCACCCCGCGGTTCGCTAATCTTGGGAATCACTCTAGGACCCCAAAACAGTGAGTAATAGTCCAGGAGACGGGCTAGAATCGGCCAAAACTGTGAGTATTGATGACCGGTATGTAAACGCACCTCGCGGTTTGTTAACCGTGGAAATCACTCTCGGACCCCAAAACAGTGAGTGTCCATGAAACGGGCCAGAATCGGACAAAACTATGAGTGTTGATGACCGACACGTAAGCCCGTCTTGGGGTTCAAAAACTATGGATATAACTTCGGGATACCAAAATGGTGAGTAATAGTCCACGAAACGCGTTAGAATTGGCCAAAATAGTGAGTGTTGATGACCGACACGTAAACGCTCCACGGGGTTCGTAAATCGTGGAAATCGCTCCGGGACCCTCAAAACTAAGTAATAGTCCAAGAAACGGGCCAGAATCACCCCAAACTCCGATTGTTGATGACCTACACTTAAGCGCACCATGGGGTTCAACAACCATTGAAATCACTTTGGGGCCCCAAAACGGTGAGTAATGGTCCACGAAACGGGTCAGAGTCGACAAAAACCACGAGTGTTGATAACCGACACGTAAGCGCACCCGGGGGTTCGTTAATCGTGGAAGTGCACAAAACGGGCCAGAATCGGCCAAGACTGCTAGTGTTGATGACCGACATGTAAACGCACCCGGCGGTTCGTTAATCGTGGAAATCACTCCGGGACCCCAAAACAGAGAGTAATAGTCCATGAAACGGGCTAGAATCGACCAAAACTGCGAGTGTTGAGGACCGACACGTAAAAGCACCTTGGGGTTCAACAATATGTAAATCGCTTCGGGAACCCTAAATGGTGAATAATAGTCCACGAATCGCGTCAGAATTGGCCAAAACAGTGAGTGTTGATGACAGACACGCAAACGCACCCCGGGGATTGTCAATCGTGGAAATCGCATTGGGACGCCAAAACAATGTGTAATAGTGCATGAAACGGACTAGAATTGGCGAAATTGTGAGTGTTGATGACCGACACGTAAACGAACCCTGGAGTTCGTCAATCAAGGAGATCACTCCGGCACCCCCAAAACTAAGTAATAGTGCAAGAAACGGGCCAAAATCGGCGCAAACTGCGCTTGTTGATAATCGACACGTAAGCACACCATGGGGTTCAAGAACCATGGAAATCATTCTGGGACCCCAAAACAGTGAGTGTCCATGAAACGGGCCAGAATCGACCAAAACTATGAGTGTTGATGACTGACACCTAAGCGCGCCTTGGGGTTCAACAACTATGGATGTCACTTCGGGACCCCAAAATGGTGAGTAATAGTCCACGAAACGCGTTAGAATTGGCCAAAACAGTGAGTGTTGATGACCAACATGTAAACGCACCACGGGGTTCGTAAATCGTGGAAACCACTTCGGGACCCTCAAAACTAAGTACTAGTCCATGAAACGGGTCAGAATCGGCCCAAACTTCGATTGTTGATGACCTACACTTAAGCGCACCTTGGGGTTCAACAACCATGGAAATCGCTTTGGGGCCCCAAAACGGTGAGTAATGGTCCACGAAACGGGTCATAGTCGGCAAAAACCGCGAGTGTTGATAACCGACACTTAAGCGCACCCGGGGGTTCGTTAATCGTGGAAATCACTCCGGGGCCCCAAAAGAGTGAGTAATAGTCCACAAAACGGGCTATAATCGGCCAAATCTGCTAGTGTTGATGACCGACATGTAAACGCACCCCGCGGTTCGTTAACCATGGAAATCACTCCAGGACCCCAAAACAGTGAGTAATAGTCCAGGAGACGGGCTAGAATCGGCCAAATCTGTGAGTATTGATGACCGGTATGTAAACGCACCTCGCGGTTTCTTAACCGTGGAAATCACTCCGGGACCCCAAAACAGTGAGTGTCCACGAAACGGGCCAGAATCGGCCAAAACTGCGAGTGTTGATGACCGACACGTAAATGCACCCTGGTGTTCGTCAATCATGGAAATCACGCCGGGACCCAAAACGGAGTAATAATCCAAGAAATGGGCCAGAATCGGCCAAATCTGCTAGTGTTAATGACCGACACGTAAACGCACCCCGCGGTTCGCTAATCATGGGAATCACTCTAGGACCCCAAAACAGTGAGTAATAGTCCAGGAGACGGGCTAGAATCGGCCAAATCTGTGAGTATTGATGACCGGTATGTAAACGCACCTCGCGGTTTCTTAACCGTGGAAATCACTCCGGGACCCCAAAACAGTGAGTAATAGTCCAGGAGACGGGCTAGAATCGGCCAAATCTGTGAGTATTGATGACCGGTATGTAAACGCACCTCGCGGTTTCTTAACCGTGGAAATCACTCCGGGACCCCAAAACAGTGAGTAATAGTCCAGGAGACGGGCTAGAATCGGCCAAATCTGTGAGTATTGATGACCGGTATGTAAACGCACCTCGCGGTTTCTTAACCGTGGAAATCACTCCGGGACCCCAAAACAGTGAGTAATAGTCCAGGAGACGGGCTAGAATCGGCCAAATCTGTGAGTATTGATGACCGGTATGTAAACGCACCTCGCGGTTTCTTAACCGTGGAAATCACTCCGGGACCCCAAAACAGTGAGTAATAGTCCAGGAGACGGGCTAGAATCGGCCAAATCTGTGAGTATTGATGACCGGTATGTAAACGCACCTCGCGGTTTCTTAACCGTGGAAATCACTCCGGGACCCCAAAACAGTGAGTAATAGTCCAGGAGACGGGCTAGAATCGGCCAAATCTGTGAGTATTGATGACCGGTATGTAAACGCACCTCGCGGTTTCTTAACCGTGGAAATCACTCCGGGACCCCAAAACAGTGAGTAATAGTCCAGGAGACGGGCTAGAATCGGCCAAATCTGTGAGTATTGATGACCGGTATGTAAACGCACCTCGCGGTTTCTTAACCGTGGAAATCACTCCGGGACCCCAAAACAGTGAGTAATAGTCCAGGAGACGGGCTAGAATCGGCCAAATCTGTGAGTATTGATGACCGGTATGTAAACGCACCTCGCGGTTTCTTAACCGTGGAAATCACTCCGGGACCCCAAAACAGTGAGTAATAGTCCAGGAGACGGGCTAGAATCGGCCAAATCTGTGAGTATTGATGACCGGTATGTAAACGCACCTCGCGGTTTCTTAACCGTGGAAATCACTCCGGGACCCCAAAACAGTGAGTAATAGTCCAGGAGACGGGCTAGAATCGGCCAAATCTGTGAGTATTGATGACCGGTATGTAAACGCACCTCGCGGTTTCTTAACCGTGGAAATCACTCCGGGACCCCAAAACAGTGAGTAATAGTCCAGGAGACGGGCTAGAATCGGCCAAATCTGTGAGTATTGATGACCGGTATGTAAACGCACCTCGCGGTTTCTTAACCGTGGAAATCACTCCGGGACCCCAAAACAGTGAGTAATAGTCCAGGAGACGGGCTAGAATCGGCCAAATCTGTGAGTATTGATGACCGGTATGTAAACGCACCTCGCGGTTTCTTAACCGTGGAAATCACTCCGGGACCCCAAAACAGTGAGTAATAGTCCAGGAGACGGGCTAGAATCGGCCAAATCTGTGAGTATTGATGACCGGTATGTAAACGCACCTCGCGGTTTCTTAACCGTGGAAATCACTCCGGGACCCCAAAACAGTGAGTAATAGTCCAGGAGACGGGCTAGAATCGGCCAAATCTGTGAGTATTGATGACCGGTATGTAAACGCACCTCGCGGTTTCTTAACCGTGGAAATCACTCCGGGACCCCAAAACAGTGAGTAATAGTCCAGGAGACGGGCTAGAATCGGCCAAATCTGTGAGTATTGATGACCGGTATGTAAACGCACCTCGCGGTTTCTTAACCGTGGAAATCACTCCGGGACCCCAAAACAGTGAGTGTCCACGAAACGGGCCAGAATCGGCCAAAACTGCGAGTGTTGATGACCGACACGTAAATGCACCCTGGTGTTCGTCAATCATGGAAATCACGCCGGGACCCAAAACGGAGTAATAATCCAAGAAATGGGCCAGAATCGGCCAAATCTGCTAGTGTTAATGACCGACACGTAAACGCACCCCGCGGTTCATTAACCATGGAAATCACTCCGGGGCCCCAAAACAGTGAGTAATAGTCCATGAAACGGGCCAGAATCAGCCAAAACTGTGAGTGTTGATGACCGACACGTAAGCGCGCCTTGGGGTTCAACAACTATGAATATCATTTTGGGACCCCAAAACGGTGAGTAATAGTTCACGAAACGCGTTAGAATTGGCCAAAACTGTGAGTGTTGATGACCGACACGCAAACGCACCCCGAGGTTCGTAAATCGTGGAAATCACTTCGGGACCCCCAAAATTAAGTAATAGTCCAAGATACGGGCCAGAATCGGCCCAAACTGCGATTGTTGATGACCTACACTTCAGGGCACCTTGGGGTTCAACAGCCATGGAAATCGCTTTCGGGCCCCAAAACGGTAAGTAATGGTCCACGAAACGGGTCTGAGTCGACAAAAACCGCGAGTGTTGATAAACACATGTAAGCGCACCCGGGGGTTCGTTAATCATGGAAATCACTCCGGGGCCCCAAAACAGTGAGTAATAGTCCATGAAACGGGCCAGAATCGGCCAAAACTGGTAGTGTTGATGACCGACATGTAAACGCACCCCGCGGTTCGCTAATCATGGGAATCACTCTAGGACCCCAAAACAGTGAGTAATAGTCCATGAAACGGGCTAGAATCGGCCAAAACCGTGAGTGTTGATGACCGACACGTAAAAGCACCTTGGGGTTCAACTACTATGGAAATCGCTTCGGGACCCCTAAATGGTGAGTAATAGTCCACGAACCGCGTCAGAATTGGCTAAAACAATGAGTGTTGATGATCGACACGCAAAAGCACCGCGGGGATTGTCAATCCTGGAAATTGCTCCGGGACGCCAAAACGGTGAGTAATAGTGCACGAAACGGACCGGAATTGACCAAATTGTGAGTGTCGATGACCGACAGATAAACGCACCCCGGAGTTCATCAATCATGGAGATCATTCCGGGACCCCCAAAACAAAGTAATAGTGCAAGAAAACGGGCCAAAATCGGCCCAAATTGTGCTTGTTGATGATCGACACGTAAGCGCACCATGGGGTTCAACAACCATGTAAATCACTTTGGGGCCCCAAATGGTGAGTAATAGTCCATGAAACGGACCAGAATCGGCAAAAACTATGAGTGTTGATGACCGACACGTAAACGCACCTCGTGGTTTGTTAACCGTGGAAATCACTCCCTGACCCCAAAACAGTGAGTGTCCACAAAACGGGCCAGAATCGGCAAAACTGCGAGTGTTGATGACCGACACGTAAACGCACCCTGGTGTTCGTCAATCATGGAAATCACACCGGGACCCAAAACAGAGTAATAGTCCAAGAAACGGGCCAGAATCGGCCAAAACTGTGAGTGTTGATGACCGACACGTAAACGCACCCCGCGGTTCATTAACCATGGAAATCACTCCGGGGCCCCAAAACAGTGAGTAATAGTCCATGAAACGGGCCAGAATCGGCCAAAACTGGTAGTGTTGATGACCGACATGTAAACGCACCCCGCGGTTCGCTAATCATGGGAATCACTCTAGGACCCCAAAACAGTGAGTAATAGTCCAGGAGACGGGCTAGAATCAGCCAAAACTGTGAGTATTGATGACCGGTATGTAAACGCACCTCGCGGTTTGTTAACCGTGGAAATCACTCTCGGACCCCAAAACAGTGAGTGTCCATGAAACGGGCCAGAATCGGACAAAACTATGAGTGTTGATGACCGACACGTAAGCCCGCCTTGGGGTTCAAAAACTATGGATATAACTTCGGGATACCAAAATGGTGAGTAATAGTCCACGAAACGCGTTAGAATTGGCCAAAATAGTGAGTGTTGATGACCGACACGTAAACGCTCCACGGGGTTCGTAAATCGTGGAAATCGCTCCGGGACCCTCAAAACTAAGTAATAGTCCAAGAAACGGGCCAGAATCGCCCCAAACTCCGATTGTTGATNCCGACACGTAAACGCTCCACGGGGTTCGTAAATCGTGGAAATCGCTCCGGGACCCTCAAAACTAAGTAATAGTCCAAGAAACGGGCCAGAATCGCCCCAAACTCCGATTGTTGATGACCTACACTTAAGCGCACCATGGGGTTCAACAACCATGGAAATCACTTTGGGGCCCCAAAACGGTGAGTAATGGTCCACGAAACGGGTCAGAGTCGACAAAAACCAGAGTGTTGATAACCGACACGTAAGCGCACCCGGGGGTTCGTTAATCGTGGAAGTGCACAAAACGGGCCAGAATCGGCCAAGACTGCTAGTGTTGATGACCGACATGTAAGCGCACCCCGCGGTTCGTTAATCGTGGAAATCACTCCGGGACCCCAAAACAGAGAGTAATAGTCCATGAAACGGGCTAGAATCGACCAAAACTGCGAGTGTTGAGGACCGACACGTAAAAGCACCTTGGGGTTCAACAATATGTAAATCGCTTCGGGACCCCTAAATGGTGAATAATAGTCCACAAATCGCGTCAGAATTGGCCAAAACAGTGAGTGTTGATGACAGACACGCAAATGCACCCCGGGGATTGTCAATCGTGGAAATCGCATTGGGACGCCAAAACAATGTGTAATAGTGCATGAAACGGACAAGAATTGGCGAAATTGTGAGTGTTGATGACCGACACATAAACGAACCCTGGAGTTCGTCAATCAAGGAGATCACTCCGGCACCCCCAAAACTAAGTAATAGTGCAAGAAACGGGCCAAAATCGGCGCAAACTGCGCTTGTTGATAATCGACACGTAAGCACACCATGGGGTTCAAGAACCATAGAAATCATTCTGGGACCCCAAAACAGTGAGTGTCCATGAAACGGGCCAGAATCGACCAAAACTATGAGTGTTGATGACCGACACCTAAGCGCGCCTTGGGGTTCAACAACTATGGATATCACTTCGGGACCCCAAAATGGTGAGTAATAGTCCATGAAACGCGTTAGAATTGACCAAAACAGTGAGTGTTGATGACCAACATGTAAACGCACCACGGGGTTCGTAAATCGTGGAAACCACTGCGGGACCCTCAGAACTAAGTACTAGTCCATGAAACGGGTCAGAATCGGCCCAAACTTCGATTGTTGATGACCTACACTTAAGCGCACCTTGGGGTTCAACAACCATGGAAATCGCTTTGGGGCCCCAAAACGGTGAGTAATGGTCCACGAAACGGGTCATAGTCGACAAAAACCGCGAGTGTTGATAACCGACACGTAAGCGCACCCGGGGGTTCGTTAATCGTGGAAATCACTCCGGGGCCCCAAAAGAGTGAGTAATAGTCCACAAAACGGGCTATAATCGGCCAAATCTGCTAGTGTTGATGACCGACATGTAAACGCACCCCGCGGTTCGTTAATCATGGAAATCACTCCAGGACCCCAAAACAGTGAGTAATAGTCCAGGAGACGGGCTAGAATCGGCCAAAACTGTGAGTATTGATGACCGGTATGTAAACGCACCTCGCGGTTTCTTAACCGTGGAAATCACTCCGGGACCCCAAAACAGTGAGTGTCCACGAAACGGGCCAGAATCGGCCAAAACTGCGAGTGTTGATGACCGACACGTAAACGCACCCTGGTGTTCGTCAATCATGGAAATCACGCCGGGACCCAAAACGGAGTAATAATCCAAGAAACGGGCCAGAATCGGCCAAATCTGCTAGTGTTAATGACCGACACGTAAACGCACCCCGCGGTTCATTAACCATGGAAATCACTCCGGGGCCCCAAAACAGTGAGTAATAGTCCATGAAACGGGCCAGAATCAGCCAAAACTGTGAGTGTTGATGACCGACACGTAAGCGCGCCTTGGGGTTCAACAACTATGGATATCATTTTGGGACCCCAAAACGGTGAGTAATAGTTCACGAAACGCGTTAGAATTGGCCAAAACTGTGAGTGTTGATGACCGACACGCAAACGCACCCCGAGGTTCGTAAATCGTGGAAATCACTTCGGGACCCCCAAAATTAAGTAATAGTCCAAGAAACGGGCCAGAATCGGCCCAAACTGCGATTGTTGATGACCTACACTTCAGGGCACCTTGGGGTTCAACAGCCATGGAAATCGCTTTCGGGCCCCAAAACGGTAAGTAATGGTCCACGAAACGGGTCTGAGTCGACAAAAACCGCGAGTGTTGATAAACACATGTAAGCGCACCCGGGGGTTCGTTAATCATGGAAATCACTCCGGGGCCCCAAAACAGTGAGTAATAGTCCATGAAACGGGCCAGAATCGGCCAAAACTGGTAGTGTTGATGACCGACATGTAAACGCACCCCGCGGTTCGCTAATCATGGGAATCACTCTAGGACCCCAAAACAGTGAGTAATAGTCCCTGAAACGGGCTAGAATCGGCCAAAACCGTGAGTGTTGATGACCGACACGTAAAAGCACCTTGGGGTTCAACTACTATGGAAATCGCTTCGGGACCCCTAAATGGTGAGTAATAGTCCACGAACCGCGTCAGAATTGGCTAAAACAATGAGTGTTGATGATCGACACGCAAAAGCACCGCGGGGATTGTCAATCCTGGAAATTGCTCCGGGACGCCAAAACGGTGAGTAATAGTGCACGAAACGGACCGGAATTGACCAAATTGTGAGTGTCGATGACCGACAGATAAACGCACCCCGGAGTTCATCAATCATGGAGATCATTCCGGGACCCCCAAAACAAAGTAATAGTGCAAGAAAACGGGCCAAAATCGGCCCAAATTGTGCTTGTTGATGATCGACACGTAAGCGCACCATGGGGTTCAACAACCATGTAAATCACTTTGGGGCCCCAAATGGTGAGTAATAGTCCATGAAACG
>LR880970.1:154368-172904 GCA_904067115.1 Aegilops sharonensis | reverse complement strand
CGTCAGAATTGGCTAAAACAATGAGTGTTGATGATCGACACGCAAAAGCACCGCGGGGATTGTCAATCCTGGAAATTGCTCCGGGACGCCAAAACGGTGAGTAATAGTGCACGAAACGGACCGGAATTGACCAAATTGTGAGTGTCGATGACCGACAGATAAACGCACCCCGGAGTTCATCAATCATGGAGATCATTCCGGGACCCCCAAAACAAAGTAATAGTGCAAGAAAACGGGCCAAAATCGGCCCAAATTGTGCTTGTTGATGATCGACACGTAAGCGCACCATGGGGTTCAACAACCATGTAAATCACTTTGGGGCCCCAAATGGTGAGTAATAGTCCATGAAACGGACCGGAATCGGCAAAAACTATGAGTGTTGATGACCGACACGTAAACGCACCCTGGTGTTCGTCAATCATGGAAATCACACCGGGACCCAAAACAGAGTAATAGTCCAAGAAACGGGCCAGAATCGGCCAATACTGTGAGTGTTGATGACCGACACGTAAACGCACCCCGCGGTTCATTAACCATGGAAATCACTCCGGGGCCCCAAAACAGTGAGTAATAGTCCATGAAACGGGCCAGAATCAGCCAAAACTGTGAGTGTTGATGACCGACACGTAAGCGCGCCTTGGGGTTCAACAACTATGGATATCATTTTGGGACCCCAAAACGGTGAGTAATAGTTCACGAAACGCGTTAGAATTGGCCAAAACTGTGAGTGTTGATGACCGACACGTAAAAGCACCTTGGGGTTCAACTACTATGGAAATCGCTTCGGGACCCCTAAATGGTGAGTAATAGTCCACGAACCGCGTCAGAATTGGCTAAAACAATGAGTGTTGATGATCGACACGCAAAAGCACCGCGGGGATTGTCAATCCTGGAAATTGCTCCGGGACGCCAAAACGGTGAGTAATAGTGCACGAAACGGGCCAGAATTGACCAAATTGAGAGTGTCGATGAGCGACAGGTTAGCGCACGCCGGTGTTCGTCTATCATGGAGATCATTCCGGGACCCCCAAACCAAAGTAATAGTGCAAGAAAACGGGCCAAAATCGGCCCAAATTGTGCTTGTTGATGATCGACACGTAAGCGCACCATGGGGTTCAACAACCATGGAAATCGCTTTGGGGCCCCAAAACAGTGAGTGTCCACAAAACGGGCCAGAATCGGCAAAACTGCGAGTGTTGATGACCGACACGTAAAAGCACCTTGGGGTTCAACTACTATGGAAATCGCTTCGGGACCCCTAAATGGTGAGTAATAGTCCACGAACCGCGTCAGAATTGGCTAAAACAATGAGTGTTGATGATCGACACGCAAAAGCACCGCGGGGATTGTCAATCCTGGAAATTGCTCCGGGACGCCAAAACGGTGAGTAATAGTGCACGAAACGGGCCAGAATTGACCAAATTGAGAGTGTCGATGAGCGACAGGTTAGCGCACGCCGGTGTTCGTCTATCATGGAGATCATTCCGGGACCCCCAAACCAAAGTAATAGTGCAAGAAAACGGGCCAAAATCGGCCCAAATTGTGCTTGTTGATGATCGACACGTAAGCGCACCATGGGGTTCAACAACCATGGAAATCGCTTTGGGGCCCCAAAACAGTGAGTGTCCACAAAACGGGCCAGAATCGGCAAAACTGCGAGTGTTGATGACCGACACGTAAACGCACCCTGGTGTTCGTCAATCATGGAAATCACACCGGGACCCAAAACAGAGTAATAGTCCAAGAAACGGGCCAGAATCGGCCAAAACTGTGAGTGTTGATGACCGACACGTAAACGCACCCCGCGGTTCATTAACCATGGAAATCACTCCGGGGCCCCAAAACAGTGAGTAATAGTCCATGAAACGGGCCAGAATCAGCCAAAACTGTGAGTGTTGATGACCGACACGTAAGCGCGCCTTGGAGTTCAACAACTATGGATATCATTTTGGGACCCCAAAACGGTGAGTAATAGTTCACGAAACGCGTTAGAATTGGCCAAAACTGTGAGTGTTGATGACCGACACGCAAACGCACCCCGAGGTTCGTAAATCGTGGAAATCACTTCGGGACCCCCAAAATTAAGTAATAGTCCAAGAAACAGGCCAGAATCGGCCCAAACTGCGATTGTTGATGACCTACACTTCAGGGCACCTTGGGGTTCAACAGCCATGGAAATCGCTTTCGGGCCCCAAAACAGTAAGTTATGGTCCACGAAACGGGTCTGAGTCGACAAAAACCGCGAGTGTTGATAAACACATGTAAGCGCACCCGGGGGTTCGTTAATCATGGAAATCACTCCGGGGCCCCAAAACAGTGAGTAATAGTCCATGAAACGGGCCAGAATCGGCCAAAACTGGTAGTGTTGATGACCGACATGTAAACGCACCCCGCGGTTCGCTAATCATGGGAATCACTCTAGGACCCCAAAACAGTGAGTAATAGTCCCTGAAACGGGCTAGAATCGGCCAAAACCGTGAGTGTTGATGACCGACACGTAAAAGCACCTTGGGGTTCAACTACTATGGAAATCGCTTCGGGACCCCTAAATGGTGAGTAATAGTCCATGAAACGGGCCAGAATCGGCCAAAACTGTGAGGGTTGATGACCGACACGTAAACGCACCCCGCAGTTCATTAACCATGGAAATCACTCCGGGGCCCCTAAACAGTGAGTAATAGTCCCTGAAACGGGCTAGAATCGGCCAAAACCGTGAGTGTTGATGACCGACACGCAAACGCACCCCGAGGTTCGTAAATCGTGGAAATCACTTCGGGACCCCCAAAATTAAGTAATAGTCCAAGAAACAGGCCAGAATCGGACGTAACTGCGATTGTTGATGACCTACACTTCAGGGCACCTTGGGGTTCAACAGCCATGGAAATCGCTTTCGGGCCCCAAAACAGTAAGTTATGGTCCACGAAACGGGTCTGAGTCGACAAAAACCGCGAGTGTTGATAAACACATGTAAGCGCACCCGGGGGTTCGTTAATCATGGAAATCACTCCGGGGCCCCTAAACAGTGAGTAATAGTCCCTGAAACGGGCTAGAATCGGCCAAAACCGTGAGTGTTGATGACCGACACGCAAACGCACCCCGAGGTTCGTAAATCGTGGAAATCACTTCGGGACCCCCAAAATTAAGTAATAGTCCAAGAAACAGGCCAGAATCGGACGTAACTGCGATTGTTGATGACCTACACTTCAGGGCACCTTGGGGTTCAACAGCCATGGAAATCGCTTTCGGGCCCCAAAACAGTAAGTTATGGTCCACGAAACGGGTCTGAGTCGACAAAAACCGCGAGTGTTGATAAACACATGTAAGCGCACCCGGGGGTTCGTTAATCATGGAAATCACTCCGGGGCCCCTAAACAGTGAGTAATAGTCCATGAAACGGGCCAGAATCGGCCAAAACTGTGAGGGTTGATGACCGACACGTAAACGCACCTCGTGGTTTGTTAACCGTGGAAATCACTCCCTGACCCCAAAACAGTGAGTGTCCACAAAACGGGCCAGAATCGGCAAAACTGCGAGTGTTGATGACCGACACGTAAACGCACCCTGGTGTTCGTCAATCATGGAAATCACACCGGGACCCAAAACAGAGTAATAGTCCAAGAAACGGGCCAGAATCGGCCAAAACTGTGAGTGTTGATGACCGACACGTAAACGCACCCCGCGGTTCATTAACCATGGAAATCACTCCGGGGCCCCAAAACAGTGAGTAATAGTCCATGAAACGGGCCAGAATCAGCCAAAACTGTGAGTGTTGATGACCGACATGTAAGCGCGCCTTGGGGTTCAACAACTATGGATATCATTTTGGGACCCCAAAACGGTGAGTAATAGTTCACGAAACGCGTTAGAATTGGCCAAAACTGTGAGTGTTGATGACCGACACGCAAACGCACCCCGAGGTTCGTAAATCGTGGAAATCACTTCGGGACCCCCAAAATTAAGTAATAGTCCAAGAAACGGGCCAGAATCGGCCCAAACTGCGATTGTTGATGACCTACACTTCAGGGCACCTTNATGACCGACACGTAAACGCACCCCGCGGTTCATTAACCATGGAAATCACTCCGGGGCCCCAAAACAGTGAGTAATAGTCCATGAAACGGGCCAGAATCAGCCAAAACTGTGAGTGTTGATGACCGACACGTAAGCGCGCCTTGGGGTTCAACAACTATGGATATCATTTTGGGACCCCAAAACGGTGAGTAATAGTTCACGAAACGCGTTAGAATTGGCCAAAACTGTGAGTGTTGATGACCGACACGCAAACGCACCCCGAGGTTCGTAAATCGTGGAAATCACTTCGGGACCCCCAAAATTAAGTAATAGTCCAAGAAACGGGCCAGAATCGGCCCAAACTGCGATTGTTGATGACCTACACTTCAGGGCACCTTGGGGTTCAACAGCCATGGAAATCGCTTTCGGGCCCCAAAACGGTAAGTAATGGTCCACGAAACGGGTCTGAGTCGACAAAAACCGCGAGTGTTGATAAACACATGTAAGCGCACCCGGGGGTTCGTTAATCATGGAAATCACTCCGGGGCCCCAAAACAGTGAGCAATAGTCCATGAAACGGGCCAGAATCGGCCAAAACTGGTAGTGTTGATGACCGACATGTAAACGCACCCCGCGGTTCGCTAATCATGGGAATCACTCTAGGACCCCAAAACAGTGAGTAATAGTCCCTGAAATGGGCTAGAATCGGCCAAAACCGTGAGTGTTGATGACCGACACGTAAAAGCACCTTGGGGTTCAACTACTATGGAAATCGCTTCGGGACCCCTAAATGGTGAGTAATAGTCCACGAACCGCGTCAGAATTGGCTAAAACAATGAGTGTTGATGATCGACACGCAAAAGCACCGCGGGGATTGTCAATCCTGGAAATTGCTCCGGGACGCCAAAACGGTGAGTAATAGTGCACGAAACGGACCGGAATTGACCAAATTGTGAGTGTCGATGACCGACAGATAAACGCACCCCGGAGTTCATCAATCATGGAGATCATTCCGGGACCCCCAAAACAAAGTAATAGTGCAAGAAAACGGGCCAAAATCGGCCCAAATTGTGCTTGTTGATGATCGACACGTAAGCGCACCATGGGGTTCAACAACCATGTAAATCACTTTGGGGCCCCAAATGGTGAGTAATAGTCCATGAAACGGACCAGAATCGGCAAAAACTATGAGTGTTGATGACCGACACGTAAACGCACCTCGTGGTTTGTTAACCGTGGAAATCACTCCCTGACCCCAAAACAGTGAGTGTCCACAAAACGGGCCAGAATCGGCAAAACTGCGAGTGTTGATGACCGACACGTAAACGCACCCTGGTGTTCGTCAATCATGGAAATCACACCGGGACCCAAAACAGAGTAATAGTCCAAGAAACGGGCCAGAATCGGCCAAAACTGTGAGTGTTGATGACCGACACGTAAACGCACCCCGCGGTTCATTAACCATGGAAATCACTCCGGGGCCCCAAAACAGTGAGTAATAGTCCATGAAACGGGCCAGAATCAGCCAAAACTGTGAGTGTTGATGACCGACACGTAAGCGCGCCTTGGGGTTCAACAACTATGGATATCATTTTGGGACCCCAAAACGGTGAGTAATAGTTCACGAAACGCGTTAGAATTGGCCAAAACTGTGAGTGTTGATGACCGACACGCAAACGCACCCCGAGGTTCGTAAATCGTGGAAATCACTTCGGGACCCCCAAAATTAAGTAATAGTCCAAGAAACGGGCCAGAATCGGCCCAAACTGCGATTGTTGATGACCTACACTTCAGGGCACCTTGGGGTTCAACAGCCATGGAAATCGCTTTCGGGCCCCAAAACGGTAAGTAATGGTCCACGAAACGGGTCTGAGTCGACAAAAACCGCGAGTGTTGATAAACACATGTAAGCGCACCCGGGGGTTCGTTAATCATGGAAATCACTCCGGGGCCCCAAAACAGTGAGTAATAGTCCATGAAACGGGCCAGAATCGGCCAAAACTGGTAGTGTTGATGACCGACATGTAAACGCACCCCGCGGTTCGCTAATCATGGGAATCACTCTAGGACCCCAAAACAGTGAGTAATAGTCCCTGAAACGGGCTAGAATCGGCCAAAACCGTGAGTGTTGATGACCCACACGTAAAAGCACCTTGGGGTTCAACTACTATGGAAATTGCTCCGGGACCCCTAAATGGTGAGTAATAGTCCACGAACCGTGTCAGAATTGGCTAAAACAGTGAGTGTTGATGATCGACACGCAAAAGCACCGTGGGAATTGTCAATCCTGGAAATTGCTCCGGGACGCCAAAACGGTGAGTAATAGTGCACGACACGGACCGGAATTGACCAAAATTGTGAGTGTCGATGACCGACAGATAAACGCACCCCGGAGTTCATCAATCATGGAGATCATTCCGGGACATCCAAAACAAAGTAATAGTGCAAGAAAACGGGCCAAAATCGGCCCAAATTGTGCTTGTTGATGATCGACACGTAAGCGCACCATGGGGTTCAACAACCATGTAAATCACTTTGGGGCCCCAAAATGGTGAGTAACAGTCCATGAAACGGACCAGAATCGGCAAAAAATATGAGTATTGATGACCGACACGTAAACGCACCTCGTGGTTTGTTAACCGTGGAAATCACTCCCTGACCCCAAAACAGTGAGTGTCCACAAAACGGGCCAGAATCGGCAAAACTGCGAGTGTTGATGACCGACACGTAAACGCACCCTGGTGTTCGTCAATCATGGAAATCACACCGGGACCCAAAACAGAGTAATAGTCCAAGAAACGGGCCAGAATCGGCCAAAACTGTGAGTGTTGATGACCGACACGTAAACGCACCCCGCGGTTCATTAACCATGGAAATCACTCCGGGGCCCCAAAACAGTGAGTAATAGTCCATGAAACGGGCCAGAATCAGCCAAAACTGTGAGTGTTGATGACCGACACGTAAGCGCGCCTTGGGGTTCAACAACTATGGATATCATTTTGGGACCCCAAAACGGTGAGTAATAGTTCACGAAACGCGTTAGAATTGGCCAAAACTGTGAGTGTTGATGACCGACACGCAAACGCACCCCGAGGTTCGTAAATCGTGGAAATCACTTCGGGACCCCCAAAATTAAGTAATAGTCCAAGAAACGGGCCAGAATCGGCCCAAACTGCGATTGTTGATGACCTACACTTCAGGGCACCTTGGGGTTCAACAGCCATGGAAATCGCTTTCGGGCCCCAAAACGGTAAGTAATGGTCCACGAAACGGGTCTGAGTCGACAAAAACCGCGAGTGTTGATAAACACATGTAAGCGCACCCGGGGGTTCGTTAATCATGGAAATCACTCCGGGGCCCCAAAACAGTGAGTAATAGTCCATGAAACGGGCCAGAATCGGCCAAAACTGGTAGTGTTGATGACCGACATGTAAACGCACCCCGCGGTTCGCTAATCATGGGAATCACTCTAGGACCCCAAAACAGTGAGTAATAGTCCCTGAAACGGGCTAGAATCGGCCAAAACCGTGAGTGTTGATGACCGACACGTAAAAGCACCTTGGGGTTCAACTACTATGGAAATCGCTTCGGGACCCCTAAATGGTGAGTAATAGTCCACGAACCGCGTCAGAATTGGCTAAAACAATGAGTGTTGATGATCGACACGCAAAAGCACCGCGGGGATTGTCAATCCTGGAAATTGCTCCGGGACGCCAAAACGGTGAGTAATAGTGCACGAAACGGACCGGAATTGACCAAATTGTGAGTGTCGATGACCGACAGATAAACGCACCCCGGAGTTCATCAATCATGGAGATCATTCCGGGACCCCCAAAACAAAGTAATAGTGCAAGAAAACGGGCCAAAATCGGCCCAAATTGTGCTTGTTGATGATCGACACGTAAGCGCACCATGGGGTTCAACAACCATGTAAATCACTTTGGGGCCCCAAATGGTGAGTAATAGTCCATGAAACGGACCAGAATCGGCAAAAACTATGAGTGTTGATGACCGACACGTAAACGCACCTCGTGGTTTGTTAACCGTGGAAATCACTCCCTGACCCCAAAACAGTGAGTGTCCACAAAACGGGCCAGAATCGGCAAAACTGCGAGTGTTGATGACCGACACGTAAACGCACCCTGGTGTTCGTCAATCATGGAAATCACACCGGGACCCAAAACAGAGTAATAGTCCAAGAAACGGGCCAGAATCGGCCAAAACTGTGAGTGTTGATGACCGACACGTAAACGCACCCCGCAGTTCATTAACCATGGAAATCACTCCGGGGCCCCAAAACAGTGAGTAATAGTCCATGAAACGGGCCAGAATCAGCCAAAATTGAGAGTGTTGATGACCGGCACGTAAGCGCGCCTTGGGGTTCAACAACTATGGATATCATTTCGGGACCCCAAAACGGTGAGTAATAGTCCACGAAACGCTTTAGAATTGGCCAAAACTGTGAGTGTTGATGAACGACATGTAAATGCACCCCGGGGTTCGTAAATCGTGGAAATCAATTCGGGACCCCCAAAACTAAGTACTAGTCCAAGAAACGGGCCAGAATCGGCCCAAACTGCGATTGTTGATGACCTACACTTCAGCGCACCTTGGGGTTCAACAACCATGGAAATCGCTTTGGGGCCCCAAAACGGTGAGTAATGGTCCACGAAACGGGTCAGAGTCGACAAAACCGCGAGTGTTGATAACCACATGTAAGTGCACCCGGGGGGACCGTTAATCATGGAAATCACTCCGGGGCCCCAAAACAGTGAGTAATAGTCCATGAAACGGGCCAGAATCAGCCAAAACTGTGAGTGTTGATGACCGACACGTAAGCGCGCCTTGGGGTTTAACAACTATGGATATCATTTTGGGACCCCAAAACGGTGAGTAATAGTTCACGAAACGCGTTAGAATTGGCCAAAACTGTGAGTGTTGATGACCGACACGCAAACGCACCCCGAGGTTCGTAATTCATGGAAATCACTTCGGGACCCCCAAAATTAAGTAATAGTCCAAGAAACGGGCCAGAATCGGCCCAAACTGCGATTGTTGATGACCTACACTTCAGGGCACCTTGGGGTTCAACAGCCATGGAAATCGCTTTCGGGCCCCAAAACGGTAAGTAATGGTCCACGAAACGGGTCTGAGTCGACAAAAACCGCGAGTGTTGATAAACACATGTAAGCGCACCCGGGGGTTCGTTAATCATGGAAATCACTCCGGGGCCCCAAAACAGTGAGTAATAGTCCATGAAACGGGCCAGAATCGGCCAAAACTGGTAGTGTTGATGACCGACATGTAAACGCACCCCGCGGTTCGCTAATCATGGGAATCACTCTAGGACCCCAAAACAGTGAGTAATAGTCCCTGAAACGGGCTAGAATCGGCCAAAACCGTGAGTGTTGATGACCCACACGTAAAAGCACCTTGGGGTTCAACTACTATGGAAATTGCTCCGGGACCCCTAAATGGTGAGTAATAGTCCACGAACCGCGTCAGAATTGGCTAAAACAGTGAGTGTTGATGATCGACACGCAAAAGCACCGCGGGGATTGTCAATCCTGGAAATTGCTCCGGGACGCCAAAATGGTGAGTAATAGTGCACGACACGGACCGGAATTGACCAAAATTGTGAGTGTCGATGACCGACAGATAAACGCACCCTGGAGTTCATCAATCATGGAGATCATTCCGGGACCCCCAAAACAAAGTAATAGTGCAAGAAAACGGGCCAAAATCGGCCCAAATTGTGCTTGTTGATGATCGACACGTAAGCGCACCATGGGGTTCAACAACCATGTAAATCACTTTGGGGCCCCAAAATGGTGAGTAACAGTCCATGAAACGGACCAGAATCGGCAAAAAATATGAGTGTTGATGACCGACACGTAAACGCACCTCGTGGTTTGTTAACCGTGGAAATCACTCCCTGACCCCAAAACAGTGAGTGTCCACAAAACGGGCCAGAATCGGCAAAACTGCGAGTGTTGATGACCGACACGTAAACGCACCCTGGTGTTCGTCAATCATGGAAATCACACCGGGACCCAAAACAGAGTAATAGTCCAAGAAACGGGCCAGAATCGGCCAAAACTGTGAGTGTTGATGACCGACACGTAAACGCACCTCGTGGTTTGTTAACCGTGGAAATCACTCCCTGACCCCAAAACAGTGAGTGTCCACAAAACGGGCCAGAATCGGCAAAACTGCGAGTGTTGATGACCGACACGTAAACGCACCCTGGTGTTCGTCAATCATGGAAATCACACCGGGACCCAAAACAGAGTAATAGTCCAAGAAACGGGCCAGAATCGGCCAAAACTGTGAGTGTTGATGACCGACACGTAAACGCACCCCGCAGTTCATTAACCATGGAAATCACTACGGGGCCCCAAAACAGTGAGTAATAGTCCATCAAACGGGCCAGAATCAGCCAAAATTGAGAGTGTTGATGACCGGCACGTAAGCGCGCCTTGGGGTTCAACAACTATGGATATCATTTTGGGACCCCAAAACGGTGAGTAATAGTCCACGAAACGCTTTAGAATTGGCCAAAACTGTGAGTGTTGATGAACGACATGTAAATGAACCCCGGGGTTCGTAAATCGTGGGAATCAATTCGGGACCCCCAAAACTAAGTACTAGTCCAAGAAACGGGCCAGAATCGGCCCAAACTGCGATTGTTGATGACCTACACTTCAGCGCACCTTGGGGTTCAACAACCATGGAAATCGCTTTGGGGCCCCAAAACGGTGAGTAATGGTCCACGAAACGGGTCAGAGTCGACAAAACCGCGAGTGTTGATAACCACATGTAAGTGCACCCGGGGGGACCGTTAATCATGGAAATCACTCTGGGGCCCCAAAACAGTGAGTAATAGTCCATGAAACGGGCCTGAATCGGCCATAACTGGTAGTGTTGATGACCGACATGTAAACGCACCCCGTGATTCGTTAATCATGGAAATCACTCTAGGACCCCAAAACAGTGAGTAATAGTCCACGAAATGTGCTAGAATCGGCCAAAACTGTGAGTGTTGATGACCGACACGTAAAAGCACCTTGGGGTTTAACAACTATGGAAATCGCTTCGGGACCCCTAAATGGTGAGCAATAGTCCACGAATCGCGTCAGAATTGGCCAAAACACTAAGTGTTTACGACAGACACGCAAAGGCACCCCGGGTATTGTCAATCGTGGAAATCGCTCTGGGACGCCAAAACGGTGAGTAATAGTGCACGAAACGGACCGGAATTGACCAAAATTGTGAGTGTCGATGACCGACAGATAAACGCACCACGGAGTTCATCAATCATGGAGATCATTCCGGGACCCCCAAAACAAAGTAATAGTGCAAGAAACGGGCCAAAATCGGCCCAAATTGTGCTTGTTGATGATCGACACGTATGCGCACCATGGGGTTCAACAACCGTGGAAATCACTTTGGGGCCCCAAAATGGTGAGTAATAGTCCATGAAACGGACCAGAATCGGCAAAAACTATGAGTGTTGATGACCGACACAT
Organism: Aegilops sharonensis; assembly: GCA_904067115.1. NCBI lineage: Eukaryota > Viridiplantae > Streptophyta > Magnoliopsida > Poales > Poaceae > Aegilops > Aegilops sharonensis. Next base: position 161,364 of record LR880970.1, on the reverse strand, counting down.
AAACGCACCTCGTGGTTTGTTAACCATGGAAATCATTCCTTAACCCAAAACAGTGAGTGTCCACGAAACGGGCCAGAATCGGCAAAACTGCGAGTGTTGATGACCGACACGTAAACGCACCCTGGTGTTCGTCAATCATGGAAATCACAACGGGACCCAAAACAGAGTAATAGTCCAAGAAACGGGCCAGAATCGGCAAAAACTGTGAGTGTTGATGACCGACACGTAAACGCACCCCGCGGTTCATTAACCATGGAAATCACTCCGGGGCCCCAAAACAGTGAGTAATAGTCCATGAAACGGGCCAGAATCAGCCAAAATTGTGAGTGTTGATGACCGGCACGTAAGCGCGCCTTGGGGTTCAACAACTTTGGATATCACTTCGGGACCCCAAAACGGTGAGTAATAGTCCACGAAAGGGTTTAGAATTGGCCAAAACTTTGAGTGTTGATGAATGACATGTAAATGCACCCCGGGGTTCGTAAATCGTGGAAATCAATTCGGGACCCCCAAAACTAAGTAATAGTCCAAGAAACGGGCCAGAATCGGCCCAAAATGCGATTGTTGATGATCTACACTTCAGCGCACCTTGGGGTTCAACAACCATGGAAATCTCTTTAGGGCCCCAAAACGGTGAGTAATGTTCCACGAAACGGGTCAGAGTCGACAAAAACCGCGAGTGTAGATAACCACATGTAAGTGCACCCGGGGGGACCGTTAATCATGGAAATCACTCCGGGGCCCCGAAACAGTGAGTAATAGTCCATGAAACGGGCCAGAATCGGCCAAAACTGGTAGTGTTGATGACCGACATGTAAACGCACCCCGCGATTCGTTAATCATGGAAATCACTCTAGGACCCCAAAACAGTGAGTAATAGTCCACGAAATGTACTAGAATCGGCCAAAACTGTGAGTGTCGACGATCGACACGTAAAAGCACCTTGGGGTTTAACAACTATGGAAATCGCTTCGGGACCCCTAAATGGTGAGCAATAGTCCACGAATCACGTCAGAATTGGCCAAAACAGCGAGTGTTGATGACCGACACGTAAACGCACCCCGGGGACTGTCAATCGTGGAAATCGCTCTAGGGCGCCAAAACTGTGATTAATAGTGCACGAAACGGACCAGAATTGGCCAAAATTGTGACTGTTGATAACCGACACATGAACGCACCCCGGAGTTCGTCAAGCGTGGAGATCACTCTGGGACCCCCAAAACTAAGTAATAGTGCAAGAAACGGGCCAGAATCAGCCAAAACTGTGAGGGTTGATGACCGACATGTAAGCGCACCATGGGGTTCAACAACCATGGAGATCACTTTGGGGCCCCAAAACGGTGAGTAATAGTCCACGAAACGCGTTAGAATTGGCCAAAACTGTGAGTGTTGATGACCGACACGTAAACGCTCCCCGGGGTTCGTAAATCGTGGAAATCACTTCGGGACCCCAGGACTAAGTAATAGTCCAAGAAACAGGCCAGAATCGGTCGAATCTGCGATTGTTGATGACCTACACTTAAGCGCACCTTGGGGTTCAACAACCATGGAAATCACTTTGGGTCCCCAAAACGGTGTGTAATTGTCCACGAAACGTTTCAGAGTCGACAAAAACCGCAAGTGTTAATAACCACATGTAAGCGCACCCGGGAGTTTGTTAATCGTGGAAATTACTCCGGGGCCCCAAAACAGTGAGTAATAGTCCACGAAACGGGCCAGAATCGGCCAAAACTGCTAGTGTTGATGACCGACATGTAAACGCACCCCGCGGTTCATTAATTGTGGAAATTACTCCAGGACCCCAAAACAGTGAGTAATAGTCCATGAAACGGGCTAGAATCGGCCAAAGCTGTGAGTGTTAATGACCGACACGTAAAAGCACCTTGGGGTTCAACTACTATGGAAATCGCTTTGGGACCCCTAAATGGTGAGTAATAGTCCACGAATCTCATCAGAGTTGGCCAAAATAGTGAGTGTTGACGACAGACACGCAAATGCACTCCGGGGATTGTCAATCATGGAAATCGCTCTGGAACGCCAAAATGGTGAGTAATAGTGCAGGAAACGGACCAGAATTGGCCAAAATTGTGAGTGTTGATGACCGACACATAAACGCATCACAGAGTTCGTCAATCGTGGAGATCACTCCCGGATCCCCCAAACTAAGTAATAGTGCAAGAAACGGGCCAAAATCGGCCCAAACTACGATTGTTGATGATCGACACATAAGCACACCATGGGGTTTAACAACCATGGAAATCACGTTGTGGCCCCAAAACGGTGAGTAATAGTCCATTAATCGGGCAAGAATCGTCCAAAACGATGAGTATTGATGACCGACACATAAACGCACCTCGCGGTTTGTTAACCGTTGAAATCACTTCGGGACCCCAATACAGTGAGTGTCCACAAAACGGGCCAGAATCGGCCAAAACTGTGAGTGTTGATGACCGACACGTAAACACACCCTGGTGTTCGTCAATCACGGAAATCACGTCGGGACCCAAAACAGAGTAATAGTCCAAGAAACGGGCCAGAATCGGCCAAAACTGTGGGTGTTGATGACCGACACGTAAACGCACCCCCCGGTTCATTAACCGTAAAAATCACTCCGGGGCCCCAAAACAGTGAGTAATAGTCCATGAAACGGGCCATAATCAGCCAAAGCTGTGAGTATTGATGACCGGCACGTAGGCACGCCTTGGGGTTCAACTACTATGGATATCACTTCGGGACCCCAAAACGGTGAGTAATAGTCCACGGAACGCATTAAAATTGGCCAAAACTGTCAATGTTGATGACCGACAAGTAAACGCACCCCAGGGTTCGTAAATCGTGGAAATCACTTCGGGACCCCCAAAACTAAGTAATAGTCCAAGAAACGGGCCAGAATCGGCCCAAACTGCGATTGTTGATGACCTACACTTAAGCGCACCTTGGGGTTCAACAACCATGGAAATTGCTTTGGGGCCCCAAAATAGTGAGTAATGGTCCACGAAACGTGTCAGAGTCGACAAAAACCGCGAGTGTTGATAACCACATGTAAGCGCACTCGGGGGTTTATTAATCGTGGAAATCATTCCGGGGCCCCAAAACAGTAAGTAATAGTCCAGGAAACGGGCCAGAATCGGCCAAAACTGCTAGTGTTGACGACCGAAATGTAAGCGCACCCCGCGGTTCGTTAATCGTGGAAATCACTCCAGGACCCCAAAACAGTGAGTAATAGTCCATGAAACGGGCTAGAATCGGCCAAAGCTGTGAGTGTTAATGACCGACACGTAAAAGCACCTTGGGGTTCAACTACTATGGAAATCGCTTTGGGACCCCTAAATGGTGAGTAATAGTCCACGAATCGCATCAGAATTGGCCAAAATAGTGAGTGTTGACGACAGACACGCAAATGCACCCCGGGGATTGTCAATCATGGAAATCGCTCTGGAACGCCGAAATGGTGAGTAATAGTGCAGGAAACGGACCAGAATTGGCCAAAATTGTGAGTGTTGATGACCGACACATAAACGCATCACAGAGTTCGTCAATCGTGGAGATCACTCCGGGATCTCCCAAACTAAGTAATAGTGCAAGAAACGGGCCAAAATCGGCCCAAACTACGATTGTTGATGATCGACACATAAGCACACCATGGGGTTTAACAACCATGGAAATCACGGTTGGGCCCCAAAATGGTGAGTAATAGTCCATTAATCGGGCAAGAATCGTCCAAAACGATGAGTATTGATGACCGACACATAAACGCACCTCGCGGTTTGTTAACCGTGGAAATCACTTCGGGACCCCAATACAGTGAGTGTCCACAAAACGGGCCAGAATCGGCCAAAACTGTGAGTGTTGATGACCGACACGTAAACGCACCCTGGTGTTCGTCAATCATGGAAATCACGCTGGGACCCAAAACAGAGTAATAGTCCAAGAAACGGGCCAGAATCGGCCAAAACTGTGGGTGTTGATGACCGACACGTAAACGCACCCCGCGGTTCATTAACCGTGAAAATCACTCCGGGGCCCCAAAACAGTGAGTAATAGTCCATGAAACGGGCCATAATCAGCCAAAGCTGTGAGTATTGATGACCGGCACGTAGGCACGCCTTGGGGTTCAACTACTATGGATATCACTTCGGGACCCCAAAACGGTGAGTAATAGTCCACGGAACGCATTAAAATTGGCCAAAACTGTCAGTGTTGATGAACGACAAGTAAACGCACCCCAGGGTTCGTAAATCGTGGAAATCACTTCGGGACCCCCAAAACTAAGTAATAGTGCAAGAAACGGGCCAGAATCGGCCAAAACTGCGAGTGTTGATGACCGACACATAAACGCATCACAGAGTTCGTCAATCGTGGAGATCACTCCGGGATCTCCCAAACTAAGTAATAGTGCAAGAAACGGGCCAGAATCGGCCAAAACTGCGAGTGATGATGACCGACAGGTAAACGCACCACGGGGTTCATTAACCGTGAAAATCCCTCCGGGGCCCCAAAACAGTGCGTAATAGTCCATGACACGGGCCATAATCAGCCAAAGCTGTGAGTATTGATGACCGGCACGTAGGCACGCCTTGGGGTTCAACTACTATGGAAATCGCTTCGGGACCCCTAAATGGTGAGTAATAGTCCACGAACCGCGTCAGAATTGGCTAAAACAATGAGTGTTGATGATCGACACGCAAAAGCACCGCGGGGATTGTCAATCCTGGAAATCGCTCTGGGACGCCAAAACGGTGAGTAATAGTGCACGACACGGACCGAAATCGGCCAAAATTGCGAGTGTTGATGACCGACACATAAACGCATCACAGAGTTCGTCAATCGTGGAGATCACTCCGGGATCTCCCAAACTAAGTAATAGTGCAAGAAACGGGCCAGAATCGGCCAAAACTGTGGGTGTTGATGACCGACACGTAAACGCACCCCGCGGTTCATTAACCGTGAAAATCACTCCGGGGCCCCAAAACAGTGAGTAATAGTCCATGAAACGGGCCATAATCAGCCAAAGCTGTGAGTATTGATGACCGGCACGTAGGCACGCCTTGGGGTTCAACTACTATGGATATCACTTCGGGACCCCAAAACGGTGAGTAATAGTCCACGGAACGCATTAAAATTGGCCAAAACTGTCAGTGTTGATGAACGACAAGTAAACGCACCCCAGGGTTCGTAAATCGTGGAAATCACTTCGGGACCCCCAAAACTAAGTAATAGTCCAAGAAACGGGCCAGAATCGGCCCAAACTGCGATTGTTGATGACCTACACATAAGGGCACCTTGGGGTTCAACAACCATGGAAATTGCTTTGGGGCCCCAAAATAGTGAGTAATGGTCCACGAAACGTGTCAGAGTCGACAAAAACCGCGAGTGTTGATAACCACATGTAAGCGCACCCGGGGGTTTATTAATCGTGGAAATCATTCCGGGGCCCCAAAACAGTAAGTAATAGTCCATGAAACGGGCCAGAATCGGGCAAAACTGCTAGTGTTGACGACCAAAATGTAAGCGCACCCCGCGATTCGTTAATCGTGGAAATCACTCCAGGACCCCAAAACAGTGAGTAATAGTCCATGAAACGGGCTAGAATCGACCAAAACTGCGAGTGTTGATGACCGACACGTAAAAACACCTTCAGGTTCAACAACTATGGAAATCGCTTCGGGACCCCTAAATGGTGAGTAATAGTCCACGAATCGCGTCAGAATTGGCCAAAACAGTGAGTGTTGACGACAGACACGCAAAGGCACCCCGGGGATTGTCAATCCTGGAAATCGCTCTGGGACGCCAAAACGGTGAGTAATAGTGCACGAAACGGACCGAAATCGGCCAAAATTGCGAGTGTTGATGACCGACACATAAACGCGCCCTGGAGTTCGTCAATCATGGAGATCACTCCAGGACCCCCAAAACTAAGTAAAAGTGCAAGAAACGGACCAAAATCGGCAAAAACTATGGAAATCACTGTGCTTGTTGATGATTGACACGTAAGCGCACCATGGGGTTCAACAACCATGGAAATCACTTTGGGGCCCCAAAACGGTGAGTAATAGTCCATGAAATGGGCCAGAATTGGCAAAAACTATGAGTGTTGATGACCGACACGTAAACGCACCTCGTGGTTTGTTAACCGTGGAAATCACTCCGGGACCCCAAAACAGTGAGTGTTGATGACCGACACGTAAACGGATCCTGGTGTTTGTCAATCATGGAAGTCACATCGGGACCCAAAACAGAGTGATAGTCCAAGAAACGGGCCAGAATCGGCAATAACAGTGATTATCGATGACGGACATGTAAACGCACCCCGTGGTTCATTAACCGTGGAAATCACTCCGGGGCCCCAAAACGGTGAGTAATAGTCCATGAAATGGGCCAGAATTGGCAAAAACTATGAGTGTTGATGACCGACACGTAAACGCACCTCGTGGTTTGTTAACCGTGGAAATCACTCCGGGACCCCAAAACAGTGAGTGTTGATGACCGACACGTAAACGGATCCTGGTGTTTGTCAATCATGGAAGTCACATCGGGACCCAAAACAGAGTGATAGTCCAAGAAACGGGCCAGAATCGGCAATAACAGTGATTATCGATGACGGACATGTAAACGCACCCCGTGGTTCATTAACCGTGGAAATCACTCCGGGGCCCCAAAATAGTGTGTAATAGTCCATGAAACGGGCCAGAATCAGCCAAAACTGTGAGTGTTGATGACCGACACGTAAGCGCGCCTTGGGGTTCAACAACTATGGATATCACTTCGGGACCCCAAGACGGTGAGTAATAGTCCAGGAAACGCGTTTGAATTTGCCAAAATTGTAAGTGTTGATGACCAACACGTAAACGCACCCCAGTGTTCATAAATCGAGGAAATCACTTTGGGACCCCCAAGACTAAGTAATAGTCCAAGAAATGGGCCAGAATCGGCCAAAACTGCGATTGTTGATGACCTACACTAAAGCGCACCTTGGGGTTCAACAACCATGGAAAT